>CATNEM010000142.1:972500-1477500 GCA_950096795.1 Macrostomum cliftonense
GGAAAATTGCAAGAATGAATGTACACTATTTTTACAACGAATCGGGTAAGAAATCGCAAGGAGGAATGTACATTGCTTACTCAGGGAAGGTGAGAAATTACAAGGAGGAATGTACATTGTTTACAAATAGAAGGGGGTAATAGATTGCAATTTTGAGTGTATATAGTCTGCACAGGGCAGATAATAGATGATGGATTGGTGGCTGAAATAATAAAACCCTGGCCTGTTCGGTGGAATGTACATCATCTTTCAGGGAAGATGAAGTCTAGAGATTTGAAGCAGCAATGTGTAATTTTTATCAGGCCAAATGAACTTGGTGATCAAACATTCGCGGGAAAACTAGGCTAAAGTAGTTTGACAAATGCCGAATTATTATTAAATTCGTGGCTCTCACCATATACTCATCGGCCCCAGATCTCGGCCTGTACTTTGCATCGGTCATCTCGTGTCGCAGGTCTGGTCTCAAGTGATAACGCTTGGCATCGTCTAGGAGGTCTCGACACCGGAGACTCTGTTGAATAAGCGGCTCCTGGTCTAGCACTTCAGTGATAAAACGAGCCGACATAGTTGCTAAGCGAATGTGGCTTAGCAGATCCGGTAGATTAGCGGCTCGATTCTTTTGATCGTGCCGAACCCAGCGAATCACAGCTAGATAGACTGACTCCTCGCTGTCAACCTGCAGATCCTCGCGACCAATAAGTTCCAACAGCTCATCGAAGCCAATAGACCAGAACTCGTCCTCCCTAGTGACATCCTCAAAGTGTCTCGAGCTGAACAGTTGAGCCGCCTGATGCAGCTGGTGGCAGCTGTGCATCTCGGCGAATCGAGTAATGCCAAGAACATTAGACGGGTCCAATTCGCTTTTAAGGAACTCGCAGCAGGCGGCGGTCACTCCTTTAAAAAAATTAGGCAAATTTTCAAACGCTCAGTTTTGTTTAAATGATGTACTAAGCTACATTGCTAACAACAGTTGACTCACCCTCAAGCTGCAGCAGAGAGGCCGCAGGCAGCAGATCCTGCACATTGTCTAAGCAGACGGCAACCGATTCGGTGTAAACAAAATTTAACAGCTCGCTCATAACGTCGGCTTTGACGCCTTTGATCTCTACGGACGCCTTGTCACTTTCTTCCATCTGTATAAAAGTTATTAAGTAGGAGCTACATGTACAATGCTTATCTATAAAGCTGGGAAGATAATAAGACTGAGAAAGGGATCGCTTTCACTATCCCGAAATTTCACTTCGTCGAAAATCTAGCTATTTGAGTTTTCTAGGAAGTGAAATTTCGAGATAGTGATACCCCCCCCCCCCAAGACAAACTCACCCCGCCAGTAAACATGGCGCAGAAGTAGTCTGAGCAGGAGGCCAGCACAATCCGATGCGCCGGAAAGGTTTCGCCTTCAACTAGAAGATCCACGTCGCACAGGCAGCCGCGTCTGCGCAGCTCGTTCATTTTGCCAAGCATTTCAGCCGCGTGACTGCCGCCGCCGCTGCCGCCTCCACCTACGGTGCTACTACTTACTGCGCTATTGTTAGTAGGCAGATACGAAAGCGATTGTTGGGCTTTAAGTGCAGGTAGCCAGCCGCTGCTGCTAACGCTGCCATTTCTGCTGCTGCTGCTGCTGGGTTCCATTCAGGATTTTTTGGCTGAAAATGATAAAAAAAATATAAAATTACACAATATTGCAGTCCCTTTTAACTTAAATCATACTTAAGTAACCATATTTTTAAACAAATACATGATAAAGCTACTATTATGCACATAAATTACCTAATTTAGCTATAAAAAACCTGGATATAATTTTGAAATTAAAACAATGTTGCTAGTGCAAATATTTGCCATCATAGCTAATTATACACACTTAATGAAAAAAAGCTAAAAAAAACTTGAAGGTTGATTATATAGTTTGATAGAATTTTTCAAAACAGAACATTTTAGAAGAAAATAATAAGTTTTTGTTAATGCATCAGCTATTGAGAAATTTCTATAATTGAGTAAGAAGGAAAAATTATGAGCTATACATGGAGTATAGCTGTATAATACTTATTTATAGAAGTGAATATAAGTAAACAAAGGGTTAACTGAATAGTAGAATGATTTATATATATAGATACATTATTAAAGCTATGAAGCTTCAATTAGAAGCTAAAAATATTAGATTGCAACATTAGACATTTAGTATAGTAGATTACACTCAATCTAGGTTTTTCTTACTGAAATCAGGATGCCAATTTGGCACTATTGCTAAAAATCTATATTCTATCTGATGACACAGGAAGACAAAAATCTAACTGAGCTAGTAGAATTCATTACAGAGATGAGTAAAATAAGAAATATATAGCTAATACTACTGCTCTGAATACCTACTGAAGTATTGCATTGTAGATTTTAATAATCCCAAATATTAATCGTTCTTATCAGTCCACCCAAAAATAATTGCTCTGTATTATTGTATTACTTATTCATTTTTTCTCGTTTGTTTTTTCATACAAATAAAAATTTATTTAAAAAATCAGTACCTTTTTGCATGCGCCAGTAATAATAATAATAATAATAATAATAATATATGCCATTACTATCAAATTTATCAAATAACTAAGAGTTTAGGTCTTTATTAAAAAATTTGTCTTAATTGCCTATAAAAATAATACTAAAAATAAAATTAATTTTAGTGCACAATAAACTATGGTTGGAACTTTTGAAGCTTCTATTAATAGTCAAGCAAGCGATAGATTATAGCTAGGCTCTATTGACATTTTTGCACAAAGTTCATAGATGCACACTGGCAAGTAATCAAAGAGTGACCTTGCCCTAGAGATTGAGTCTAGAAGATATGCTAGCACTACCTCTGAAAATTGAGGCAATGATACTCAAAACTGTAACAAATTGCATTTAGTATACAATTATCCCAAAAAGGATCCCATGAAATTCTATGCAGCAGCCAATAACTTTGGCAACAAATTACTTTGGCAATAGTCATTTTTGCAACAATGAAAATAGTTTTTTGTTTCATCTTCTGATAAATATGCTTATTGTTTTTATTTTATTTTTTACTTTTATTTTTATTTACTTACCTTTAAATTTGAGCAAAAAAATTCAGTTTAAATTTGCTTGAAGTTCTACTATATATGCTAGTGTAGTACAGTGGCTATCAAAAGAATTTTTGTTTGTTTTATTTTATAAGTTAACCTTTTCTAATTTTAATAAAAGTCCAATGTTCAATCACTATCCATACTTTGTTAATTTGGATAACCCTGTAATCCATAATAATTTAATGGAGAACACATGGGCTTATGCAAAGTACAGGTTTTGTGAAAGTGCTATCTTTTTAATAGCCACCAATATAAATATCTTTAATACAAAAAAATTTCCTGCCTTGTCTTTGAATCAATTCCTATGGTGCATAGCATAGCATAGCCATGCTATTGAATAGTTTTTTTGTTTTTTAGTATTTGTTTAATGAATTTCTTATCAGTTGCTTTGTTACATATACTATACGCCAAAAAATGGATACCCCTTTTAGAAAGCAGCCTTTTGGAAAATTTTTCAACCATATGATCACATGACTAACAAAGTAAATAACAAAGTGAGAGAGGGAGGAAGTGAAGGAGAAGTGAAAATAATCTTTGCTAGTCATCCTACCACCCACCTATCCCATCCACCAAAAGCCAGCCTACCACTTGAATTTAAGTATGCAAATTGAGACAGGGCAAGAGGGTATCCATTTTTTGGTACATAGTGCATGTCATTTGTTTCTTAATTTTTGTTTTTATAAGTTCAAATCCAGTATCGAAATAATTGGCATAGGTTGACTTCCATTCAGTAAATTATTTTGAGTATATTTTTAAATTGTGGGACAATTATAGTGTCATGGGACAAATTAAAACTATGGGCAAAACTCCAAAAAGGCTTGAAGGGAATGATAGTTTTCTTTGCAACTGGGCAGCTGGCAAGCTGATAATACTAGCATTTTTAGCTACCACCTTCACAAAATGGCTGGTTGTCCATTGGCACCAATAATAATTATTCCTACCAATGATCCCAATGTACATATGAATCTGATAGAGGGGACTTGGGACATATCCTGCAGATATGTAGAGACTCCTACATATCTGTAATGTAGGGACTCCTTCATATCTGTAGAATATCCTATGGCGCCACAAATTTCCTTGGCCTCACAAGGTAGTTCCTCTGGTGCATTTGCAAGCAATACCCACTATGAATAGACAATGAGACAATTTGTTATCTTTGAGCAACAGACTCAGCACACAGTTTGTTCATTCCAGGTTTCATTTGTCCAACTTTTCATTGCTAAGTTCAAAAATGCACTCAAAATAATTTATTGAATGGAAGTGAACCTATGCCAAATAATTTAACAAAGGAAATTACAATAAAAATCCAAAATGATTATTTAATTATTTTTTATTGTCATTTTTTCATAAATAATAATAAGTTAAATAAAAAATATTATAACCTAAAGCATTTAATCTTATTGCTAGTTCCTAGGCCTACTTTATTGCTTTAAAATACTAGTATTAATGCCATATATTATCTTTATTAATAATAATAATTTTAATATAGAGCCTTCTATTATTTTAGATTCTAGTCATTTTAGCTAAAAGACAGTTTGAAAAAATGTCACTTCAGAAATTAATATTGACAAAAGTCATTTTGGGAAAGCTTTGACAGCTTCAACAAAATAGGCTAAAATTGAAATTTAATTAATATTTACACAACATTTACAAGTGCTACAATGAAAATATATATTGATTTGCTTTACTGTTTATTTTTAAATGCTCCTATCCAATTTAAACTTTTTATTCATGTTTATTGTGATTAATCTATAAGTAAAATTTAATACAAGATTTAAGTAATGCAACCTTGATAACTTTGCATAATATAAATAAATAGCTAGTATTTCATATCACTAAAGATAAGAAGGTAAATTCAAATTACTTTAGAGCAAAGAAACCCATAATTATCGAATAGACTTCTAGAATTAGAATATATATAGAATTTATAAAATTGTAAATTTGCAGGTTGCTCCTGTTTAAAGTTATCAGTACTGATTTTGGGTTTTTTCTTTCCGTTGAATTCGTCCCAATTTCTTCGAAATTGACGTAAGTAGCACAAACGGTCTCGCAGTTATAAGGTAAACTGTTTATATGCCTAACTGCTGCCCGTTTAAAGAAAGAGCTATGAAAGTTGCAAACTTGAATTCATGGATTTGCTAATTTTTTACTCGTCGTAAGTAAAGAAATTATTTGGTTTTAGTGTTTTTTCTAGAATTCATATACTTTTAAAATAAGGGCTTTTTGCACAATAAGTTATAATTGCTACGTTGCTAATTGCTTGGAAATACTACATTGTACATTTTACGAAGGATCGGATCGGACAAGTGATTGAAACATATGCACCGACGGCGCATGCTCGCATGTAAAATATATAAATGATAATGAAGAGAAGATCTTCAGACTACATCTGCAGGCCACGACGCAGCCACAGCCGGGGCATCCAAGGGCTGTATACAGCTATTTAGATTGCATTAAGTTACATTAATAATTTGGCTGCCGCGCCGCCTCGAGGACTCTGATTGCATGAATTACTGACTGACTGACTCACTGCATGACTGGTTCGCCTTTGGTCCACCATGACCGGCGCCAACTAATTTAGCTGCTCATGTGAGCCAGCATGGCGAGTAAATAAAGAGTCAAAAAGAGTATAAAAACTGAATTATTTAGCCTTCACACCTAATCGCTTTCAATGCCTATGATGATCAGAGCAATGAACTACTTTTAGCAATATATTATGACTATTTAATATTTACTGTCCTAATCAGCACGAAGTAAGCAATGAGAAAAATGCGCCAATTCCTATTAAGCTGCTAAGATAGGGGACCGATCTAGAATACACCCGACTAGGCAAGATCAAGTGACCTCTCACCAGACCAATCAGATTATTACACTTTAGACCGTCTCGAAATCCACAGTGGCCGAGGTAGATCTCGAACTCGACCGTTAGTACGTGTCGCTCTCGCCTAATCTCGACGATTGGACAATTGCAGCTGTTCTCTAGCTGTGCTGATAATAGCGGCTGATGTTAACCGTGATGAAGCTGATCGATGTTGCTGATCGCTGATAACTTTAGGGGAACTTGCTGACTAAAGGGAAGATTTTGATCCTGATGAACTAAGGGGCCGTCTGAACGGGTTGCCAGAGTGTGACAGGGTCTTCAGAGTGTCACGCCGAACCTTCAGAGCGTCTGATCCTTCGAGCGCGCCCGGCGGCGCTTTAAATAGGCGCGCTCCACGCCGATTTGTTAAAATGATCGCTGATTTTTCCGATTGGTCAGGCACCCTTTGTTATAACGGTCGTGTAATTTTCTGATAGGCTGATGGTCTGATCACGTGACCCTACCCGATCAGGGGATCCTAACCCAGTCTCCGGGGATCATAAATCACACGACAGATGGCGCCAAAAATGACAATTTACTAGCAAAATGATTTATGGGTTTTCGCAGCTGGGACGCAAACAGGGACAGCTACAGGGACGCAAAAATATACAGATTAATCCTCATAACGCGTAGAAGTTGAAGTTGAAGAGAAAACCCTAATTCTAAATCCCAAAGTACTTTTAGGGGTCAGAAATCTAGCTGTCAAAATGTATCGAAAAAACCAAAAAGAGAACAATAGAATTAGGGGGGAAGGGATGTCTAGCTGTCAAAAGAGAACAAAAGAAGTCGCCACAGTCACGTGTCCCGCAGACGCCACCTGGCGCCTAAAAGCTGTCAGAGCAGGGGTCAGACTGTCTGGGGACAATGATTTACGACTCTAGACATAAAGGACCTAGAGACCTTTACTGGTCTGTATGAAAATGAGAAAAGCCGGGATTGAACGTCACAATACTGCCCATAAGTAGAGGGAAAGAATGTGGCCGAAAAAATGGATGCGACGCGAGCGAAAAAGTGCGTCCCCAACAAATTTTTCACGAAAAGGTACAATAAAGACATGGACTGATTCTTCATCAAGTGCAACGAAATTAATAATTTTTAAACTTCAAAACGCATAGAGACAATTACGCTCGTAATCATTGTAAATCAGATAGCTTTGGAGTTTAACAATGAGACAAAGTTGGCAATTCAACTATAAAAAATTACATGCAGGCGTAGTACAGGTAGTTTAAACAGTCGGTAATTTTTGCTACCGTCAATGTCGCAGTCATGGCAGATAGAACAATTTACCCCGCTAGAACAATCGTGACTGCTCTGGCCGCTATGCAGCACTAGGTGCCTGCCTGCAGTGTTTGATGCGTGGTGCAGACGTCGGCCGCGCACTGATGGACTTCTAGGGCTACTGCTCCATCAAGACAATGCTAGTGAGCACACGGCGGCTGCAACTCTGAGATTCCCTGGCCGAGAACAGAGCTCAAATGGTGACTCATCCTGCTTATTCACGTGACCTGGCACCATGAGACTTTTTCCTGTTCCCATGCATCAACTGCTTTGAATGAAGCAACGCGGAATTAGGTGCCTTGCCTCCTAGGGCCACGGAGACCCCACGAACTTCTGATCATAAGGCCAATGCCCCAGCCAGTTCCAATACAGCATAATTTAGAGTACATGATTAAAAAATCATAGTATGGGTGATTTTCAATAGAATGTGCATCAAGTACTGGCCTGGGTATTTGATCGGCAAGGTAAAGTTCTGAAAGCCAACCGCACTGCGCACGACCTAGTGTGCACAATGCCTGGCGCATATTTTATTAACACGCTAGTGCATTGAGATTAGTATTGTGTTTAAATGCAAAATAAACTGTACTGAGCAAGTTTTTCTTTCTTTCTGTCGTGTCTAGACATTCCCCTTAATAGACGGTCCGTTCAACGTCAGAAAAACTTTCTTAATAATACATGTACTAGCGTACTTGCAATTCTCAATTCGCAATTCTAACTAGCAATAATGACTAATAAAATAATCAATTTAGCCTAAAAAGTGAATCACACTAAATTAGCATGGCAACAAGTTATTTTTTTTCTCTGACTAACAAAGCTCTTCGGTTTCGGGTATTGAAACTAAAAAAAAAATAGCTGAAGGAACAGCAAAATTAATTAGTGTATTTACAAACATAGCTCGTATAAGAGAACAATAACAATAGTCGATTTTAAGCGATTCTCTCAAGCCGTAACCAAGGCAAGAACAGAGTCGTTGCTAGGCAGCCGAGCAGCCCCGAATGCAGATAAAATCAGTAGGGCGGTGCGAACTCCGGGTTTCTATCTGGCGCTTCCGCTGCCCTTTGCCGGCTAGCAGTAGAGTATTTCGGACGCTTAGTCTGCGGCGGCTCGTCTTGCCGCTGTTGCCATGGAAACGACCACGCCGAAGACGACGACGATGATGAAGCGGCGGCGGCGGCGGCAGCGGCGGCCTCAGCTTGCCAGCGAATCTGATGCAGTCCGAGGTCAATCTGGCGATCGGTTTCACGCCGAGCCGCTTCCTGCTGCTCCATCTCCAGATGAGCAGCAGCTGGCTGCACGTCACCAGCAGGCGCCTCTTGTTCCTCACCAGCCGGCGTCACAACAACAACAGCAGCAGCAGCAGCTCCGGTCGCTGACGCCGTCGGCGCCGGTGCGACAATACCGCGCCGCTGCCGGACTCGATCGAGCCTGGCGGCCGCCGCGCCGCGCCGTTTTTCCAGCGCCTCAAGCCGGCGCCGTTTGGCCGCCTCAGTCTGCTCGGTGCGTCGGTTCAGCGCGGCCAGCTGCTCGGCGCGCTCCTCAGCGTCAACAGAGAATTGATAATAGCCGACTCCGTGATCTCTGGGGCGCGGGATTCGGGCAGTTAATTTAGATTTAATGGTTGGCTCATCACACAGACACTCACAGTCACTCATCACACAGACACTCACACTGGCTCATCACACAGACACTCACACTGGCTCATCACACAGACACTCACAGTCACTCATCACACAGACACTCACAGTGGCTCATCACACAGACACTCACAGTCACTCATCACACAGACACTCACACTGGCTCATCACACAGACACTCACACTGGCTCATCACACAGACACTCACAGTTACTCATCACACAGACACTCACACTGGCTCATCACACAGACACTCACACTGGCTCATCACACAGACACTCACAGTCACTCATCACACAGAAACTCACAGTCACTCATCACACAGACACTCACAGTGGCTCATAACACAGACACTCACACTGGCTCATCACACAGACACTCACAGTGGCTCATCACACAGACACTCACAGTCACTCATCACACAGACACTCACAGTGGCTCATCACACAGACACTCACACTGGCTCATCACACAGACACTCACAGTGGCTCATCACACAGACACTCACACTGGCTCATCACACAGACACTCACACTGGCTCATCACACAGACACTCACAGTCACTCATCACACAGACACTCACAGTCACTCATCACACAGACACTCACAGTGGCTCATCACACAGACACTCACAGTCACTCATCACACAGAAACTGACAGTCACTCATCACACAGACACTCACACTAACTCATCACACAGACACTCACACTGGCTCATCACACAGACACTCATAGTGGCTCATCACACAGACACTCACAGTGGCTCATCACACAGACACTCACAGTCACTCATCACACAGACACTCACAGTCACTCATCACACAGACACTCACACTGGCTCATCACACAGACACTCACAGTCACTCATCACACAGACACTCACACTGGCTCATCACACAGACACTCACACTGGCTCATCACACAGACACTCACAGTCACTCATCACACAGACACTCACAGTCACTCATCGCACAGACACTCACAGTCACTCATCACACAGACACTCACAGTCACTCATCACACAGACACTCACAGTCACTCATCACACAGACACTCACAGTCACTCATCACACAGACACTCACAGTCACTCATCACACAGACACTCACAGTCACTCATCACACAGACACTCACAGTGGCTCATCACACAGACACTCACACTGGCTCATCACACAGACACTCACACTGGCTCATCACACAGACACTCACAGTCACTCATCACACAGACACTCACAGTCACTCATCACACAGACACTCACAGTGGCTCATCACACAGACACTCACACTGGCTCATCACACAGACACTCACAGTCACTCATCACACAGACACTCACACTGGCTCATCACACAGACACTCACAGTCACTCATCACACAGACACTCACACTGGCTCATCACACAGACACTCCCAGTCACTCATCACACAGACACTCACACTGGCTCATCACACAGACACTCCTACTGGCTCATCACACAGACACTCACAGTCACTCATCACACAGACACTCACACTGGCTCATCACACAGACACTCACAGTCACTCATCACACAGACACTCACACTGGCTCATCACACAGACACTCACACTGGCTCATCACACAGACACTCACACTGGCTCATCACACAGACACTCACACTGGCTCATCACAGACACTCACAGTGGCTCATCGCACAGACACTTACAGTCACTCATCACACAGACACTCACAGTCACTCATCACACAGACACTCACAGTCACTCATCACACAGACACTCACAGTCACTCATCACACAGACACTCACAGTGGCTCATCACACAGACACTCACACTGGCTCATCACACAGACACTCACAGTCACTCATCACACAGACACTCACAGTCACTCATCACACAGACACTCACAGTCACTCATCACACAGACACTCACACTGGCTCATCACACAGACACTCACAGTCACTCATCACACAGACACTCACACTGGCTCATCACACAGACACTCACACTGGCTCATCACACAGACACTCACAGTCACTCATCACACAGACACTCACAGTCACTCATCACACAGACACTCACAGTGGCTCATCACACAGACACTCACAGTCACTCATCACACAGACACTCACAGTCACTCATCACACAGACACTCACACTGGCTCATCACACAGACACTCACAGTGGCTCATCACACAGACACTCACAGTCACTCATCGCACAGACACTCACAGTTACTCATCACACAGACACTCACAGTCACTCATCACACAGACACTCACAGTCACTCATCACACAGACACTCACAGTCACTCATCACACAGACACTCACAGTCACTCATCACACAGACACTCACAGTCACTCATCACACAGACACTCACAGTGGCTCATCACACAGACACTCACACTGGCTCATCACACAGACACTCACAGTCACTCATCACACAGACAGTCACAGTCACTCATCACACAGACACTCACAGTCACTCATCACACAGACACTCACAGTCACTCATCACACAGACACTCACAGTCACTCATCACACAGACACTCACACTGGCTCATCACACAGACACTCACAGTCACCCATCACACAGACACTCACACTGGCTCATCACACAGACACTCACAGTCACTCATCACACAGACACTCACACTGGCTCATCACACAGACACTCACAGTCACTAATCACACAGACACTCACACTGGCTCATCACACAGACACTCACAGTGGCTCATCACACAGACACTCACACTGGCTCATCACACAGACACTCACAGTGGCTCATCACACAGACACTCACAGTCACTCATCACACAGACACTCACAGTGGCTCATCACACAGACACTCACAGTCACTCATCACACAGAAACTCACAGTCACTCATCACACAGACACTCACAGTGGCTCATCACACAGACACTCACAGTGGCTCATCACACAGACACTCACAGTCACTCATCACACAGACACTCACAGTCACTCATCACACAGACACTCACACTGGCTCATCACACAGACACTCACAGTCACTCATCACACAGACACTCACACTGGCTCATCACACAGACACTCACAGTGCATGGCTCATCACACAGACACTCACACTGGCTCATCACACAGACACTCACACTGGCTCATCACACAGACACTCACAGTGGCTCATCACACAGACACTCACAGTCACTCATCACACAGACACTCACAGTGGCTCATCACACAGACACTCACAGTGGCTCATCACACAGACACTCACACTGGCTCATCACACAGACACTCACAGTCACTCATCACACAGAAACTGACAGTCACTCATCACACAGACACTCACAGTCACTCATCACACAGACACTCACAGTCACTCATCACACAGACACTCACAGTGGCTCATCACACAGACACTCACAGTCACTCATCACACAGACACTCACACTGGCTCATCACAGACACTCACAGTCACTCATCACACAGAAACTGATAGTCACTCATCACACAGACACTCACAGTCACTCATCACACAGACACTCACAGTCACTCATCACACAGACACTCACAGTCACTCATCACACAGACACTCACAGTGGCTCATCACACAGACACTCACACTGGCTCATCACACAGACACTCACAGTCACTCATCACACAGACACTCACAGTCACTCATCACACAGACACTCACAGTCACTCATCACACAGACACTCACACTGGCTCATCACACAGACACTTACAGTGGCTCATCACACAGACACTCACAGTCACTCATCACACAGACACTCACACTGGCTCATCACACAGACACTCACACTGGCTCATCACACAGACACTCACAGTTACTCATCACACAGACACTCACACTGGCTCATCACACAGACACTCACACTGGCTCATCACACAGACACTCACAGTCACTCATCACACAGAAACTCACAGTCACTCATCACACAGACACTCACAGTGGCTCATAACACAGACACTCACAGTGGCTCATCACACAGACACTCACAGTGGCTCATCACACAGACACTCACAGTCACTCATCACACAGATACTCACAGTCACTCATCACACAGACACTCACAGTCACTCATCACACAGACACTCACAGTCACTCATCACACAGACACTCACAGTCACTCATCACACAGACACTCACAGTCACTCATCACACAGACACTCACAGTCACTCATCACACAGACACTCACACTGGCTCATCACACAGACACTCACAGTCACTCATCACACAGACACTCACACTGGCTCATCACACAGACACTCACAGTCACTCATCACACAGACACTCACACTGGCTCATCACACAGACACTCACACTGGCTCATCACACAGACACTCACAGTCACTCATCACACAGACACTCACAGTGGCTCATCACACAGACACTCACACTGGCTCATCACACAGACACTCACAGTGGCTCATCACACAGACACTCACACTGGCTCATCACACAGACACTCACACTGGCTCATCACACAGACACTCACAGTCACTCATCACACAGACACTCACACTGGCTCATCACACAGACACTCACAGTCACTCATCACACAGACACTCACACTGGCTCATCACACAGACACTCACACTGGCTCATCACACAGACACTCACACTGGCTCATCACACAGACACTCACACTGGCTCATCACAGACACTCACAGTCACTCATCACACAGACACTCACAGTGGCTCATCACACAGACACTCACAGTCACTCATCACACAGACACTCACAGTCACTCATCACACAGACACTCACAGTCACTCATCACACAGACACTCACAGTGGCTCATCACACAGACACTCACACTGGCTCATCACACAGACACTCACAGTCACTCATCACACAGACACTCACAGTCACTCATCACACAGACACTCACAGTCACTCATCACACAGACACTCACACTGGCTCATCACACAGACACTCACAGTCACTCATCACACAGACACTCACACTGGCTCATCACACAGACACTCACACTGGCTCATCACACAGACACTCACACTGGCTCATCACACAGACACTCACAGTGGCTCATCACACAGACACTCACAGTGGCTCATCACACAGACACTCACAGTCACTCATCACACAGACACTCACAGTCACTCATCACACAGACACTCACAGTGCATGGCTCATCACACAGACACTCCTACTGGCTCATCACACAGACACTCACAGTCACTCATCACACAGACACTCACACTGGCTCATCACACAGACACTCACACTGGCTCATCACACAGACACTCACAGTCACTCATCACACAGACACCCACAGTCACTCATCACACAGACACTCACACTGGCTCATCACACAGACACTCACACTGGCTCATCACAGACACTCACAGTGGCTCATCGCACAGACACTTACAGTCACTCATCACACAGACACTCACAGTCACTCATCACACAGACACTCACAGTGGCTCATCACACAGACACTCACAGTGGCTCATCACACAGACACTCACACTGGCTCATCACACAGACACTCACACTGGCTCATCACACAGACACTCACAGTCACTCATCACACAGACACTCACAGTCACTCATCACACAGACACTCACAGTCACTCATCACACAGACACTCACACTGGCTCATCACACAGACACTCACACTGGCTCATCACACAGACACTCACAGTCACTCATCACACAGACACTCACACTGGCTCATCACACAGACACTCACAGTCACCCATCACACAGACACTCACACTGGCTCATCACACAGACACTCACAGTCACTCATCACACAGACACTCACACTGGCTCATCACACAGACACTCACAGTCACTCATCACACAGACACTCACACTGGCTCATCACACAGACACTCACAGTGGCTCATCACACAGACACTCACACTGGCTCATCACACAGACACTCACAGTGGCTCATCACACAGACACTCACAGTCACTCATCACACAGACACTCACAGTGGCTCATCACACAGACACTCACAGTCACTCATCACACAGAAACTCACAGTCACTCATCACACAGACACTCACAGTGGCTCATCACACAGACACTCACACTGGCTCATCACACAGACACTCACAGTCACTCATCACACAGACACTCACAGTCACTCATCACACAGACACTCACACTGGCTCATCACACAGACACTCACAGTCACTCATCACACAGACACTCACACTGGCTCATCACACAGACACTCACAGTGCATGGCTCATCACACAGACACTCACACTGGCTCATCACACAGACACTCACACTGGCTCATCACACAGACACTCACAGTGGCTCATCACACAGACACTCACAGTCACTCATCACACAGACACTCACAGTGGCTCATCACACAGACACTCACAGTGGCTCATCACACAGACACTCACACTGGCTCATCACACAGACACTCACAGTCACTCATCACACAGAAACTGACAGTCACTCATCACACAGACACTCACAGTCACTCATCACACAGACACTCACAGTCACTCATCACACAGACACTCACAGTGGCTCATCACACAGACACTCACAGTCACTCATCACACAGACACTCACACTGGCTCATCACAGACACTCACAGTCACTCATCACACAGAAACTGATAGTCACTCATCACACAGACACTCACAGTCACTCATCACACAGACACTCACAGTCACTCATCACACAGACACTCACAGTCACTCATCACACAGACACTCACAGTGGCTCATCACACAGACACTCACACTGGCTCATCACACAGACACTCACACTGGCTCATCACACAGACACTCACAGTTACTCATCACACAGACACTCACACTGGCTCATCACACAGACACTCACACTGGCTCATCACACAGACACTCACAGTCACTCATCACACAGAAACTCACAGTCACTCATCACACAGACACTCACAGTGGCTCATAACACAGACACTCACAGTGGCTCATCACACAGACACTCACAGTGGCTCATCACACAGACACTCACAGTCACTCATCACACAGATACTCACAGTCACTCATCACACAGACACTCACAGTCACTCATCACACAGACACTCACAGTCACTCATCACACAGACACTCACAGTCACTCATCACACAGACACTCACAGTGGCTCATCACACAGACACTCACACTGGCTCATCACACAGACACTCACACTGGCTCATCACACAGACACTCACAGTCACTCATCACACAGACACTCACAGTCACTCATCACACAGACACTCACAGTGGCTCATCACACAGACACTCACACTGGCTCATCACACAGACACTCACACTGGCTCATCACACAGACACTCACAGTCACTCATCACACAGACACTCACACTGGCTCATCACACAGACACTCACAGTCACTCATCACACAGACACTCACACTGGCTCATCACACAGACACTCCCAGTCACTCATCACACAGACACTCCTACTGGCTCATCACACAGACACTCACAGTCACTCATCACACAGACACTCACACTGGCTCATCACACAGACACTCACAGTCACTCATCACACAGACACTCACACTGGCTCATCACACAGACACTCACACTGGCTCATCACACAGACACTCACACTGGCTCATCACACAGACACTCACACTGGCTCATCACAGACACTCACAGTCACTCATCACACAGACACTCACAGTGGCTCATCACACAGACACTCACAGTCACTCATCACACAGACACTCACAGTCACTCATCACACAGACACTCACAGTCACTCATCACACAGACACTCACAGTCACTCATCACACAGACACTCACAGTGGCTCATCACACAGACACTCACACTGGCTCATCACACAGACACTCACAGTCACTCATCACACAGACACTCACAGTCACTCATCACACAGACACTCACAGTCACTCATCACACAGACACTCACACTGGCTCATCACACAGACACTCACAGTCACTCATCACACAGACACTCACACTGGCTCATCACACAGACACTCACACTGGCTCATCACACAGACACTCACACTGGCTCATCACACAGACACTCACAGTGGCTCATCACACAGACACTCACAGTGGCTCATCACACAGACACTCACAGTCACTCATCACACAGACACTCACAGTCACTCATCACACAGACACTCACAGTGCATGGCTCATCACACAGACACTCCTACTGGCTCATCACACAGACACTCACAGTCACTCATCACACAGACACTCACACTGGCTCATCACACAGACACTCACACTGGCTCATCACACAGACACTCACAGTCACTCATCACAGACACCCACAGTCACTCATCACACAGACACTCACACTGGCTCATCACACAGACACTCACACTGGCTCATCACAGACACTCACAGTGGCTCATCGCACAGACACTTACAGTCACTCATCACACAGACACTCACAGTCACTCATCACACAGACACTCACAGTGGCTCATCACACAGACACTCACAGTGGCTCATCACACAGACACTCACACTGGCTCATCACACAGACACTCACACTGGCTCATCACACAGACACTCACAGTCACTCATCACACAGACACTCACAGTCACTCATCACACAGACACTCACAGTCACTCATCACACAGACACTCACACTGGCTCATCACACAGACACTCACAGTCACTCATCACACAGACACTCACAGTCACTCATCACACAGACACTCACAGTCACTCATCACACAGACACTCACAGTCACTCATCACACAGACACTCACACTGGCTCATCACACAGACACTCACACTGGCTCATCACACAGACACTCACACTGGCTCATCACACAGACACTCACAGTCACTCATCACACAGACACTCACAGTCACTCATCACACAGACACTCACACTGGCTCATCACACAGACACTCACAGTCACTCATCACACAGACACTCACAGTCACTCATCACACAGACACTCACACTGGCTCATCACACAGACACTCACAGTGGCTCATCACACAGACACTCACACTGGCTCATCACACAGACACTCACACTGGCTCATCACACAGACACTCACACTGGCTCATCACACAGACACTCACAGTCACTCATCACACAGACACTCACAGTGGCTCATCACACAGACACTCACACTGGCTCATCACACAGACACTCACAGTTACTCATCACACAGACACTCACAGTCACTCATCACACAGACACTCACAGTCACTCATCACACAGACACTCACAGTCACTCATCACACAGACACTCACAGTGGCTCATCACACAGACACTCACAGTCACTCATCACACAGACACTCACACTGGCTCATCACAGACACTCACAGTCACTCATCACACAGACACTCACAGTGGCTCATCACACAGACACTCACAGTCACTCATCACACAGACACTCACAGTGGCTCATCACACAGACACTCACAGTCACTCATCACACAGAAACTCACAGTCACTCATCACACAGAAACTCACAGTCACTCATCACACAGACACTCACAGTGGCTCATCACACAGACACTCACACTGGCTCATCACACAGACACTCACAGTCACTCATCACACAGACACTCACACTGGCTCATCACACAGACACTCACACTGGCTCATCACACAGACACTCACACTGGCTCATCACACAGACACTCACAGTGGCTCATCACACAGACACTCACAGTGGCTCATCACACAGACACTCACAGTCACTCATCACACAGACACTCACAGTCACTCATCACACAGACACTCACAGTGCATGGCTCATCACACAGACACTCCTACTGGCTCATCACACAGACACTCACAGTCACTCATCACACAGACACTCACACTGGCTCATCACACAGACACTCACACTGGCTCATCACACAGACACTCACAGTCACTCATCACACAGACACCCACAGTCACTCATCACACAGACACTCACACTGGCTCATCACACAGACACTCACACTGGCTCATCACAGACACTCACAGTCACTCATCACACAGACACCCACAGTCACTCATCACACAGACACTCACAGTGGCTCATAACACAGACACTCACAGTGGCTCATCACACAGACACTCACAGTGGCTCATCACACAGACACTCACAGTCACTCATCACACAGATACTCACAGTCACTCATCACACAGACACTCACAGTCACTCATCACACAGACACTCACAGTCACTCATCACACAGACACTCACAGTCACTCATCACACAGACACTCACAGTGGCTCATCACACAGACACTCACACTGGCTCATCACACAGACACTCACACTGGCTCATCACACAGACACTCACAGTCACTCATCACACAGACACTCACAGTCACTCATCACACAGACACTCACAGTGGCTCATCACACAGACACTCACACTGGCTCATCACACAGACACTCACACTGGCTCATCACACAGACACTCACAGTCACTCATCACACAGACACTCACACTGGCTCATCACACAGACACTCACAGTCACTCATCACACAGACACTCACACTGGCTCATCACACAGACACTCCCAGTCACTCATCACACAGACACTCCTACTGGCTCATCACACAGACACTCACAGTCACTCATCACACAGACACTCACACTGGCTCATCACACAGACACTCACAGTCACTCATCACACAGACACTCACACTGGCTCATCACACAGACACTCACACTGGCTCATCACACAGACACTCACACTGGCTCATCACACAGACACTCACACTGGCTCATCACAGACACTCACAGTCACTCATCACACAGACACTCACAGTGGCTCATCACACAGACACTCACAGTCACTCATCACACAGACACTCACAGTCACTCATCACACAGACACTCACAGTCACTCATCACACAGACACTCACAGTGGCTCATCACACAGACACTCACACTGGCTCATCACACAGACACTCACAGTCACTCATCACACAGACACTCACAGTCACTCATCACACAGACACTCACAGTCACTCATCACACAGACACTCACACTGGCTCATCACACAGACACTCACAGTCACTCATCACACAGACACTCACACTGGCTCATCACACAGACACTCACACTGGCTCATCACACAGACACTCACACTGGCTCATCACACAGACACTCACAGTGGCTCATCACACAGACACTCACAGTGGCTCATCACACAGACACTCACAGTCACTCATCACACAGACACTCACAGTCACTCATCACACAGACACTCACAGTGCATGGCTCATCACACAGACACTCCTACTGGCTCATCACACAGACACTCACAGTCACTCATCACACAGACACTCACACTGGCTCATCACACAGACACTCACACTGGCTCATCACACAGACACTCACAGTCACTCATCACACAGACACCCACAGTCACTCATCACACAGACACTCACACTGGCTCATCACACAGACACTCACACTGGCTCATCACAGACACTCACAGTGGCTCATCGCACAGACACTTACAGTCACTCATCACACAGACACTCACAGTCACTCATCACACAGACACTCACAGTGGCTCATCACACAGACACTCACAGTGGCTCATCACACAGACACTCACACTGGCTCATCACACAGACACTCACACTGGCTCATCACACAGACACTCCCAGTCACTCATCACACAGACACTCACACTGGCTCATCACACAGACACTCCTACTGGCTCATCACACAGACACTCACAGTCACTCATCACACAGACACTCACACTGGCTCATCACACAGACACTCACAGTCACTCATCACACAGACACTCACACTGGCTCATCACACAGACACTCACACTGGCTCATCACACAGACACTCACAGTGGCTCATCACACAGACACTCACACTGGCTCATCACAGACACTCACAGTGGCTCATCGCACAGACACTTACAGTCACTCATCACACAGACACTCACAGTCACTCATCACACAGACACTCACAGTCACTCATCACACAGACACTCACAGTCACTCATCACACAGACACTCACAGTGGCTCATCACACAGACACTCACACTGGCTCATCACACAGACACTCACAGTCACTCATCACACAGACACTCACAGTCAGTCATCACACAGACACTCACAGTGCATGGCTCATCACACAGACACTCACAGTCACTCATCACACAGACACTCACAGTCACTCATCACACAGACACTCACACTGGCTCATCACACAGACACTCACACTGGCTCATCACACAGACACTCACACTGGCTCATCACACAGACACTCACAGTCACTCATCACACAGACACTCACAGTGGCTCATCACACAGACACTCACAGTCACTCATCACACAGACACTCACAGTCACTCATCACACAGACACTCACACTGGCTCATCACACAGACACTCACAGTGGCTCATCACACAGACACTCACAGTCACTCATCGCACAGACACTCACAGTTACTCATCACACAGACACTCACAGTCACTCATCACACAGACACTCACAGTCACTCATCACACAGACACTCACAGTCACTCATCACACAGACACTCACAGTCACTCATCACACAGACACTCACAGTCACTCATCACACAGACACTCACAGTGGCTCATCACACAGACACTCACACTGGCTCATCACACAGACACTCACAGTCACTCATCACACAGACAGTCACAGTCACTCATCACACAGACACTCACAGTCACTCATCACACAGACACTCACAGTCACTCATCACACAGACACTCACAGTCACTCATCACACAGACACTCACACTGGCTCATCACACAGACACTCACAGTCACCCATCACACAGACACTCACACTGGCTCATCACACAGACACTCACAGTCACTCATCACACAGACACTCACACTGGCTCATCACACAGACACTCACAGTCACTCATCACACAGACACTCACACTGGCTCATCACACAGACACTCACAGTGGCTCATCACACAGACACTCACACTGGCTCATCACACAGACACTCACAGTGGCTCATCACACAGACACTCACAGTCACTCATCACACAGACACTCACAGTGGCTCATCACACAGACACTCACAGTCACTCATCACACAGAAACTCACAGTCACTCATCACACAGACACTCACAGTGGCTCATCACACAGACACTCACAGTGGCTCATCACACAGACACTCACAGTCACTCATCACACAGACACTCACAGTCACTCATCACACAGACACTCACACTGGCTCATCACACAGACACTCACAGTCACTCATCACACAGACACTCACACTGGCTCATCACACAGACACTCACAGTGCATGGCTCATCACACAGACACTCACACTGGCTCATCACACAGACACTCACACTGGCTCATCACACAGACACTCACAGTGGCTCATCACACAGACACTCACAGTCACTCATCACACAGACACTCACAGTGGCTCATCACACAGACACTCACAGTGGCTCATCACACAGACACTCACACTGGCTCATCACACAGACACTCACAGTCACTCATCACACAGAAACTGACAGTCACTCATCACACAGACACTCACAGTCACTCATCACACAGACACTCACAGTCACTCATCACACAGACACTCACAGTGGCTCATCACACAGACACTCACAGTCACTCATCACACAGACACTCACACTGGCTCATCACAGACACTCACAGTCACTCATCACACAGAAACTGATAGTCACTCATCACACAGACACTCACAGTCACTCATCACACAGACACTCACAGTCACTCATCACACAGACACTCACAGTCACTCATCACACCGACACTCACAGTGGCTCATCACACAGACACTCACACTGGCTCATCACACAGACACTCACAGTCACTCATCACACAGACACTCACAGTCACTCATCACACAGACACTCACAGTCACTCATCACACAGACACTCACACTGGCTCATCACACAGACACTTACAGTGGCTCATCACAGACACTCACAGTCACTCATCACACAGACACTCACACTGGCTCATCACACAGACACTCACACTGGCTCATCACACAGGCACTCACAGTTACTCATCACACAGACACTCACACTGGCTCATCACACAGACACTCACACTGGCTCGTCACACAGACACTCACAGTCACTTATCACACAGAAACTCACAGTCACTCATCACACAGACACTCACAGTGGCTCATAACACAGACACTCACAGTGGCTCATCACACAGACACTCACAGTGGCTCATCACACAGACACTCACAGTCACTCATCACACAGACACTCACAGTGGCTCATCACACAGACACTCACACTGGCTCATCACACAGACACTCACAGTCACTCATCACACAGACACTCACAGTCACTCATCACACAGACACTCACAGTGGCTCATCACACAGACACTCACACTGGCTCATCACACAGACACTCACACTGGCTCATCACACAGACACTCACAGTCACTCATCACACAGACACTCACAGTCACTCATCACACAGACACTCACAGTGGCTCATCACACAGACACTCACACTGGCTCATCACACAGACACTCACACTGGCTCATCACACAGACACTCACAGTCACTCATCACACAGACACTCACACTGGCTCATCACACAGACACTCACAGTCACTCATCACACAGACACTCACACTGGCTCATCACACAGACACTCCCAGTCACTCATCACACAGACACTCCTACTGGCTCATCACACAGACACTCACAGTCACTCATCACACAGACACTCACACTGGCTCATCACACAGACACTCACAGTCACTCATCACACAGACACTCACACTGGCTCATCACACAGACACTCACACTGGCTCATCACACAGACACTCACACTGGCTCATCACACAGACACTCACACTGGCTCATCACAGACACTCACAGTCACTCATCACACAGACACTCACAGTGGCTCATCACACAGACACTCACAGTCACTCATCACACAGACACTCACAGTCACTCATCACACAGACACTCACAGTCACTCATCACACAGACACTCACAGTGGCTCATCACACAGACACTCACACTGGCTCATCACACAGACACTCACAGTCACTCATCACACAGACACTCACAGTCACTCATCACACAGACACTCACAGTCACTCATCACACAGACACTCACACTGGCTCATCACACAGACACTCACAGTCACTCATCACACAGACACTCACACTGGCTCATCACACAGACACTCACACTGGCTCATCACACAGACACTCACACTGGCTCATCACACAGACACTCACAGTGGCTCATCACACAGACACTCACAGTGGCTCATCACACAGACACTCACAGTCACTCATCACACAGACACTCACAGTCACTCATCACACAGACACTCACAGTGCATGGCTCATCACACAGACACTCCTACTGGCTCATCACACAGACACTCACAGTCACTCATCACACAGACACTCACACTGGCTCATCACACAGACACTCACACTGGCTCATCACACAGACACTCACAGTCACTCATCACACAGACACCCACAGTCACTCATCACACAGACACTCACACTGGCTCATCACACAGACACTCACACTGGCTCATCACAGACACTCACAGTGGCTCATCGCACAGACACTTACAGTCACTCATCACACAGACACTCACAGTCACTCATCACACAGACACTCACAGTGGCTCATCACACAGACACTCACAGTGGCTCATCACACAGACACTCACAGTGGCTCATCACACAGACACTCACACTGGCTCATCACACAGACACTCACAGTCACTCATCACACAGACACTCACAGTCACTCATCACACAGACACTCACACTGGCTCATCACACAGACACTCACAGTCACTCATCACACAGACACTCACAGTCACTCATCACACAGACACTCACAGTCACTCATCACACAGACACTCACACTGGCTCATCACACAGACACTCACAGTCACCCATCACACAGACACTCACACTGGCTCATCACACAGACACTCACAGTCACTCATCACACAGACACTCACACTGGCTCATCACACAGACACTCACAGTCACTCATCACACAGACACTCACACTGGCTCATCACACAGACACTCACAGTGGCTCATCACACAGACACTCACACTGGCTCATCACACAGACACTCACAGTGGCTCATCACACAGACACTCACAGTCACTCATCACACAGACACTCACAGTGGCTCATCACACAGACACTCACAGTCACTCATCACACAGAAACTCACAGTCACTCATCACACAGACACTCACAGTGGCTCATCACACAGACACTCACAGTGGCTCATCACACAGACACTCACAGTCACTCATCACACAGACACTCACAGTCACTCATCACACAGACACTCACACTGGCTCATCACACAGACACTCACAGTCACTCATCACACAGACACTCACACTGGCTCATCACACAGACACTCACAGTGGCTCATCACACAGACACTCACAGTCACTCATCACACAGACACTCACAGTGGCTCATCACACAGACACTCACAGTGGCTCATCACACAGACACTCACACTGGCTCATCACACAGACACTCACAGTCACTCATCACACAGAAACTGACAGTCACTCATCACACAGACACTCACAGTCACTCATCACACAGACACTCACAGTCACTCATCACACAGACACTCACAGTGGCTCATCACACAGACACTCACAGTCACTCATCACACAGACACTCACACTGGCTCATCACAGACACTCACAGTCACTCATCACACAGAAACTGATAGTCACTCATCACACAGACACTCACAGTCACTCATCACACAGACACTCACAGTCACTCATCACACAGACACTCACAGTCACTCATCACACAGACACTCACAGTGGCTCATCACACAGACACTCACACTGGCTCATCACACAGACACTCACAGTCACTCATCACACAGACACTCACAGTCACTCATCACACAGACACTCACAGTCACTCATCACACAGACACTCACACTGGCTCATCACACAGACACTTACAGTGGCTCATCACACAGACACTCACAGTCACTCATCACACAGACACTCACACTGGCTCATCACACAGACACTCACACTGGCTCATCACACAGACACTCACAGTTACTCATCACACAGACACTCACACTGGCTCATCACACAGACACTCACACTGGCTCATCACACAGACACTCACAGTCACTCATCACACAGAAACTCACAGTCACTCATCACACAGACACTCACAGTGGCTCATAACACAGACACTCACAGTGGCTCATCACACAGACACTCACAGTGGCTCATCACACAGACACTCACAGTCACTCATCACACAGACACTCACAGTGGCTCATCACACAGACACTCACACTGGCTCATCACACAGACACTCACAGTCACTCATCACACAGACACTCACAGTCACTCATCACACAGACACTCACAGTGGCTCATCACACAGACACTCACACTGGCTCATCACACAGACACTCACACTGGCTCATCACACAGACACTCACAGTCACTCATCACACAGACACTCACAGTCACTCATCACACAGACACTCACAGTGGCTCATCACACAGACACTCACACTGGCTCATCACACAGACACTCACACTGGCTCATCACACAGACACTCACAGTCACTCATCACACAGACACTCACACTGGCTCATCACACAGACACTCACAGTCACTCATCACACAGACACTCACACTGGCTCATCACACAGACACTCCCAGTCACTCATCACACAGACACTCCTACTGGCTCATCACACAGACACTCACAGTCACTCATCACACAGACACTCACACTGGCTCATCACACAGACACTCACAGTCACTCATCACACAGACACTCACACTGGCTCATCACACAGACACTCACACTGGCTCATCACACAGACACTCACACTGGCTCATCACACAGACACTCACACTGGCTCATCACAGACACTCACAGTCACTCATCACACAGACACTCACAGTGGCTCATCACACAGACACTCACAGTCACTCATCACACAGACACTCACAGTCACTCATCACACAGACACTCACAGTCACTCATCACACAGACACTCACAGTGGCTCATCACACAGACACTCACACTGGCTCATCACACAGACACTCACAGTCACTCATCACACAGACACTCACAGTCACTCATCACACAGACACTCACAGTCACTCATCACACAGACACTCACACTGGCTCATCACACAGACACTCACAGTCACTCATCACACAGACACTCACACTGGCTCATCACACAGACACTCACACTGGCTCATCACACAGACACTCACACTGGCTCATCACACAGACACTCACAGTGGCTCATCACACAGACACTCACAGTGGCTCATCACACAGACACTCACAGTCACTCATCACACAGACACTCACAGTCACTCATCACACAGACACTCACAGTGCATGGCTCATCACACAGACACTCCTACTGGCTCATCACACAGACACTCACAGTCACTCATCACACAGACACTCACACTGGCTCATCACACAGACACTCACACTGGCTCATCACACAGACACTCACAGTCACTCATCACACAGACACCCACAGTCACTCATCACACAGACACTCACACTGGCTCATCACACAGACACTCACACTGGCTCATCACAGACACTCACAGTGGCTCATCGCACAGACACTTACAGTCACTCATCACACAGACACTCACAGTCACTCATCACACAGACACTCACAGTGGCTCATCACACAGACACTCACAGTGGCTCATCACACAGACACTCACACTGGCTCATCACACAGACACTCACACTGGCTCATCACACAGACACTCACAGTCACTCATCACACAGACACTCACAGTCACTCATCACACAGACACTCACAGTCACTCATCACACAGACACTCACACTGGCTCATCACACAGACACTCACAGTCACTCATCACACAGACACTCACAGTCACTCATCACACAGACACTCACACTGGCTCATCACACAGACACTCACAGTCACCCATCACACAGACACTCACACTGGCTCATCACACAGACACTCACAGTCACTCATCACACAGACACTCACACTGGCTCATCACACAGACACTCACAGTCACTCATCACACAGACACTCACACTGGCTCATCACACAGACACTCACAGTGGCTCATCACACAGACACTCACACTGGCTCATCACACAGACACTCACAGTGGCTCATCACACAGACACTCACAGTCACTCATCACACAGACACTCACAGTGGCTCATCACACAGACACTCACAGTCACTCATCACACAGAAACTCACAGTCACTCATCACACAGACACTCACAGTGGCTCATCACACAGACACTCACAGTGGCTCATCACACAGACACTCACAGTCACTCATCACACAGACACTCACAGTCACTCATCACACAGACACTCACACTGGCTCATCACACAGACACTCACAGTCACTCATCACACAGACACTCACACTGGCTCATCACACAGACACTCACAGTGCATGGCTCATCACACAGACACTCACACTGGCTCATCACACAGACACTCACACTGGCTCATCACACAGACACTCACAGTGGCTCATCACACAGACACTCACAGTCACTCATCACACAGACACTCACAGTGGCTCATCACACAGACACTCACAGTGGCTCATCACACAGACACTCACACTGGCTCATCACACAGACACTCACAGTCACTCATCACACAGAAACTGACAGTCACTCATCACACAGACACTCACAGTCACTCATCACACAGACACTCACAGTCACTCATCACACAGACACTCACAGTGGCTCATCACACAGACACTCACAGTCACTCATCACACAGACACTCACACTGGCTCATCACAGACACTCACAGTCACTCATCACACAGAAACTGATAGTCACTCATCACACAGACACTCACAGTCACTCATCACACAGACACTCACAGTCACTCATCACACAGACACTCACAGTCACTCATCACACAGACACTCACAGTGGCTCATCACACAGACACTCACACTGGCTCATCACACAGACACTCACAGTCACTCATCACACAGACACTCACAGTCACTCATCACACAGACACTCACAGTCACTCATCACACAGACACTCACACTGGCTCATCACACAGACACTTACAGTGGCTCATCACACAGACACTCACAGTCACTCATCACACAGACACTCACACTGGCTCATCACACAGACACTCACACTGGCTCATCACACAGACACTCACAGTTACTCATCACACAGACACTCACACTGGCTCATCACACAGACACTCACACTGGCTCATCACACAGACACTCACAGTCACTCATCACACAGAAACTCACAGTCACTCATCACACAGACACTCACAGTGGCTCATAACACAGACACTCACAGTGGCTCATCACACAGACACTCACAGTGGCTCATCACACAGACACTCACAGTCACTCATCACACAGATACTCACAGTCACTCATCACACAGACACTCACAGTCACTCATCACACAGACACTCACAGTCACTCATCACACAGACACTCACAGTCACTCATCACACAGACACTCACAGTGGCTCATCACACAGACACTCACACTGGCTCATCACACAGACACTCACACTGGCTCATCACACAGACACTCACAGTCACTCATCACACAGACACTCACAGTCACTCATCACACAGACACTCACAGTGGCTCATCACACAGACACTCACACTGGCTCATCACACAGACACTCACACTGGCTCATCACACAGACACTCACAGTCACTCATCACACAGACACTCACACTGGCTCATCACACAGACACTCACAGTCACTCATCACACAGACACTCACACTGGCTCATCACACAGACACTCCCAGTCACTCATCACACAGACACTCCTACTGGCTCATCACACAGACACTCACAGTCACTCATCACACAGACACTCACACTGGCTCATCACACAGACACTCACAGTCACTCATCACACAGACACTCACACTGGCTCATCACACAGACACTCACACTGGCTCATCACACAGACACTCACACTGGCTCATCACACAGACACTCACACTGGCTCATCACAGACACTCACAGTCACTCATCACACAGACACTCACAGTGGCTCATCACACAGACACTCACAGTCACTCATCACACAGACACTCACAGTCACTCATCACACAGACACTCACAGTCACTCATCACACAGACACTCACAGTGGCTCATCACACAGACACTCACACTGGCTCATCACACAGACACTCACAGTCACTCATCACACAGACACTCACAGTCACTCATCACACAGACACTCACAGTCACTCATCACACAGACACTCACACTGGCTCATCACACAGACACTCACAGTGGCTCATCACACAGACACTCACAGTGGCTCATCACACAGACACTCACAGTCACTCATCACACAGACACTCACAGTCACTCATCACACAGACACTCACAGTGCATGGCTCATCACACAGACACTCCTACTGGCTCATCACACAGACACTCACAGTCACTCATCACACAGACACTCACACTGGCTCATCACACAGACACTCACACTGGCTCATCACACAGACACTCACAGTCACTCATCACACAGACACCCACAGTCACTCATCACACAGACACTCACACTGGCTCATCACACAGACACTCACACTGGCTCATCACAGACACTCACAGTGGCTCATCGCACAGACACTTACAGTCACTCATCACACAGACACTCACAGTCACTCATCACACAGACACTCACAGTGGCTCATCACACAGACACTCACAGTGGCTCATCACACAGACACTCACACTGGCTCATCACACAGACACTCACACTGGCTCATCACACAGACACTCACAGTCACTCATCACACAGACACTCACAGTCACTCATCACACAGACACTCACAGTCACTCATCACACAGACACTCACACTGGCTCATCACACAGACACTCACAGTCACTCATCACACAGACACTCACAGTCACTCATCACACAGACACTCACAGTCACTCATCACACAGACACTCACAGTCACTCATCACACAGACACTCACACTGGCTCATCACACAGACACTCACACTGGCTCATCACACAGACACTCACACTGGCTCATCACACAGACACTCACAGTCACTCATCACACAGACACTCACAGTCACTCATCACACAGACACTCACACTGGCTCATCACACAGACACTCACAGTCACTCATCACACAGACACTCACAGTCACTCATCACACAGACACTCACACTGGCTCATCACACAGACACTCACAGTGGCTCATCACACAGACACTCACACTGGCTCATCACACAGACACTCACACTGGCTCATCACACAGACACTCACACTGGCTCATCACACAGACACTCACAGTCACTCATCACACAGACACTCACAGTGGCTCATCACACAGACACTCACACTGGCTCATCACACAGACACTCACAGTCACTCATCACACAGACACTCACAGTCACTCATCACACAGACACTCACAGTCACTCATCACACAGACACTCACAGTCACTCATCACACAGACACTCACAGTGGCTCATCACACAGACACTCACAGTCACTCATCACACAGACACTCACACTGGCTCATCACAGACACTCACAGTCACTCATCACACAGACACTCACAGTGGCTCATCACACAGACACTCACAGTCACTCATCACACAGACACTCACAGTGGCTCATCACACAGACACTCACAGTCACTCATCACACAGAAACTCACAGTCACTCATCACACAGAAACTCACAGTCACTCATCACACAGACACTCACAGTGGCTCATCACACAGACACTCACAGTCACTCATCACACAGACACTCACACTGGCTCATCACACAGACACTCACACTGGCTCATCACACAGACACTCACACTGGCTCATCACACAGACACTCACAGTGGCTCATCACACAGACACTCACAGTGGCTCATCACACAGACACTCACAGTCACTCATCACACAGACACTCACAGTCACTCATCACACAGACACTCACAGTGCATGGCTCATCACACAGACACTCCTACTGGCTCATCACACAGACACTCACAGTCACTCATCACACAGACACTCACACTGGCTCATCACACAGACACTCACACTGGCTCATCACACAGACACTCACAGTCACTCATCACACAGACACCCACAGTCACTCATCACACAGACACTCACACTGGCTCATCACACAGACACTCACACTGGCTCATCACAGACACTCACAGTCACTCATCACACAGACACCCACAGTCACTCATCACACAGACACTCACAGTGGCTCATAACACAGACACTCACAGTGGCTCATCACACAGACACTCACAGTGGCTCATCACACAGACACTCACAGTCACTCATCACACAGATACTCACAGTCACTCATCACACAGACACTCACAGTCACTCATCACACAGACACTCACAGTCACTCATCACACAGACACTCACAGTCACTCATCACACAGACACTCACAGTGGCTCATCACACAGACACTCACACTGGCTCATCACACAGACACTCACACTGGCTCATCACACAGACACTCACACTGGCTCATCACACAGACACTCACAGTCACTCATCACACAGACACTCACAGTGGCTCATCACACAGACACTCACACTGGCTCATCACACAGACACTCACAGTCACTCATCACACAGACACTCACAGTCACTCATCACACAGACACTCACAGTCACTCATCACACAGACACTCACACTGGCTCATCACACAGACACTCACAGTCACTCATCACACAGACACTCACACTGGCTCATCACACAGACACTCACACTGGCTCATCACACAGACACTCACACTGGCTCATCACACAGACACTCACAGTGGCTCATCACACAGACACTCACAGTCACTCATCACACAGACACTCACAGTGGCTCATCACACAGACACTCACAGTCACTCATCACACAGAAACTCACAGTAACTCATCACACAGAAACTCACAGTCACTCATCACACAGACACTCACAGTGGCTCATCACACAGACACTCACACTGGCTTATCACACAGACACTCACAGTCACTCATCACACAGACACTCACACTGGCTCATCACACAGACACTCACACTGGCTCATCACACAGACACTCACAGTGGCTCATCACACAGACACTCACAGTGGCTCATCACACAGACACTCACAGTGGCTCATCACACAGACACTCACAGTCACTCATCACACAGACACTCACAGTCACTCATCACACAGACACTCACAGTGCATGGCTCATCACACAGACACTCACAGTCACTCATCACACAGACACTCACACTGGCTCATCACACAGACACTCACACTGGCTCATCACACAGACACTCACACTGGCTCATCACACAGATACTCACAGTGGCTCATCACACAGACACTCACAGTCACTCATCACACAGACACTCACAGTGGCTCATCACACAGACACTCACAGTCACTCATCACACAGAAACTCACAGTCACTCATCACACAGAAACTCACAGTCACTCATCACACAGACACTCACAGTGGCTCATCACACAGACACTCACACTGGCTCATCACACAGACACTCACAGTCACTCATCACACAGACACTCACAGTCACTCATCACACAGACACTCACACTGGCTCATCACACAGACACTCACAGTCACTCATCACACAGACACTCACACTGGCTCATCACACAGACACTCCCAGTCACTCATCACACAGACACTCCTACTGGCTCATCACACAGACACTCACAGTCACTCATCACACAGACACTCACACTGGCTCATCACACAGACACTCACAGTCACTCATCACACAGACACTCACACTGGCTCATCACACAGACACTCACACTGGCTCATCACACAGACACTCACACTGGCTCATCACACAGACACTCACACTGGCTCATCACAGACACTCACAGTCACTCATCACACAGACACTCACAGTGGCTCATCACACAGACACTCACAGTCACTCATCACACAGACACTCACAGTCACTCATCACACAGACACTCACAGTCACTCATCACACAGACACTCACAGTGGCTCATCACACAGACACTCACACTGGCTCATCACACAGACACTCACAGTCACTCATCACACAGACACTCACAGTCACTCATCACACAGACACTCACAGTCACTCATCACACAGACACTCACACTGGCTCATCACACAGACACTCACAGTGGCTCATCACACAGACACTCACAGTGGCTCATCACACAGACACTCACAGTCACTCATCACACAGACACTCACAGTCACTCATCACACAGACACTCACAGTGCATGGCTCATCACACAGACACTCCTACTGGCTCATCACACAGACACTCACAGTCACTCATCACACAGACACTCACACTGGCTCATCACACAGACACTCACACTGGCTCATCACACAGACACTCACAGTCACTCATCACACAGACACCCACAGTCACTCATCACACAGACACTCACACTGGCTCATCACACAGACACTCACACTGGCTCATCACAGACACTCACAGTGGCTCATCGCACAGACACTTACAGTCACTCATCACACAGACACTCACAGTCACTCATCACACAGACACTCACAGTGGCTCATCACACAGACACTCACAGTGGCTCATCACACAGACACTCACACTGGCTCATCACACAGACACTCACACTGGCTCATCACACAGACACTCACAGTCACTCATCACACAGACACTCACAGTCACTCATCACACAGACACTCACAGTCACTCATCACACAGACACTCACACTGGCTCATCACACAGACACTCACAGTCACTCATCACACAGACACTCACAGTCACTCATCACACAGACACTCACAGTCACTCATCACACAGACACTCACAGTCACTCATCACACAGACACTCACACTGGCTCATCACACAGACACTCACACTGGCTCATCACACAGACACTCACACTGGCTCATCACACAGACACTCACAGTCACTCATCACACAGACACTCACAGTCACTCATCACACAGACACTCACACTGGCTCATCACACAGACACTCACAGTCACTCATCACACAGACACTCACAGTCACTCATCACACAGACACTCACACTGGCTCATCACACAGACACTCACAGTGGCTCATCACACAGACACTCACACTGGCTCATCACACAGACACTCACACTGGCTCATCACACAGACACTCACACTGGCTCATCACACAGACACTCACAGTCACTCATCACACAGACACTCACAGTGGCTCATCACACAGACACTCACACTGGCTCATCACACAGACACTCACAGTCACTCATCACACAGACACTCACAGTCACTCATCACACAGACACTCACAGTCACTCATCACACAGACACTCACAGTCACTCATCACACAGACACTCACAGTGGCTCATCACACAGACACTCACAGTCACTCATCACACAGACACTCACACTGGCTCATCACAGACACTCACAGTCACTCATCACACAGACACTCACAGTGGCTCATCACACAGACACTCACAGTCACTCATCACACAGACACTCACAGTGGCTCATCACACAGACACTCACAGTCACTCATCACACAGAAACTCACAGTCACTCATCACACAGAAACTCACAGTCACTCATCACACAGACACTCACAGTGGCTCATCACACAGACACTCACAGTCACTCATCACACAGACACTCACACTGGCTCATCACACAGACACTCACACTGGCTCATCACACAGACACTCACACTGGCTCATCACACAGACACTCACAGTGGCTCATCACACAGACACTCACAGTGGCTCATCACACAGACACTCACAGTCACTCATCACACAGACACTCACAGTCACTCATCACACAGACACTCACAGTGCATGGCTCATCACACAGACACTCCTACTGGCTCATCACACAGACACTCACAGTCACTCATCACACAGACACTCACACTGGCTCATCACACAGACACTCACACTGGCTCATCACACAGACACTCACAGTCACTCATCACACAGACACCCACAGTCACTCATCACACAGACACTCACACTGGCTCATCACACAGACACTCACACTGGCTCATCACAGACACTCACAGTCACTCATCACACAGACACCCACAGTCACTCATCACACAGACACTCACAGTGGCTCATAACACAGACACTCACAGTGGCTCATCACACAGACACTCACAGTGGCTCATCACACAGACACTCACAGTCACTCATCACACAGATACTCACAGTCACTCATCACACAGACACTCACAGTCACTCATCACACAGACACTCACAGTCACTCATCACACAGACACTCACAGTCACTCATCACACAGACACTCACAGTGGCTCATCACACAGACACTCACACTGGCTCATCACACAGACACTCACACTGGCTCATCACACAGACACTCACAGTCACTCATCACACAGACACTCACAGTCACTCATCACACAGACACTCACAGTGGCTCATCACACAGACACTCACACTGGCTCATCACACAGACACTCACACTGGCTCATCACACAGACACTCACAGTCACTCATCACACAGACACTCACACTGGCTCATCACACAGACACTCACAGTCACTCATCACACAGACACTCACACTGGCTCATCACACAGACACTCCCAGTCACTCATCACACAGACACTCCTACTGGCTCATCACACAGACACTCACAGTCACTCATCACACAGACACTCACACTGGCTCATCACACAGACACTCACAGTCACTCATCACACAGACACTCACACTGGCTCATCACACAGACACTCACACTGGCTCATCACACAGACACTCACACTGGCTCATCACACAGACACTCACACTGGCTCATCACAGACACTCACAGTCACTCATCACATAGACACTCACAGTGGCTCATCACACAGACACTCACAGTCACTCATCACACAGACACTCACAGTCACTCATCACACAGACACTCACAGTCACTCATCACACAGACACTCACAGTGGCTCATCACACAGACACTCACACTGGCTCATCACACAGACACTCACAGTCACTCATCACACAGACACTCACAGTCACTCATCACACAGACACTCACAGTCACTCATCACACAGACACTCACACTGGCTCATCACACAGACACTCACAGTCACTCATCACACAGACACTCACACTGGCTCATCACACAGACACTCACACTGGCTCATCACACAGACACTCACACTGGCTCATCACACAGACACTCACAGTGGCTCATCACACAGACACTCACAGTGGCTCATCACACAGACACTCACAGTCACTCATCACACAGACACTCACAGTCACTCATCACACAGACACTCACAGTGCATGGCTCATCACACAGACACTCCTACTGGCTCATCACACAGACACTCACAGTCACTCATCACACAGACACTCACACTGGCTCATCACACAGACACTCACACTGGCTCATCACACAGACACTCACAGTCACTCATCACACAGACACCCACAGTCACTCATCACACAGACACTCACACTGGCTCATCACACAGACACTCACACTGGCTCATCACAGACACTCACAGTGGCTCATCGCACAGACACTTACAGTCACTCATCACACAGACACTCACAGTCACTCATCACACAGACACTCACAGTGGCTCATCACACAGACACTCACAGTGGCTCATCACACAGACACTCACACTGGCTCATCACACAGACACTCACACTGGCTCATCACACAGACACTCACAGTCACTCATCACACAGACACTCACAGTCACTCATCACACAGACACTCACAGTCACTCATCACACAGACACTCACACTGGCTCATCACACAGACACTCACAGTCACTCATCACACAGACACTCACAGTCACTCATCACACAGACACTCACACTGGCTCATCACACAGACACTCACAGTCACTCATCACACAGACACTCACACTGGCTCATCACACAGACACTCACACTGGCTCATCACACAGACACTCACACTGGCTCATCACACAGACACTCACAGTCACTCATCACACAGACACTCACAGTCACTCATCACACAGACACTCACACTGGCTCATCACACAGACACTCACAGTCACTCATCACACAGACACTCACAGTCACTCATCACACAGACACTCACACTGGCTCATCACACAGACACTCACAGTGGATCATCACACAGACACTCACACTGGCTCATCACACAGACACTCACACTGGCTCATCACACAGACACTCACACTGGCTCATCACACAGACACTCACAGTCACTCATCACACAGACACTCACAGTGGCTCATCACACAGACACTCACACTGGCTCATCACACAGACACTCACAGTCACTCATCACACAGACACTCACAGTCACTCATCACACAGACACTCACAGTCACTCATCACACAGACACTCACACTGGCTCATCACACAGACACTCACAGTCACTCATCACACAGACACTCACACTGGCTCATCACACAGACACTCACACTGGCTCATCACACAGACACTCACACTGGCTCATCACACAGACACTCACAGTGGCTCATCACACAGACACTCACAGTCACTCATCACACAGACACTCACAGTGGCTCATCACACAGACACTCACAGTCACTCATCACACAGAAACTCACAGTAACTCATCACACAGAAACTCACAGTCACTCATCACACAGACACTCACAGTGGCTCATCACACAGACACTCACACTGGCTTATCACACAGACACTCACAGTCACTCATCACACAGACACTCACACTGGCTCATCACACAGACACTCACACTGGCTCATCACACAGACACTCACAGTGGCTCATCACACAGACACTCACAGTGGCTCATCACACAGACACTCACAGTGGCTCATCACACAGACACTCACAGTCACTCATCACACAGACACTCACAGTCACTCATCACACAGACACTCACAGTGCATGGCTCATCACACAGACACTCACAGTCACTCATCACACAGACACTCACACTGGCTCATCACACAGACACTCACACTGGCTCATCACACAGACACTCACACTGGCTCATCACACAGATACTCACAGTGGCTCATCACACAGACACTCACAGTCACTCATCACACAGACACTCACAGTGGCTCATCACACAGACACTCACAGTCACTCATCACACAGAAACTCACAGTCACTCATCACACAGAAACTCACAGTCACTCATCACACAGACACTCACAGTGGCTCATCACACAGACACTCACACTGGCTCATCACACAGACACTCACAGTCACTCATCACACAGACACTCACAGTCACTCATCACACAGACACTCACACTGGCTCATCACACAGACACTCACACTGGCTCATCACAGACACTCACAGTCACTCATCACACAGACACTCACAGTGGCTCATCACACAGACACTCACAGTCACTCATCACACAGACACTCACAGTCACTCATCACACAGACACTCACACTGGCTCATCACACAGACACTCACAGTCACTCATCACACAGACAGTCACACTGGCTCATCACACAGACACTCACACTGGCTCATCACACAGACACTCACACTGGCTCATCACACAGACACTCACAGTCACTCATCACACAGACACCCACAGTCACTCATCACACAGACACTCACACTGGCTCATCACACAGACACTCACACTGGCTCATCACAGACACTCACAGTGGCTCATCGCACAGACACTTACAGTCACTCATCACACAGACAGTCACAGTGGCTCATCACACAGACACTCACACTGGCTCATCACACAGACACTCACACTGGCTCATCACACAGACACTCACAGTGGCTCATCACACAGACACTCACAGTCACTCATCACACAGAAACTCACAGTCACTCATCACACAGACACTCACAGTCACTCATCACACAGACACTCACAGTCACTCATCACACAGACACTCACAGTCACTCATCACACAGACACTAACACTGGCTCATCACACAGACACTCACAGTTACTCATCACACAGACACTCACAGTCACTCATCACACAGAAACTCACAGTCACTCATCACACAGACACTCACAGTGGCTCATCACACAGACACTCACACTGGCTCATCACACAGACACTCACAGTGCATGGCTCATCACACAGACACTCACACTGGCTCATCACACAGACACTCACACTGGCTCATCACACAGACACTCACAGTGGCTCATCACACAGACACTCACAGTCACTCATCACACAGACACTCACAGTGGCTCATCACACAGACACTCACACTGGCTCATCACACAGACACTCACAGTCACTCATCACACAGACACTCACACTGGCTCATCACACAGACACTCACAGTCACTCATCACACAGACACTCACACTGGCTCATCACACAGACACTCCCAGTCACTCATCACACAGACACTCACACTGGCTCATCACACAGACACTCACAGTCACTCATCACACAGACACTCACAGTCACTCATCACACAGACACTCACACTGGCTCATCACACAGACACTCACAGTCACTCATCACACAGACACTCACACTGGCTCATCACACAGACACTCACACTGGCTCATCACACAGACACTCACACTGGCTCATCACACAGACACTCACAGTGGCTCATCACACAGACACTCACAGTGGCTCATCACACAGACACTCACAGTCACTCATCACACAGACACTCACAGTCACTCATCACACAGACACTCACAGTGCATGGCTCATCACACAGACACTCCTACTGGCTCATCACACAGACACTCACAGTCACTCATCACACAGACACTCACACTGGCTCATCACACAGACACTCACACTGGCTCATCACACAGACACTCACAGTCACTCATCACACAGACACCCACAGTCACTCATCACACAGACACTCACACTGGCTCATCACACAGACACTCACACTGGCTCATCACAGACACTCACAGTGGCTCATCGCACAGACACTTACAGTCACTCATCACACAGACACTCACAGTCACTCATCACACAGACACTCACAGTGGCTCATCACACAGACACTCACACTGGCTCATCACACAGACACTCACACTGGCTCATCACACAGACACTCACACTGGCTCATCACACAGACACTCACAGTCACTCATCACACAGACACTCACAGTCACTCATCACACAGACACTCACAGTCACTCATCACACAGACACTCACACTGGCTCATCACACAGACACTCACAGTCACTCATCACACAGACACTCACAGTCACTCATCACACAGACACTCACACTGGCTCATCACACAGACACTCACAGTCACTCATCACACAGACACTCACACTGGCTCATCACACAGACACTCACACTGGCTCATCACACAGACACTCACACTGGCTCATCACACAGACACTCACAGTCACTCATCACACAGACACTCACAGTCACTCATCACACAGACACTCACACTGGCTCATCACACAGACACTCACAGTCACTCATCACACAGACACTCACAGTCACTCATCACACAGACACTCACACTGGCTCATCACACAGACACTCACACTGGCTCATCACACAGACACTCACACTGGCTCATCACACAGACACTCACAGTCACTCATCACACAGACACTCACAGTGGCTCATCACACAGACACTCACACTGGCTCATCACACAGACACTCACAGTCACTCATCACACAGACACTCACAGTCACTCATCACACAGACACTCACAGTCACTCATCACACAGACACTCACACTGGCTCATCACACAGACACTCACAGTCACTCATCACACAGACACTCACACTGGCTCATCACACAGACACTCACACTGGCTCATCACACAGACACTCACACTGGCTCATCACACAGACACTCACAGTGGCTCATCACACAGACACTCACAGTCACTCATCACACAGACACTCACAGTGGCTCATCACACAGACACTCACAGTCACTCATCACACAGAAACTCACAGTAACTCATCACACAGAAACTCACAGTCACTCATCACACAGACACTCACAGTGGCTCATCACACAGACACTCACACTGGCTTATCACACAGACACTCACAGTCACTCATCACACAGACACTCACACTGGCTCATCACACAGACACTCACACTGGCTCATCACACAGACACTCACAGTGGCTCATCACACAGACACTCACAGTGGCTCATCACACAGACACTCACAGTGGCTCATCACACAGACACTCACAGTCACTCATCACACAGACACTCACAGTCACTCATCACACAGACACTCACAGTGCATGGCTCATCACACAGACACTCCTACTGGCTCATCACACAGACACTCACAGTCACTCATCACACAGACACTCACACTGGCTCATCACACAGACACTCACACTGGCTCATCACACAGACACTCACAGTCACTCATCACACAGACACCCACAGTCACTCATCACACAGACACTCACACTGGCTCATCACACAGACACTCACACTGGCTCATCACAGACACTCACAGTGGCTCATCGCACAGACACTTACAGTCACTCATCACACAGACACTCACAGTCACTCATCACACAGACACTCACAGTGGCTCATCACACAGACACTCACAGTGGCTCATCACACAGACACTCACACTGGCTCATCACACAGACACTCACACTGGCTCATCACACAGACACTCACAGTCACTCATCACACAGACACTCACAGTCACTCATCACACAGACACTCACAGTCACTCATCACACAGACACTCACACTGGCTCATCACACAGACACTCACAGTCACTCATCACACAGACACTCACAGTCACTCATCACACAGACACTCACACTGGCTCATCACACAGACACTCACAGTCACTCATCACACAGACACTCACACTGGCTCATCACACAGACACTCACACTGGCTCATCACACAGACACTCACACTGGCTCATCACACAGACACTCACAGTCACTCATCACACAGACACTCACAGTCACTCATCACACAGACACTCACACTGGCTCATCACACAGACACTCACAGTCACTCATCACACAGACACTCACAGTCACTCATCACACAGACACTCACACTGGCTCATCACACAGACACTCACAGTGGCTCATCACACAGACACTCACACTGGCTCATCACACAGACACTCACACTGGCTCATCACACAGACACTCACACTGGCTCATCACACAGACACTCACAGTCACTCATCACACAGACACTCACACTGGCTCATCACACAGACACTCACACTGGCTCATCACACAGACACTCACACTGGCTCATCACAGACACTCACAGTGGCTCATCGCACAGACACTTACAGTCACTCATCACACAGACACTCACAGTCACTCATCACACAGACACTCACACTGGCTCATCACACAGACACTCACACTGGCTCATCACACAGACACTCACACTGGCTCATCACACAGATACTCACAGTGGCTCATCACACAGACACTCACAGTCACTCATCACACAGACACTCACAGTGGCTCATCACACAGACACTCACAGTCACTCATCACACAGAAACTCACAGTCACTCATCACACAGAAACTCACAGTCACTCATCACACAGACACTCACAGTGGCTCATCACACAGACACTCACACTGGCTCATCACACAGACACTCACAGTCACTCATCACACAGACACTCACAGTCACTCATCACACAGACACTCACACTGGCTCATCACACAGACACTCACAGTCACTCATCACACAGACACTCACAGTCACTCATCACACAGACACTCACAGTCACTCATCACACAGACACTCACAGTCACTCATCACACAGACACTCACAGTCACTCATCACACAGACACTAACACTGGCTCATCACACAGACACTCACAGTCACTCATCACACAGACAGTCACACTGGCTCATCACACAGACACTCACACTGGCTCATCACACAGACACTCACACTGGCTCATCACACAGACACTCACAGTCACTCATCACACAGACACCCACAGTCACTCATCACACAGACACTCACACTGGCTCATCACACAGACACTCACACTGGCTCATCACAGACACTCACAGTGGCTCATCGCACAGACACTTACAGTCACTCATCACACAGACAGTCACAGTGGCTCATCACACAGACACTCACACTGGCTCATCACACAGACACTCACACTGGCTCATCACACAGACACTCACAGTGGCTCATCACACAGACACTCACAGTCACTCATCACACAGAAACTCACAGTCACTCATCACACAGACACTCACAGTCACTCATCACACAGACACTCACAGTCACTCATCACACAGACACTCACAGTCACTCATCACACAGACACTCACACTGGCTCATCACACAGACACTCACAGTTACTCATCACACAGACACTCACAGTCACTCATCACACAGAAACTCACAGTCACTCATCACACAGACACTCACAGTGGCTCATCACACAGACACTCACAGTGGCTCATCACACAGACACTCACACTGGCTCATCACACAGACACTCACAGTGCATGGCTCATCACACAGACACTCACACTGGCTCATCACACAGACACTCACACTGGCTCATCACACAGACACTCACAGTGGCTCATCACACAGACACTCACAGTCACTCATCACACAGACACTCACAGTGGCTCATCACACAGACACTCACACTGGCTCATCACACAGACACTCACAGTCACTCATCACACAGACACTCACACTGGCTCATCACACAGACACTCACAGTCACTCATCACACAGACACTCACACTGGCTCATCACACAGACACTTACAGTGCATGGCTCATCACACAGACACTCACACTGGCTCATCACACAGACACTCACACTGGCTCATCACACAGACACTCACAGTGGCTCATCACACAGACACTCACAGTGGCTCATCACACAGACACTCACAGTGGCTCATCACACAGACACTCACACTGGCTCATCACAGACACTCACAGTGGCTCATCGCACAGACACTTACAGTCACTCATCACACAGACACTCACAGTCACTCATCACACAGACACTCACAGTGGCTCATCACACAGACACTCACAGTGGCTCATCACACAGACACTCACACTGGCTCATCACACAGACACTCACACTGGCTCATCACACAGACACTCACAGTCACTCATCACACAGACACTCACAGTCACTCATCACACAGACACTCACAGTCACTCATCACACAGACACTCACACTGGCTCATCACACAGACACTCACAGTCACTCATCACACAGACACTCACAGTCACTCATCACACAGACACTCACACTGGCTCATCACACAGACACTCACAGTCACTCATCACACAGACACTCACACTGGCTCATCACACAGACACTCACACTGGCTCATCACACAGACACTCACACTGGCTCATCACACAGACACTCACAGTCACTCATCACACAGACACTCACAGTCACTCATCACACAGACACTCACACTGGCTCATCACACAGACACTCACAGTCACTCATCACACAGACACTCACAGTCACTCATCACACAGACACTCACACTGGCTCATCACACAGACACTCACACTGGCTCATCACACAGACACTCACACTGGCTCATCACACAGACACTCACAGTCACTCATCACACAGACACTCACAGTGGCTCATCACACAGACACTCACACTGGCTCATCACACAGACACTCACAGTCACTCATCACACAGACACTCACAGTCACTCATCACACAGACACTCACAGTCACTCATCACACAGACACTCACACTGGCTCATCACACAGACACTCACAGTCACTCATCACACAGACACTCACACTGGCTCATCACACAGACACTCACACTGGCTCATCACACAGACACTCACACTGGCTCATCACACAGACACTCACAGTGGCTCATCACACAGACACTCACAGTCACTCATCACACAGACACTCACAGTGGCTCATCACACAGACACTCACAGTCACTCATCACACAGAAACTCACAGTAACTCATCACACAGAAACTCACAGTCACTCATCACACAGACACTCACAGTGGCTCATCACACAGACACTCACACTGGCTTATCACACAGACACTCACAGTCACTCATCACACAGACACTCACACTGGCTTATCACACAGACACTCACACTGGCTCATCACACAGACACTCACAGTGGCTCATCACACAGACACTCACAGTGGCTCATCACACAGACACTCACAGTGGCTCATCACACAGACACTCACAGTCACTCATCACACAGACACTCACAGTCACTCATCACACAGACACTCACAGTGCATGGCTCATCACACAGACACTCCTACTGGCTCATCACACAGACACTCACAGTCACTCATCACACAGACACTCACACTGGCTCATCACACAGACACTCACACTGGCTCATCACACAGACACTCACAGTCACTCATCACACAGACACCCACAGTCACTCATCACACAGACACTCACACTGGCTCATCACACAGACACTCACACTGGCTCATCACAGACACTCACAGTGGCTCATCGCACAGACACTTACAGTCACTCATCACACAGACACTCACAGTCACTCATCACACAGACACTCACAGTGGCTCATCACACAGACACTCACAGTGGCTCATCACACAGACACTCACACTGGCTCATCACACAGACACTCACACTGGCTCATCACACAGACACTCACAGTCACTCATCACACAGACACTCACAGTCACTCATCACACAGACACTCACAGTCACTCATCACACAGACACTCACACTGGCTCATCACACAGACACTCACAGTCACTCATCACACAGACACTCACAGTCACTCATCACACAGACACTCACACTGGCTCATCACACAGACACTCACAGTCACTCATCACACAGACACTCACACTGGCTCATCACACAGACACTCACACTGGCTCATCACACAGACACTCACACTGGCTCATCACACAGACACTCACAGTCACTCATCACACAGACACTCACAGTCACTCATCACACAGACACTCACACTGGCTCATCACACAGACACTCACAGTCACTCATCACACAGACACTCACAGTCACTCATCACACAGACACTCACACTGGCTCATCACACAGACACTCACAGTGGCTCATCACACAGACACTCACACTGGCTCATCACACAGACACTCACACTGGCTCATCACACAGACACTCACAGTCACTCATCACACAGACACTCACAGTCACTCATCACACAGACACTCACAGTGGCTCATCACACAGACACTCACACTGGCTCATCACACAGACACTCACAGTCACTCATCACACAGACACTCACAGTCACTCATCACACAGACACTCACAGTCACTCATCACACAGACACTCACACTGGCTCATCACACAGACACTCACAGTCACTCATCACACAGACACTCACACTGGCTCATCACACAGACACTCACACTGGCTCATCACACAGACACTCACACTGGCTCATCACACAGACACTCACAGTGGCTCATCACACAGACACTCACAGTGGCTCATCACACAGACACTCACAGTCACTCATCACACAGACACTCACAGTCACTCATCACACAGACACTCACAGTGCATGGCTCATCACACAGACACTCCTACTGGCTCATCACACAGACACTCACAGTCACTCATCACACAGACACTCACACTGGCTCATCACACAGACACTCACACTGGCTCATCACACAGACACTCACAGTCACTCATCACACAGACACCCACAGTCACTCATCACACAGACACTCACACTGGCTCATCACACAGACACTCACACTGGCTCATCACAGACACTCACAGTGGCTCATCGCACAGACACTTACAGTCACTCATCACACAGACACTCACAGTCACTCATCACACAGACACTCACAGTGGCTCATCACACAGACACTCACAGTGGCTCATCACACAGACACTCACACTGGCTCATCACACAGACACTCACACTGGCTCATCACACAGACACTCACAGTCACTCATCACACAGACACTCACAGTCACTCATCACACAGACACTCACAGTCACTCATCACACAGACACTCACACTGGCTCATCACACAGACACTCACAGTCACTCATCACACAGACACTCACAGTCACTCATCACACAGACACTCACACTGGCTCATCACACAGACACTCACAGTCACTCATCACACAGACACTCACACTGGCTCATCACACAGACACTCACACTGGCTCATCACACAGACACTCACACTGGCTCATCACACAGACACTCACAGTCACTCATCACACAGACACTCACAGTCACTCATCACACAGACACTCACACTGGCTCATCACACAGACACTCACAGTCACTCATCACACAGACACTCACAGTCACTCATCACACAGACACTCACACTGGCTCATCACACAGACACTCACAGTGGATCATCACACAGACACTCACACTGGCTCATCACACAGACACTCACACTGGCTCATCACACAGACACTCACACTGGCTCATCACACAGACACTCACAGTCACTCATCACACAGACACTCACAGTGGCTCATCACACAGACACTCACACTGGCTCATCACACAGACACTCACAGTCACTCATCACACAGACACTCACAGTGCATGGCTCATCACACAGACACTCACAGTCACTCATCACACAGACACTCACACTGGCTCATCACACAGACACTCACAGTCACTCATCACACAGACACTCACACTGGCTCATCACACAGACACTCACACTGGCTCATCACACAGACACTCACACTGGCTCATCACACAGACACTCACAGTGGCTCATCACACAGACACTCACAGTCACTCATCACACAGACACTCACAGTGGCTCATCACACAGACACTCACAGTCACTCATCACACAGAAACTCACAGTAACTCATCACACAGAAACTCACAGTCACTCATCACACAGACACTCACAGTGGCTCATCACACAGACACTCACACTGGCTTATCACACAGACACTCACAGTCACTCATCACACAGACACTCACACTGGCTCATCACACAGACACTCACACTGGCTCATCACACAGACACTCACAGTGGCTCATCACACAGACACTCACAGTGGCTCATCACACAGACACTCACAGTGGCTCATCACACAGACACTCACAGTCACTCATCACACAGACACTCACAGTCACTCATCACACAGACACTCACAGTGCATGGCTCATCACACAGACACTCACAGTCACTCATCACACAGACACTCACACTGGCTCATCACACAGACACTCACACTGGCTCATCACACAGACACTCACACTGGCTCATCACACAGATACTCACAGTGGCTCATCACACAGACACTCACAGTCACTCATCACACAGACACTCACAGTGGCTCATCACACAGACACTCACAGTCACTCATCACACAGAAACTCACAGTCACTCATCACACAGAAACTCACAGTCACTCATCACACAGACACTCACAGTGGCTCATCACACAGACACTCACACTGGCTCATCACACAGACACTCACAGTCACTCATCACACAGACACTCACAGTCACTCATCACACAGACACTCACACTGGCTCATCACACAGACACTCACACTGGCTCATCACAGACACTCACAGTCACTCATCACACAGACACTCACAGTGGCTCATCACACAGACACTCACAGTCACTCATCACACAGACACTCACAGTCACTCATCACACAGACACTCACACTGGCTCATCACACAGACACTCACAGTCACTCATCACACAGACAGTCACACTGGCTCATCACACAGACACTCACACTGGCTCATCACACAGACACTCACACTGGCTCATCACACAGACACTCACAGTCACTCATCACACAGACACCCACAGTCACTCATCACACAGACACTCACACTGGCTCATCACACAGACACTCACACTGGCTCATCACAGACACTCACAGTGGCTCATCGCACAGACACTTACAGTCACTCATCACACAGACAGTCACAGTGGCTCATCACACAGACACTCACACTGGCTCATCACACAGACACTCACACTGGCTCATCACACAGACACTCACAGTGGCTCATCACACAGACACTCACAGTCACTCATCACACAGAAACTCACAGTCACTCATCACACAGACACTCACAGTCACTCATCACACAGACACTCACAGTCACTCATCACACAGACACTCACAGTCACTCATCACACAGACACTAACACTGGCTCATCACACAGACACTCACAGTTACTCATCACACAGACACTCACAGTCACTCATCACACAGAAACTCACAGTCACTCATCACACAGGACACTCACAGTGGCTCATCACACAGACACTCACACTGGCTCATCACACAGACACTCACAGTGCATGGCTCATCACACAGACACTCACACTGGCTCATCACACAGACACTCACACTGGCTCATCACACAGACACTCACAGTGGCTCATCACACAGACACTCACAGTCACTCATCACACAGACACTCACAGTGGCTCATCACACAGACACTCACACTGGCTCATCACACAGACACTCACAGTCACTCATCACACAGACACTCACACTGGCTCATCACACAGACACTCACAGTCACTCATCACACAGACACTCACACTGGCTCATCACACAGACACTCCCAGTCACTCATCACACAGACACTCACACTGGCTCATCACACAGACACTCACAGTCACTCATCACACAGACACTCACAGTCACTCATCACACAGGACACTCACACTGGCTCATCACACAGACACTCACAGTCACTCATCACACAGACACTCACACTGGCTCATCACACAGACACTCACACTGGCTCATCACACAGACACTCACACTGGCTCATCACACAGACACTCACAGTGGCTCATCACACAGACACTCACAGTGGCTCATCACACAGACACTCACAGTCACTCATCACACAGACACTCACAGTCACTCATCACACAGACACTCACAGTGCATGGCTCATCACACAGACACTCCTACTGGCTCATCACACAGACACTCACAGTCACTCATCACACAGACACTCACACTGGCTCATCACACAGACACTCACACTGGCTCATCACACAGACACTCACAGTCACTCATCACACAGACACCCACAGTCACTCATCACACAGACACTCACACTGGCTCATCACACAGACACTCACACTGGCTCATCACAGACACTCACAGTGGCTCATCGCACAGACACTTACAGTCACTCATCACACAGACACTCACAGTCACTCATCACACAGACACTCACAGTGGCTCATCACACAGACACTCACACTGGCTCATCACACAGACACTCACACTGGCTCATCACACAGACACTCACACTGGCTCATCACACAGACACTCACAGTCACTCATCACACAGACACTCACAGTCACTCATCACACAGACACTCACAGTCACTCATCACACAGACACTCACACTGGCTCATCACACAGACACTCACAGTCACTCATCACACAGACACTCACAGTCACTCATCACACAGACACTCACACTGGCTCATCACACAGACACTCACAGTCACTCATCACACAGACACTCACACTGGCTCATCACACAGACACTCACACTGGCTCATCACACAGACACTCACACTGGCTCATCACACAGACACTCACAGTCACTCATCACACAGACACTCACAGTCACTCATCACACAGACACTCACACTGGCTCATCACACAGACACTCACAGTCACTCATCACACAGACACTCACAGTCACTCATCACACAGACACTCACACTGGCTCATCACACAGACACTCACACTGGCTCATCACACAGACACTCACACTGGCTCATCACACAGACACTCACAGTCACTCATCACACAGACACTCACAGTGGCTCATCACACAGACACTCACACTGGCTCATCACACAGACACTCACAGTCACTCATCACACAGACACTCACAGTCACTCATCACACAGACACTCACAGTCACTCATCACACAGACACTCACACTGGCTCATCACACAGACACTCACAGTCACTCATCACACAGACACTCACACTGGCTCATCACACAGACACTCACACTGGCTCATCACACAGACACTCACACTGGCTCATCACACAGACACTCACAGTGGCTCATCACACAGACACTCACAGTCACTCATCACACAGACACTCACAGTGGCTCATCACACAGACACTCACAGTCACTCATCACACAGAAACTCACAGTAACTCATCACACAGAAACTCACAGTCACTCATCACACAGACACTCACAGTGGCTCATCACACAGACACTCACACTGGCTTATCACACAGACACTCACAGTCACTCATCACACAGACACTCACACTGGCTCATCACACAGACACTCACACTGGCTCATCACACAGACACTCACAGTGGCTCATCACACAGACACTCACAGTGGCTCATCACACAGACACTCACAGTGGCTCATCACACAGACACTCACAGTCACTCATCACACAGACACTCACAGTCACTCATCACACAGACACTCACAGTGCATGGCTCATCACACAGACACTCCTACTGGCTCATCACACAGACACTCACAGTCACTCATCACACAGACACTCACACTGGCTCATCACACAGACACTCACACTGGCTCATCACACAGACACTCACAGTCACTCATCACACAGACACCCACAGTCACTCATCACACAGACACTCACACTGGCTCATCACACAGACACTCACACTGGCTCATCACAGACACTCACAGTGGCTCATCGCACAGACACTTACAGTCACTCATCACACAGACACTCACAGTCACTCATCACACAGACACTCACAGTGGCTCATCACACAGACACTCACAGTGGCTCATCACACAGACACTCACACTGGCTCATCACACAGACACTCACACTGGCTCATCACACAGACACTCACAGTCACTCATCACACAGACACTCACAGTCACTCATCACACAGACACTCACAGTCACTCATCACACAGACACTCACACTGGCTCATCACACAGACACTCACAGTCACTCATCACACAGACACTCACAGTCACTCATCACACAGACACTCACACTGGCTCATCACACAGACACTCACAGTCACTCATCACACAGACACTCACACTGGCTCATCACACAGACACTCACACTGGCTCATCACACAGACACTCACACTGGCTCATCACACAGACACTCACAGTCACTCATCACACAGACACTCACAGTCACTCATCACACAGACACTCACACTGGCTCATCACACAGACACTCACAGTCACTCATCACACAGACACTCACAGTCACTCATCACACAGACACTCACACTGGCTCATCACACAGACACTCACAGTGGCTCATCACACAGACACTCACACTGGCTCATCACACAGACACTCACACTGGCTCATCACACAGACACTCACACTGGCTCATCACACAGACACTCACAGTCACTCATCACACAGACACTCACACTGGCTCATCACACAGACACTCACACTGGCTCATCACACAGACACTCACACTGGCTCATCACAGACACTCACAGTGGCTCATCGCACAGACACTTACAGTCACTCATCACACAGACACTCACAGTCACTCATCACACAGACACTCACACTGGCTCATCACACAGACACTCACACTGGCTCATCACACAGACACTCACACTGGCTCATCACACAGATACTCACAGTGGCTCATCACACAGACACTCACAGTCACTCATCACACAGACACTCACAGTGGCTCATCACACAGACACTCACAGTCACTCATCACACAGAAACTCACAGTCACTCATCACACAGAAACTCACAGTCACTCATCACACAGACACTCACAGTGGCTCATCACACAGACACTCACACTGGCTCATCACACAGACACTCACAGTCACTCATCACACAGACACTCACAGTCACTCATCACACAGACACTCACACTGGCTCATCACACAGACACTCACAGTCACTCATCACACAGACACTCACAGTCACTCATCACACAGACACTCACAGTCACTCATCACACAGACACTCACAGTCACTCATCACACAGACACTCACAGTCACTCATCACACAGACACTCACACTGGCTCATCACACAGACACTCACAGTCACTCATCACACAGACAGTCACACTGGCTCATCACACAGACACTCACACTGGCTCATCACACAGACACTCACACTGGCTCATCACACAGACACTCACAGTCACTCATCACACAGACACCCACAGTCACTCATCACACAGACACTCACACTGGCTCATCACACAGACACTCACACTGGCTCATCACAGACACTCACAGTGGCTCATCGCACAGACACTTACAGTCACTCATCACACAGACAGTCACAGTGGCTCATCACACAGACACTCACACTGGCTCCACACAGACACTCACACTGGCTCATCACACAGACACTCACAGTGGCTCATCACACAGGACACTCACAGTCACTCATCCACACAGAAACTCACAGTCACTCATCACACAGACACTCACAGTCACTCATCACACAGACACTCACAGTCACTCATCACACAGACACTCACAGTCACTCATCACACAGACACTCACACTGGCTCATCACACAGACACTCACAGTTACTCATCACACAGACACTCACAGTCACTCATCACACAGAAACTCACAGTCACTCATCACACAGACACTCACAGTGGCTCATCACACAGACACTCACAGTGGCTCATCACACAGACACTCACACTGGCTCATCACACAGACACTCACAGTGCATGGCTCATCACACAGACACTCACACTGGCTCATCACACAGACACTCACACTGGCTCATCACACAGACACTCACAGTGGCTCATCACACAGACACTCACAGTCACTCATCACACAGACACTCACAGTGCTCATCACACAGACACTCACACTGGCTCATCACACAGACACTCACAGTCACTCATCACACAGACACTCACACTGGCTCATCACACAGACACTCACAGTCACTCATCACACAGACACTCACACTGGCTCATCACACAGACACTTACAGTGCATGGCTCATCACACAGACACTCACACTGGCTCATCACACAGACACTCACACTGGCTCATCACACAGACACTCACAGTGGCTCATCACACAGACACTCACAGTCACTCATCACACAGACACTCACAGTGGCTCATCACACAGACACTCACACTGGCTCATCACAGACACTCACAGTGGCTCATCGCACAGACACTTACAGTCACTCATCACACAGACACTCACAGTCACTCATCACACAGGACACTCACAGTGGCTCATCACACAGACACTCACAGTGGCTCATCACACAGACACTCACACTGGCTCATCACACAGACACTCACACTGGCTCATCACACAGACACTCACAGTCACTCATCACACAGACACTCACAGTCACTCATCACACAGACACTCACAGTCACTCATCACACAGACACTCACACTGGCTCATCACACAGACACTCACAGTCACTCATCACACAGACACTCACAGTCACTCATCACACAGACACTCACACTGGCTCATCACACAGACACTCACAGTCACTCATCACACAGACACTCACACTGGCTCATCACACAGACACTCACACTGGCTCATCACACAGACACTCACACTGGCTCATCACACAGACACTCACAGTCACTCATCACACAGACACTCACAGTCACTCATCACACAGACACTCACACTGGCTCATCACACAGACACTCACAGTCACTCATCACACAGACACTCACAGTCACTCATCACACAGACACTCACACTGGCTCATCACACAGACACTCACACTGGCTCATCACACAGACACTCACACTGGCTCATCACACAGACACTCACAGTCACTCATCACACAGACACTCACAGGGCTCATCACACAGACACTCACACTGGCTCATCACACAGACACTCACAGTCACTCATCACACAGACACTCACAGTCACTCATCACACAGACACTCACAGTCACTCATCACACAGACACTCACACTGGCTCATCACACAGACACTCACAGTCACTCATCACACAGGACACTCACACTGGCTCATCACACAGACACTCACACTGGCTCATCACACAGACACTCACACTGGCTCATCACACAGACACTCACAGTGGCTCATCACACAGACACTCACAGTCACTCATCACACAGACACTCACAGTGGCTCATCACACAGACACTCACAGTCACTCATCACACAGAAACTCACAGTAACTCATCACACAGAAACTCACAGTCACTCATCACACAGACACTCACAGTGGCTCATCACACAGACACTCACACTGGCTTATCACACAGACACTCACAGTCACTCATCACACAGACACTCACACTGGCTTATCACACAGACACTCACACTCATCACACAGACACTCACAGTGGCTCATCACACAGACACTCACAGTGGCTCATCACACAGACACTCACAGTGGCTCATCACACAGACACTCACAGTCACTCATCACACAGACACTCACAGTCACTCATCACACAGACACTCACAGTGCATGGCTCATCACACAGACACTCCTACTGGCTCATCACACAGACACTCACAGTCACTCATCACACAGACACTCACACTGGCTCATCACACAGACCACTCACACTGGCTCATCACACAGACACTCACAGTCACTCATCACACAGACACCCACAGTCACTCATCACACAGACACTCACACTGGCTCATCACACAGACACTCACACTGGCTCATCACAGACACTCACAGTGGCTCATCGCACAGACACTTACAGTCACTCATCACACAGACACTCACAGTCACTCATCACACAGACACTCACAGTGGCTCATCACACAGACACTCACAGTGGCTCATCACACAGACACTCACACTGGCTCATCACACAGACACTCACACTGGCTCATCACACAGACACTCACACTGGCTCATCACACAGACACTCACAGTCACTCATCACACAGACACTCACAGTCACTCATCACACAGACACTCACACTGGCTCATCACACAGACACTCACAGTCACTCATCACACAGACACTCACAGTCACTCATCACACAGACACTCACACTGGCTCATCACACAGACACTCACAGTGGCTCATCACACAGACACTCACACTGGCTCATCACACAGACACTCACACTGGCTCATCACACAGACACTCACAGTCACTCATCACACAGACACTCACACTGGCTCATCACACAGACACTCACACTGGCTCATCACACAGACACTCACACTGGCTCATCACACAGACACTCACACTGGCTCATCACAGACACTCACAGTGGCTCATCGCACAGACACTTACAGTCACTCATCACACAGACACTCACAGTCACTCATCACACAGACCACTCACACTGGCTCATCACACAGACACTCACACTGGCTCATCACACAGACACTCACACTGGCTCATCACACAGATACTCACAGTGGCTCATCACACAGACACTCACAGTCACTCATCACACAGACACTCACAGTGGCTCATCACACAGACACTCACAGTCACTCATCACACAGAAACTCACAGTCACTCATCACACAGAAACTCACAGTCACTCATCACACAGACACTCACAGTGGCTCATCACACAGACACTCACACTGCTCATCACACAGACACTCACAGTCACTCATCACACAGACACTCACAGTCACTCATCACACAGACACTCACACTGGCTCATCACACAGACACTCACAGTCACTCATCACACAGACACTCACAGTCACTCATCACACAGACACTCACAGTCACTCATCACACAGACACTCACAGTCACTCATCACACAGACACTCACAGTCACTCATCACACAGACACTCCACTGGCTCATCACACAGACATCACAGTCACTCAATCACACAGACAGTCACACTGGCTCAATCACACAGACACTCACACTGGCTCATCACACAGACACTCCCACTGGCTCATCACACAGACACTCACAGTCACTCATCACACAGACACCCACAGTCACTCATCACACAGACACTCACACTGGCTCATCACACAGACACTCACACTGGCTCATCACAGACACTCACAGTGGCTCATCGCACAGACACTTACAGTCACTCATCACACAGACAGTCACAGTGGCTCATCACACAGACACTCACACTGGCTCATCACACAGACACTCACACTGGCTCATCACACAGACACTCACAGTGCTCATCACACAGACACTCACAGTCACTCATCACACAGAAACTCACAGTCACTCATCACACAGACACTCACAGTCACTCATCACACAGACACTCACAGTCACTCATCACACAGACACTCACAGTCACTCATCACACAGACACTCACACTGGCTCATCACACAGACACTCACAGTTACTCATCACACAGACACTCACCAGTCACTCATCACACAGAAACTCACAGTCACTCATCACACAGACACTCACAGTGGCTCATCACACAGACACTCACAGTGGCTCATCACACAGACACTCACACTGGCTCATCACACAGACACTCACAGTGCATGGCTCATCACACAGACACTCACACTGGCTCATCACACAGACACTCACACTGGCTCATCACACAGACACTCACAGGGCTCATCACACAGACACTCACAGTCACTCATCACACAGACACTCACAGCTGGCTCATCACACAGACACTCACACTGGCTCATCACACAGACACTCACAGTCACTCATCACACAGACACTCACACTGGCTCATCACACAGACACTCACAGTCACTCATCACACAGACACTCACACTGGCTCATCACACAGACACTCCCAGTCACTCATCACACAGACACTCACACTGGCTCATCACACAGACACTCAAGTCACTCATCACACAGACACTCACAGTCACTCATCACACAGACACTCACACTGGCTCATCACACAGACACTCACAGTCACTCATCACACAGACACTCACACTGGCTCATCACACAGACACTCACACTGGCTCATCACACAGACACTCACACTGGCTCATCACACAGACACTCACACTGGCTCATCACAGACACTCACAGTGGCTCATCGCACAGACACTTACAGTCACTCATCACACAGACACTCACAGTCACTCATCACACAGGACAACTCACAGTCACTCATCACACAGACACTCACAGTCACTCATCACACAGACACTCACAGTGGCTCATCACACAGACACTCACACTGGCTCATCACACAGACACTAACAGTCACTCATCACACAGACACTCACAGTCCACTCATCACACAGACACTCACAGTCATCATCACACAGACACTCCACACTGGCTCATCACACAGACACTCACAGTCACTCATCACACAGACACTCACTGGCTCATCACACAGACACTCACACTGGCTCATCACACAGACACTCACACTGGCTCATCACACAGACACTCACAGTGGCTCATCACACAGGACACTCACAGTGGCTCATCACACAGACACTCACAGTCACTCATCACACAGACACTCACAGTCACTCATCACACAGACACTCACAGTGCATGGCTCATCACACAGACACTTCCTACTGGCTCATCACACAGACACTCACAGTCACTCATCACACAGACACTCACACTGGCTCATCACACAGACACTCACAGTCACTCATCACACACAGACACTCACACTGGCTCATCACACAGACACTCACACTGGCTCATCACACAGACACTCACACTGGCTCATCACACAGACACTCACACTGGCTCATCACAGACACTCACACTGGCTCATCACAGGACACTCACAGTGGCTCATCGCACAGACACTTACAGTCACTCATCACACAGACACTCACAGTCACTCATCACACAGACACGACACTCACAGTGGCTCATCACACAGACACTCACAGTGGCTCATCACACAGACACTCACACTGGGCTCATCACACAGACACTCACACTGGCTCATCACACAGACACTCACAGTCACTCATCACACAGACACTCACAGTCACTCATCACACAGACACTCACAGTCACTCATCACACAGACACTCACACTGGCTCATCACACAGACACTCACAGTCACTCATCACACAGACCACTCACAGTCACTCATCACACAGACACTCACACTGGCTCATCACACAGACACTCACAGTCACTCATCACACAGACACTCACACTGGCTCATCACACAGACACTCACACTGGCTCAATCACACAGACACTCACCACTGGCTCATCACACAGACACTCACAGTCCACTCATCACACAGACACTCACAGTCACTCATCACACAGACACTCACACTGGCTCATCACACAGACACTCCACAGTCACTCATCACACAGACCAGACACTCACAGTCACTCATCACACAGACACTCACACTGGCTCATCACACAGCCACTCACACTGGCTCATCACACAGACACTCACACTGGCTCATCACACAGACACTCACAGTCACTCATCACACAGACACTCACAGTGGCTCATCACACAGACACTCACACTGGCTCATCACACAGACACTCACAGTCACTCATCACACAGACACTCACAGTCACTCATCACACAGGACACTCAACAGTCACTCATCACACAGACACTCACACTGGCTCATCACACAGACACTCACAGTCACTCATCACACAGACACTCACACTGGCTCATCACACAGACACTCACACTGGCTCATCACACAGACACTCACACTGGCTCATCACACAGACACTCACAGTGGCTCAATCACACAGACACTCACAGGTCACTCAATCACACAGACACTCACAGTGGCTCATCACACAGACACTCACAGTCACTCATCACACAGAAACTAACTCATCACACAGAACTCACAGTCACTCATCACACAGACACTCACAGTGGCTCATCACACAGACACTCACACTGGCTTATCACACAGGACACTCACAGTCACTCATCACCACAGACACTCACACTGGCTTATCACACAGACACTCACACTGGCTCATCACACAGACACTCACAGTGGCTCATCACACAGACACTCACAGTGGCTCATCACACAGACACTCACAGTGGCTCATCACACAGACACTCACAGTCACTCATCACACAGACACTCACAGTCACTCATCACACAGACACTCACAGTGCATGGCTCATCACACAGACACTCCTACTGGCTCATCACACAGACACTCACAGTCACTCATCACACAGACACTCACACTGGCTCATCACACAGACACTCACACTGGCTCATCACACAGACACTCACAGTCACTCATCACACAGACACCCACAGTCACTCATCACACAGACACTCACACTGGCTCATCACACAGGACACTCACAGGCTCATCACAGACACTCACAGTGGCTCATCACACAGACACTCACAGTCACTCATCACACAGACACTCACAGTCACTCATCACACAGACACTCACAGTGGCTCATCACACAGACACTCACACTGGCTCATCACACAGACACTCACAGTGGCTCATCACACAGACACTCACAGTCACTCATCACACAGACACTCACAGTCACTCATCACACAGACACTCACAGTCACTCATCACACAGACACTCACAGTCACTCATCACACAGACACTCACAGTCACTCATCACACAGACACTCACAGTGGCTCATCACACAGACACTCACAGTCACTCATCACACAGACACTCACAGTCACTCATCACACAGACACTCACAGTCACTCATCACACAGACACTCACAGTGGCTCATCACACAGACACTCACAGTGGCTCATCACACAGACACTCACAGTGGCTCATCACACAGACACTCACACACTCATCACACAGACACTCACAGCTCATCACACAGACACTCACAGTGGCTCATCACACAGACACTCACACTGGCTCATCACACAGACACTCACAGTGGCTCATCACACAGACACTCACAGTCACTCATCACACAGACACTCACAGTGGCTCATCACACAGACACTCACAGTGGCTCATCACACAGACACTCACAGTCACTCATCACACAGACACTCACACTGGCTCATCACACAGACACTCACAGTCACTCATCACACAGACACTCACACTGGCTCATCACACAGACACTCACAGTCACTCATCACACAGACACTCACACTGGCTCATCACACAGACACTCACAGTCACTCATCACACAGACACTCACAGTCACTCATCACACAGACACTCACACTGGCTCATCACACAGACACTCACAGTCACTCATCACACAGACACTCACACTGGCTCATCACACAGACACTCACACTGGCTCATCACACAGACACTCACAGTGGCTCATCACACAGACACTCACAGTGGCTGGCTCATCACACAGACACTCACAGTACTCATCACACAGACACTCACAGTCACTCATCACACAGACACTCACAGTCACTCATCACACAGACACTCACAGTACTCATCACACAGACACTCACAGTCACTCATCACACAGACACTCACAGTCACTCATCACACAGACACTCACAGTCACTCATCACACAGACACTCACAGTCATCATCACACAGACACTCACACTGAGCTCATCACACAGACACTCACAGTCACTCATCACACAGACACTCACACTGGCCTCATCACAAGACACTCACAGTCACTCATCACACAGACACTCACAGTCCTCATCACACAGACACTCACACTGGCTCATCACACAGACACCACAGTCCTCATCAACAGACACTCACACTGGCTCATCACACAGACACTCACCTGGCATCATCACACAGACACTCCACAGTGGCTCATCACACAGACACTCACAGTCACTCATCACACAGACACTCACAGTGGCTCATCACACAGACACTCACACTGGCTCATCACACAGACACTCACAGTCACTCATCACACAGACACTCACACTGGCTCATCACACAGACACTCACAGTCACTCATCACACAGACACTCACAGTCACTCATCACACAGACACTCACAGTGGCTCATCACACAGACACTCACACTGGCTCATCACACAGACACTCACACTGGCTCATCACACAGACACTCACAGTGGCTCATCACACAGACACTCACAGTCACTCATCACACAGACACTCACAGTCACTCATCACACAGACACTCACAGTCACTCATCACACAGACACTCACAGTCACTCATCACACAGACACTCACAGTGGCTCATCACACAGACACTCACACTGGCTCATCACACAGACACTCACAGTCACTCATCACACAGACACTCACAGTCACTCATCACACAGACACTCACACTGGCTCATCACACAGACACTCACAGTGGCTCATCACACAGACACTCACACTGGCTCACAGTGCATGGCTCATCACACAGACACTCACACTGGCTCATCACACAGACACTCACACTGGCTCATCACACAGACACTCACAGTGGCTCATCACACAGACACTCACAGTCACTCATCACACAGACACTCACAGTGGCTCATCACACAGACACTCACACTGGCACTCATCACACAGACACTCACACTGTCATCATCACACAGACACCTCACACTGGCTCATCACACAGACACTCACAGTCACTCATCACACAGACACTCACACTGGCCTCATCACACAGACACTCCCCAGTCACTCATCACACAGACACCTCACACTGGCTCATCACACAGACACTCACAGTCACTCATCACACAGACACTCACACTGTCCTCATCACACAGACACTCACACTGGCTCATCACACAGACACTCACAGTCACTCATCACACAGACACTCACACTGGCTCATCACACAGGACACTCACACTGGCTCATCACACAGACACTCACACTGTCACAGACACTCACATGGCACTCATCACAGACACTCACAGTGGCATCATCACACAGACACTTCACAGTCACTCATCACACAGACACTTCACAGTCATCATCACACAGACACTCACACGGCACTCATCACACAGACACTCACAGTCACTCATCACACAGACACTCACAGTGGCTCATCACACAGACACTCACACTGGCTCATCACACAGACACTCACAGTCACTCATCACACAGACACTCACAGTCACTCATCACACAGACACTCACAGTCACTCATCACACAGACACTCACACTGGCTCATCACACAGACACTCACAGTCACTCATCACACAGACACTCACACTGGCTCATCACACAGACACTCACACTGGCTCATCACACAGACACTCACACTGTCCTCATCACACAGACACTCACACTGTCCTCATCACACAGACACTCACAGCTGGCTCATCACACAGACACTCACAGTCCACTCATCACCACAGACACTCACAGTCACTCATCACACAGACACTCACAGTGGCTCATCACACAGACACTCACTGGCTCATCACACAGACACTCACAGTCACTCATCACACAGACACTCACACTGGCTCATCACACAGACACTCACAGTCACTCATCACACAGACACTCACACTGGCTCATCACACAGACACTCACACTGGCTCATCACACAGACACTCACACTGGCTCATCACACAGACACTCACACTGGCTCATCACACAGACACTCACAGTGGCTCATCACACAGACACTCACAGTCACTCATCACACAGACACTCACAGTCACTCATCACACAGACACTCACAGTCACTCATCACACAGACACTCACAGTCACTCATCACACAGACACTCACACTGGCTCATCACACAGACACTCACAGTCACTCATCACACAGACACTCACACTGGCTCATCACACAGACACTCACAGTCACTCATCACACAGACACTCACACTGGCTCATCACACAGACACTCACAGTCACTCATCAGACACTCACACTGGCTCATCACACAGACACTCACAAGTGGCCTCATCACACAGACACTCACAGTCACTCATCACACAGACACTCACAGTGCGTCATCACACAGACACTCACACGTCACTCATCACACAGACAACTCACAGTCACTCATCACACAGACACTCACAGTCACTCATCACACAGACACTCACAGTCACTCATCACACAGACACTCACAGTCACTCATCACACAGACACTCACAGTCACTCATCACACAGACACTCACAGTCACTCATCACACAGACACTCACAGTGGCTCATCACACAGACACTCACACTGGCTCATCACACAGACACTCACAGTCACTCATCACACAGACACTCACAGTCACTCATCACACAGACACTCACAGTCACTCATCACACAGACACTCACACTGGCTCATCACACAGACACTCACAGTCACTCATCACACAGACACTCACACTGGCTCATCACACAGACACTCACAGTGGCTCATCACACAGACACTCACAGTGGCTCATCACACAGACACTCACAGTGGCTCATCACACAGACACTCACAGTCACTCATCACACAGACACTCACAGTCACTCATCACACAGACACTCACAGTCACTCATCACACAGACACTCACAGTGGCTCATCACACAGACACTCACACTGGCTCATCACACAGACACTCACAGTGGCTCATCACACAGACACTCACAGTCACTCATCACACAGACACTCACAGTGGCTCATCACACAGACACTCACAGTCACTCATCACACAGACACTCACAGTCACTCATCACACAGACACTCACAGTGGCTCATCACACAGACACTCACACTGGCTCATCACACAGACACTCACAGTCACTCATCACACAGACACTCACAGTCACTCATCACACAGACACTCACACTGGCTCATCACACAGACACTCACAGTCACTCATCACACAGACACTCACACTGGCTCATCACACAGACACTCACAGTCACTCATCACACAGACACTCACACTGGCTCATCACACAGACACTCACACTGGCTCATCACACAGACACTCACAGTGGCTCATCACACAGACACTCACAGTCACTCATCACACAGACACTCACAGTGGCTCATCACACAGACACTCACAGTGGCTCATCACACAGACACTCACAGTGGCTCATCACACAGACACTCACAGTCACTCATCACACAGACACTCACAGTCACTCATCACACAGACACTCACAGTCACTCATCACACAGACACTCACAGTCACTCATCACACAGACACTCACAGTGGCTCATCACACAGACACTCACAGTCACTCATCACACAGACACTCACACTGGCTCATCACACAGACACTCACAGTCACTCATCACACAGACACTCACAGTCACTCATCACACACAGACACTCACAGTCACTCATCACACAGACACTCACAGTCACTCATCACACAGACACTCACAGTCACTCATCACACAGACACTCACAGTGGCTCTCACACAGACACTCACAGTCACTCATCACACAGACACTCACAGTCACTCATCACACAGACACTCACAGTCACTCATCACACAGACACTCCCAGTCACTCATCACACAGACACTCACGTGGCTCATCACACAGACACTCACAGTCACTCATCACACAGACACTCACAGTGCTCATACACACAGGAAACCACACTGGCTCATCACACAGACACTCACAAGTCACTCATCACACAGACACTCACAGGTCACTCATCACAGACACTCACAGGGTACTCATCACACAGACACTCACACTGGCTCATCACACAGACACTCACAGTCACTTCATCACACAGGACACTCACAGTCCTCATCACACAGACACTCACATGGCTCATCACACAGACACTCACAGTGGCTCATCACACAGACATCCACAGTGGCTCATCACACAGACACTCACAGGTCACTCATCACACAGACACTCACAGTCACTCATCACACAGACACTCACAGTCACTCCTCACAGTCACTCATCACACAGACACTCACACGTGGACTCATCACACAGGACACTCACAGTGCATCACACACAGACACTCACACTGGCTCATCACACAGACACTCACACTGGCTCATCACACAGACACTCACAGTCACTCATACACAGACACTCACAGTCACTCATCACACAGGACACTCACAGTGGGCTCATCACACAGACACTCACAGCTGGCTCATCACACAGACACTCACACTGGCTCATCACACAAGACACTCACAGTCACTCATCACACAGACACTCACACTGGCTCATCACACAGACACTCACAGTCACTCATCACACAGACACTCACACTGGCTCATCACACAGACACTCCCAGTCAGCTCATCACACAGACACTCACTACTGGCTTCATCACACAGACACTCACAGTCACTCATCACACAGACCACTCACAGCTGGCTCATCACACAGACACTCACAGTCACTCATCACACAGACACTCACAGTGGCCATCATCACACAGACACTCACAGTGGCTCATCACACAGACACTCACACTGGCTCATCACACAGACACTCACAGTCACTCATCACACAGACACTCACAGTCACTCATCACACAGACACTCACAGTCACTCATCACACAGACACTCACAGTCACTCACACAGACACTCACAGTCACTCATCACACAGACACTCACACTGGCTCATCACACAGACACTCACAGTCACTCATCACACAGACACTCACACTGGCTCATCACACAGACACTCACAGTCACTCATCACACAGACACTCACAGTCACTCATCACACAGACACTCACACTGGCTCATCACACAGACACTCACAGTCACTCATCACACAGACACTCACACTGGCTCATCACACAGACACTCACACTGGCTCATCACACAGACACTCACAGTCACTCATCACACAGACACTCACAGTCACTCATCACACAGACACTCACAGTGGCTCATCACACAGACACTCACACTGGCTCATCAGTGGCTCATCGCACAGACACTTACAGTCACTCATCACACAGAACACTCACAGTCCACTCATCACACAGACACTCACAGTCACATCATCACACAGACACTCACACTGGCTCATCACACAGACACTCACAGTCACTCATCACACAGACACTCACACTGGCTCATCACACAGACACTCACACTGGCTCATCACACAGACACTCACAGTGGCTCATCACCACAGCACACTCACAGTGCTCATCACACAGAAACTGGATAGTCCTCATCACACAGACACTCACAGTGCCTCATCACACAGACACTCACAGTCACTTCATCACAACAGACACTCACAGTCACTCATCACACAGACACTCACACTGGCTCATCACTATCACACAGGACACTCACACTGGCTCACTCACACAGCACTCACAGTCACTCATCACACAGACACTCACAGTCACTCATCACACAGACACTCACAGTCACTCATCACACAGACACTCACACTGGCTCATTCTCACACAGACACTTACAGTGCTCATCACACAGACACTCACAGTCACTCATCACCAGACACTCACACTGGCTCATCACACAGACACTCACACTGGCTCATCACACAGACACTCACAGTTACTCATCACACAGACACTCACACTGGCTCATCACACAGACACTCACACTGGCTCATCACACAGACACTCACAGTCACTCATCACACAGAAACTCACAGTCACTCATCACACAGACACTCACAGTGGCTCATAACACAGACACTCACAGTGGCTCATCACACAGACAATCACAGTGGCTCATCACACAGACACTCACAGTCACTCATCACACAGATACTCACAGTCACTCATCACACAGACACTCACAGTCACTCATCACACAGACACTCACAGTCACTCATCACACAGACACTCACAGTCACTCATCACACAGACACTCACAGTGGCTCATCACACAGACACTCACACTGGCTCATCACACAGACACTCACACTGGCTCATCCACAGACACTCACAGTCACTCATCACACAGACACTCACAGTCACTCATCACACAGACACTCACAGTGCACTCATCACACAGACACTCACACTGGCTCATCACACAGACACTCACACTGGCTCATCACACAGACACTCACAGTCACTCATCACACAGACACTCACACTGGCTCATCACACAGACACTCACAGTCACTCATCACACAGACACTCACACTGGCTCATCACACAGACACTCCCAGTCACTCATCACACAGACACTCCTACTGGCTCATCACACAGACACTCACAGTCACTCATCACACAGACACTCACACTGGCTCATCACACAGACACTCACAGTCACTCATCACACAGACACTCACAGTCACTCATCACACAGACACTCACAGTGGCTCATCACACAGACACTCACACTGGCTCATCACACAGACACTCACAGTCACTCATCACACAGACAGTCACAGTCACTCATCACACAGACACTCACAGTCACTCATCACAGACACTCACAGTCACTCATCACACAGACACTCACAGTCACTCATCACACAGACACTCACACTGGCTCATCACACAGACACTCACAGTCACCCATCACACAGACACTCACACTGGCTCATCACACAGACACTCACAGTCACTCATCACACAGACACTCACAGTGCATGGCTCATCACACAGACACTCCTACTGGCTCATCACACAGACACTCACAGTCACTCATCACACAGACACTCACACTGGCTCATCACACAGACACTCACACTGGCTCATCACACAGACACTCACAGTCACTCATCACACAGACACCCACAGTCACTCATCACACAGACACTCACACTGGCTCATCACACAGACACTCACACTGGCTCATCACAGACACTCACAGTGGCTCATCGCACAGACACTTACAGTCACTCATCACACAGACACTCACAGTCACTCATCACACAGACACTCACAGTCACTCATCACACAGACACTCACACTGGCTCATACACAGACACTCACAGTCACTCATCACACAGACACTCACACTGGCTCATCACACAGACACTCACACTGGCTCATCACACAGACACTCACAGTGGCTCATCACACAGACACTCACAGTGGCTCATCACACAGACACTCACAGTCACTCATCACACAGACACTCACAGTCACTCATTACACAGGACACTCACACTGGCTCATCACACAGACACTCACAGTGGCTCATCACACAGACACTCACACTGGCTCATCACACAGACACTCACAGTGGCTCATCACACAGACACTCACAGTCACTCATCACACAGACACTCACAGTGGCTCATCACACAGACACTCACAGTCACTCATCACACAGAAACTCACAGTCACTCATCACACAGACACTCACAGTGGCTCATCACACAGACACTCACAGTGGCTCATCACACAGACACTCACAGTCACTCATCACACAGACACTCACAGTCACTCATCACACAGACACTCACACTGGCTCATCAGACACTCACAGTCACTCATCACACAGACACTCACACTGGCTCATCACACAGACACTCACACTGGCTCATCACACAGACACTCACAGTGCATGGCTCATCACACAGACACTCACACTGGCTCATCACACAGACACTCACACTGGCTCATCACACAGACACTCACAGTGGCTCATCACACAGACACTCACAGTCACTCATCACACAGATACTCACAGTAACTCATCACACAGAAACTCACAGTCACTCATCACACAGACACTCACAGTGGCTCATAACACAGACACTCACAGTGGCTCATCACACAGACACTCACAGTGGCTCATCACACAGACACTCACAGTCACTCATCACACAGATACTCACAGTCACTCATCACACAGACACTCACAGTCACTCATCACACAGACACTCACAGTCACTCATCACACAGACACTCACAGTCACTCATCACACAGACACTCACAGTGGCTCATCACACAGACACTCACACTGGCTCATCACACAGACACTCACACTGGCTCATCACACAGACACTCACAGTCACTCATCACACAGACACTCACAGTCACTCATCACACAGACACTCACAGTGGCTCATCACACAGACACTCACACTGGCTCATCACACAGACACTCACACTGGCTCATCACACAGACACTCACAGTCACTCATCACACAGACACTCACACTGGCTCATCACACAGACACTCACAGTCACTCATCACACAGACACTCACACTGGCTCATCACACAGACACTCCCAGTCACTCATCACACAGACACTCCTACTGGCTCATCACACAGACACTCACAGTCACTCATCACACAGACACTCACACTGGCTCATCACACAGACACTCACAGTCACTCATCACACAGACACTCACACTGGCTCATCACACAGACACTCACACTGGCTCATCACACAGACACTCACACTGGCTCATCACACAGACACTCACACTGGCTCATCACAGACACTCACAGTGGCTCATCGGCACAGACACTTACAGTCACTCATCACACAGACACTCACACTGGCTCATCACACAGACACTCACAGTGGCTCATCACACAGACACTCACAGTCACTCATCACACAGACACTCACAGTCACTCATCACACAGACACTCACACTGGCTCATCACACAGACACTCACAGTGGCTCATCACACAGACACTCACACTGGCTCATCACACAGACACTCACAGTGGCTCATCACACAGACACTCACAGTCACTCATCACACAGACACTCACACTGGCTCATCACACAGACACTCACACTGGCTCATCACACAGACACTCACACTGGCTCATCACACAGACACTCACACTGGCTCATCACACAGACACTCACAGTGGCTCATCACACAGACACTCACAGTGGCTCATCACACAGACACTCACAGTCACTCATCACACAGACACTCACAGTCACTCATCACACAGACACTCACAGTGCATGCTCATCACACAGACACTCCTACTGGCTCCACACAGACACTCACAGTCACTCATCACACAGACACTCACACTGGCTCATCACACAGACACTCACACTGGCTCATCACACAGACACTCACAGTCACTCATCACACAGACACCCACAGTCACTCATCACAACAGACACTCACACTGGCTCATCACACAGACACTCACACTGGCTCATCACAGACACTCACAGTGGCTCATCGCACAGACACTTACAGTCACTCATCACACAGACACTCACAGTCACTCATCACACAGACACTCACAGTGGCTCATCACACAGACACTCACAGTGGCTCATCACACAGACACTCACACTGGCTCATCACACAGACACTCACACTGGCTCATCACACAGACACTCACAGTCACTCATCACACAGACACTCACAGTCACTCATCACACAGAACACTCACAGTCACTCATCACACAGACACTCACACTGGCTCATCACACAGACACTCACAGTCACTCATCACACAGACACTCACAGTCACTCATCACACAGACACTCACACTGGCTCATCACACAGACACTCACAGTCACTCATCACACAGACACTCACACTGGCTCATCACACAGACACTCACACTGGCTCATCACACAGACACTCACACTGGCTCATCACACAGACACTCACAGTCACTCATCACACAGACACTCACAGTCACTCATCACACAGACACTCACACTGGCTCATCACACAGACACTCACAGTCACTCATCACACAGACACTCACAGTCACTCATCACACAGACACTCACACTGGCTCATCACACAGACACTCACAGTGGCTCATCACACAGACACTCACACTGGCTCATCACACAGACACTCACACTGGCTCATCACACAGACACTCACACTGGCTCATCACACAGACACTCACAGTCACTCATCACACAGACACTCACAGTGGCTCATCACACAGACACTCACACTGGCTCATCACACAGACACTCACAGTCACTCATCACACAGACACTCACAGTCACTCATACACAGACACTCACAGTCACTCATCACACAGACACTCACACTGGCTCATCACACAGACACTCACAGTCACTCATCACACAGACAGTCACAGTCACTCATCACACAGACACTCACAGTCACTCATCACACAGACACTCACAGTCACTCATCACACAGACACTCACAGTGGCTCATCACACAGACACTCACAGTGGCTCATCACACAGACACTCACAGTCACTCATCACACAGACACTCACAGTCACTCATCACACAGACACTCACACTGGCTCATCACACAGACACTCACAGTCACTCATCACACAGACACTCACACTGGCTCATCACACAGACACTCACACTGGCTCATCACACAGACACTCACAGTGGCTCATCACACAGACACTCACAGTGGCTCATCACACAGACACTCACAGTCACTCATCACACAGACACTCACAGTCACTCATCACACAGACACTCACACTGGCTCATCACACAGACACTCACAGTGCTCATCAACAGACACTCACACTGCTCATCACACAGACACTCACAGTGGCTCATCACACAGACACTCACAGTCACTCATCACACAGACACTCACAGTGGCTCATCACACAGACACTCACAGTCACTCATCACACAGACACTCACACTGGCTCATCACACAGACACTCACACTGGCTCATCACACAGACACTCACACTGGCTCATCACAGGACACTCACAGTGGCTCATCGCACAGACACTTACAGTCACTCATCACACAGACACTCACAGTCACTCATCACACAGACACTCACAGTCACTCATCACACAGACACTCACAGTCACTCATCACACAGACACTCACAGTGGCTCATCACACAGACACTCACACTGGCTCATCACACAGACACTCACAGTCACTCATCACACAGACACTCACAGTCACTCATCACACAGACACTCACACTGGCTCATCACACAGGACACTCACAGTGGCTCATCACACAGACACTCACACTGGCTCATCACACAGACACTCACAGTGGCTCATCACACAGACACTCACAGTCACTCATCACACAGACACTCACAGTGGCTCATCACACAGACACTCACAGTCACTCATCACACAGAAACTCACAGTCACTCATCACACAGACACTCACAGTGGCTCATCACACAGACACTCACACTGGCTCATCACACAGACACTCACAGTCACTCATCACACAGACACTCACAGTCACTCATCACACAGACACTCACAGTCACTCATCACACAGACACTCACAGTCACTCATCACACAGACACTCACACTGGCTCATCACACAGACACTCACAGTCACTCATCACACAGACACTCACACTGGCTCATCACACAGACACTCACACTGGCTCATCACACAGACACTCACACTGGCTCATCACACAGACACTCACAGTCACTCATCACACAGACACTCACACTGGCTCATCACACAGACACTCACACTGGCTCATCACACAGACACTCACAGTCACTCATCACACACAGACACTCACAGTCACTCATCACACAGACACTCACAGTGGCTCATCACACAGACACTCAGTCACTCATCACACAGACACTCACACTGGCTCATCACACAGACACTCACACTGGCTCATCACACAGACACTCACACTGGCTCATCACACAGACACTCACAGTCACTCATCACACAGACACTCACAGTGGCTCATCACACAGACACTCACAGTCACTCATCACACAGACACTCACAGTCACTCATCACACAGACACTCACACTGGCTCATCACACAGACACTCACAGTCACTCATCACACAGACAGTCACAGTGGCTCATCACACAGACACTCACAGTCACTCATCACACAGACACTCACAGTCACTCATCACACAGACACTCACAGTCACTCATCACACAGACACTCACAGTGGCTCATCACACAGACACTCACAGTGGCTCATCACACAGACACTCACAGTCACTCATCACACAGAAACTCACAGTCACTCATCACACAGAAACTCACAGTCACTCATCACACAGACACTCACAGTGGCTCATCACACAGACACTCACACTGGCTCATCACACAGACACTCACAGTCACTCATCACACAGACACTCACAGTCACTCATCACACAGACACTCACACTGGCTCATCACACAGACACTCACAGTCACTCATCACACAGACACTCACAGTCACTCATCACACAGACACTCACAGTCACTCATCACACAGACACTCACAGTCACTCATCACCCAGACACTCACACTGGCTCATCACACAGACACTCACAGTCACTCATCACACAGACACTCACAGTCACTCATCACACAGACACTCACAGTCACTCATCACACAGACACTCACACTGGCTCATCACACAGACACTCACAGTGGCTCATCACACAGACACTCACAGTCACTCATCACACAGAAACTCACAGTCACTCATCACACAGACACTCACAGTCACTCATCACACAGACACTCACAGTCACTCATCACAAGACACTCACAGTCACTCATCACACAGACACTCACACTGGCTCATCACACAGACACTCACAGTTACTCATCACACAGACACTCACAGTCACTCATCACACAGAAACTCACAGTCACTCATCACACAGACACTCACAGTGGCTCATCACACAGACACTCACAGTGGCTCATCACACAGACACTCACACTGGCTCATCACACAGACACTCACAGTGGCTCATCACACAGACACTCACACTGGCTCATCACACAGACACTCACAGTGGCTCATCACACAGACACTCACAGTGGCTCATCACACAGACACTCACAGTCACTCATCACACAGACACTCACAGTCACTCATCACACAGACACTCACAGTGCATGGCTCATCACACAGACACTCCTACTGGCTCATCACACAGACACTCACAGTCACTCATCACACAGACACTCACACTGGCTCATCACACAGACACTCACAGTCACTCATCACACAGACACTCACACTGGCTCATCACACAGACACTCACACTGGCTCATCACACAGACACTCACACTGGCTCATCACACAGACACTCACACTGGCTCATCACAGACACTCACAGTGGCTCATCGCACAGACACTTACAGTCACTCATCACACAGACACTCACAGTCACTCATCACACAGACACTCACAGTCACTCATCACACAGACACTCACAGTCACTCATCACACAGACACTCACAGTGGCTCATCACACAGACACTCACACTGGCTCATCACACAGACACTCACAGTCACTCATCACACAGACACTCACAGTCACTCATCACACAGACACTCACACTGGCTCATCACACAGACACTCACAGTGGCTCATCACACAGACACTCACACTGGCTCATCACACAGACACTCACAGTGGCTCATCACACAGACACTCACAGTCACTCATCACACAGACACTCACAGTGGCTCATCACACAGACACTCACAGTCACTCATCACACAGAAACTCACAGTCACTCATCACACAGACACTCACAGTGGCTCATCACACAGACACTCACACTGGCTCATCACACAGACACTCACAGTCACTCATCACACAGACACTCACAGTCACTCATCACACAGACACTCACAGTCACTCATCACACAGACACTCACAGTCACTCATCACACAGACACTCACACTGGCTCATCACACAGACACTCACAGTCACTCATCACACAGACACTCACACTGGCTCATCACACAGACACTCACAGTCACTCATCACACAGACACTCACACTGGCTCATCACACAGACACTCACACTGGCTCATCACACAGACACTCACAGTGGCTCATCACACAGACACTCACAGTGGCTCATCACACAGACACTCACAGTCACTCATCACACAGACACTCACAGTCACTCATCACACAGACACTCACACTGGCTCATCACACAGACACTCACAGTGGCTCATCACACAGACACTCACACTGGCTCATCACACAGACACTCACAGTGGCTCATCACACAGACACTCACAGTCACTCATCACACAGACACTCACACTGGCTCATCACACAGACACTCACAGTCACTCATCACACAGAAACTCACAGTCACTCATCACACAGACACTCACACTGGCTCATCACACAGACACTCACAGTCACTCATCACACAGACACTCACACTGGCTCATCACACAGACACTCACAGTGCATGGCTCATCACACAGACACTCACACTGGCTCATCACACAGACACTCACACTGGCTCATCACACAGACACTCACAGTGGCTCATCACACAGACACTCACAGTCACTCATCACACAGACACTCACAGTGGCTCATCACACAGACACTCACAGTCACTCATCACACAGACACTCACACTGGCTCATCACACAGACACTCACAGTCACTCATCACACAGACACTCACACTGGCTCATCACACAGACACTCACACTGGCTCATCACACAGACACTCACACTGGCTCATCACACAGACACTCCCAGTCACTCATCACACAGACACTCCTACTGGCTCATCACACAGACACTCACAGTCACTCATCACACAGACACTCACACTGGCTCATCACACAGACACTCACAGTCACTCATCACACAGACACTCACACTGGCTCATCACACAGACACTCACACTGGCTCATCACACAGACACTCACACTGGCTCATCACACAGACACTCACACTGGCTCATCACAGACACTCACAGTGGCTCATCGCACAGACACTTACAGTCACTCATCACACAGACACTCACACTGGCTCATCACACAGACACTCACAGTGGCTCATCACACAGACACTCACAGTCACTCATCACACAGACACTCACAGTCACTCATCACACAGACACTCACACTGGCTCATCACACAGACACTCACAGTGGCTCATCACACAGACACTCACACTGGCTCATCACACAGACACTCACAGTGGCTCATCACACAGACACTCACAGTCACTCATCACACAGACACTCACACTGGCTCATCACACAGACACTCACACTGGCTCATCACACAGACACTCACACTGGCTCATCACACAGACACTCACACTGGCTCATCACACAGACACTCACAGTGGCTCATCACACAGACACTCACAGTGGCTCATCACACAGACACTCACAGTCACTCATCACACAGACACTCACAGTCACTCATCACACAGACACTCACAGTGCATGGCTCATCACACAGACACTCCTACTGGCTCATCACACAGACACTCACAGTCACTCATCACACAGACACTCACACTGGCTCATCACACAGACACTCACACTGGCTCATCACACAGACACTCACAGTCACTCATCACACAGACACCCACAGTCACTCATCACACAGACACTCACACTGGCTCATCACACAGACACTCACACTGGCTCATCACAGACACTCACAGTGGCTCATCACACAGACACTTACAGTCACTCATCACACAGACACTCACAGTCACTCATCACACAGACACTCACAGTGGCTCATCACACAGACACTCACAGTGGCTCATCACACAGACACTCACACTGGCTCATCACACAGACACTCACACTGGCTCATCACACAGACACTCACAGTCACTCATCACACAGACACTCACAGTCACTCATCACACAGACACTCACAGTCACTCATCACACAGACACTCACACTGGCTCATCACACAGACACTCACAGTCACTCATCACACAGACACTCACAGTCACTCATCACACAGACACTCACACTGGCTCATCACACAGACACTCACAGTCACTCATCACACAGACACTCACACTGGCTCATCACACAGACACTCACACTGGCTCATCACACAGACACTCACACTGGCTCATCACACAGACACTCACAGTCACTCATCACACAGACACTCACAGTCACTCATCACACAGACACTCACACTGGCTTATCACACAGACACTCACAGTCACTCATCACACAGACACTCACAGTCACTCATCACACAGACACTCACACTGGCTCATCACACAGACACTCACAGTGGCTCATCACACAGACACTCACACTGGCTCATCACACAGACACTCACACTGGCTCATCACACAGACACTCACACTGGCTCATCACACAGACACTCACAGTCACTCATCACACAGACACTCACAGTGGCTCATCACACAGACACTCACACTGGCTCATCACACAGACACTCACAGTCACTCATCACACAGACACTCACAGTCACTCATCACACAGACACTCACAGTCACTCATCACACAGACACTCACACTGGCTCATCACACAGACACTCACAGTCACTCATCACACAGACACTCACACTGGCTCATCACACAGACACTCACAGTCACTCATCACACAGACAGTCACAGTGGCTCATCACACAGACACTCACAGTCACTCATCACACAGACACTCACAGTCACTCATCACACAGACACTCACAGTCACTCATCACACAGACACTCACAGTGGCTCATCACACAGACACTCACAGTGGCTCATCACACAGACACTCACAGTCACTCATCACACAGAAACTCACAGTCACTCATCACACAGAAACTCACAGTCACTCATCACACAGACACTCACAGTGGCTCATCACACAGACACTCACACTGGCTCATCACACAGACACTCACAGTCACTCATCACACAGACACTCACAGTCACTCATCACACAGACACTCACACTGGCTCATCACACAGACACTCACAGTCACTCATCACACAGACACTCACAGTCACTCATCACACAGACACTCACAGTCACTCATCACACAGACACTCACAGTCACTCATCACACAGACACTCACAGTCACTCATCACACAGACACTCACACTGGCTCATCACACAGACACTCACAGTCACTCATCACACAGACACTCACAGTCACTCATCACACAGACACTCACAGTCACTCATCACACAGACACTCACACTGGCTCATCACACAGACACTCACAGTGGCTCATCACACAGACACTCACAGTCACTCATCACACAGACACTCACAGTCACTCATCACACAGACACTCACAGTCACTCATCACACAGACACTCACACTGGCTCATCACACAGACACTCACAGTTACTCATCACACAGACACTCACAGTCACTCATCACACAGAAACTCACAGTCACTCATCACACAGACACTCACAGTGGCTCATCACACAGACACTCACAGTGGCTCATCACACAGACACTCACACTGGCTCATCACACAGACACTCACAGTGGCTCATCACACAGACACTCACACTGGCTCATCACATAGACACTCACAGTGGCTCATCACACAGACACTCACAGTGGCTCATCACACAGACACTCACAGTCACTCATCACACAGACACTCACAGTCACTCATCACACAGACACTCACAGTGCATGGCTCATCACACAGACACTCCTACTGGCTCATCACACAGACACTCACAGTCACTCATCACACAGACACTCACACTGGCTCATCACACAGACACTCACAGTCACTCATCACACAGACACTCACACTGGCTCATCACACAGACACTCACACTGGCTCATCACACAGACACTCACACTGGCTCATCACAGACACTCACAGTGGCTCATCGCACAGACACTTACAGTCACTCATCACACAGACACTCACAGTCACTCATCACACAGACACTCACAGTCACTCATCACACAGACACTCACAGTCACTCATCACACAGACACTCACAGTGGCTCATCACACAGACACTCACACTGGCTCATCACACAGACACTCACAGTCACTCATCACACAGACACTCACAGTCACTCATCACACAGACACTCACACTGGCTCATCACACAGACACTCACAGTGGCTCATCACACAGACACTCACACTGGCTCATCACACAGACACTCACAGTGGCTCATCACACAGACACTCACAGTCACTCATCACACAGACACTCACAGTGGCTCATCACACAGACACTCACAGTCACTCATCACACAGAAACTCACAGTCACTCATCACACAGACACTCACAGTGGCTCATCACACAGACACTCACACTGGCTCATCACACAGACACTCACAGTCACTCATCACACAGACACTCACAGTCACTCATCACACAGACACTCACAGTCACTCATCACACAGACACTCACAGTCACTCATCACACAGACACTCACACTGGCTCATCACACAGACACTCACAGTCACTCATCACACAGACACTCACACTGGCTCATCACACAGACACTCACACTGGCTCATCACACAGACACTCACAGTCACTCATCACACAGACACTCACAGTGGCTCATCACACAGACACTCACACTGGCTCATCACACAGACACTCACAGTCACTCATCACACAGACACTCACAGTCACTCATCACACAGACACTCACAGTGGCTCATCACACAGACACTCACAGTCACTCATCACACAGACACTCACACTGGCTCATCACACAGACACTCACACTGGCTCATCACACAGACACTCACACTGGCTCATCACACAGACACTCACAGTCACTCATCACACAGACACTCACAGTGGCTCATCACACAGACACTCACAGTCACTCATCACACAGACACTCACAGTCACTCATCACACAGACACTCACACTGGCTCATCACACAGACACTCACAGTCACTCATCACACAGACAGTCACAGTGGCTCATCACACAGACACTCACAGTCACTCATCACACAGACACTCACAGTCACTCATCACACAGACACTCACAGTCACTCATCACACAGACACTCACAGTGGCTCATCACACAGACACTCACAGTGGCTCATCACACAGACACTCACAGTCACTCATCACACAGAAACTCACAGTCACTCATCACACAGAAACTCACAGTCACTCATCACACAGACACTCACAGTGGCTCATCACACAGACACTCACACTGGCTCATCACACAGACACTCACAGTCACTCATCACACAGACACTCACAGTCACTCATCACACAGACACTCACACTGGCTCATCACACAGACACTCACAGTCACTCATCACACAGACACTCACAGTCACTCATCACACAGACACTCACAGTCACTCATCACACAGACACTCACAGTCACTCATCACACAGACACTCACAGTCACTCATCACCCAGACACTCACACTGGCTCATCACACAGACACTCACAGTCACTCATCACACAGACACTCACAGTCACTCATCACACAGACACTCACAGTCACTCATCACACAGACACTCACACTGGCTCATCACACAGACACTCACAGTGGCTCATCACACAGACACTCACAGTCACTCATCACACAGAAACTCACAGTCACTCATCACACAGACACTCACAGTCACTCATCACACAGACACTCACAGTCACTCATCACACAGACACTCACAGTCACTCATCACACAGACACTCACACTGGCTCATCACACAGACACTCACAGTTACTCATCACACAGACACTCACAGTCACTCATCACACAGACACTCACAGTGGCTCATCACACAGACACTCACAGTGGCTCATCACACAGACACTCACAGTCACTCATCACACAGACACTCACACTGGCTCATCACACAGACACTCACAGTGGCTCATCACACAGACACTCACACTGGCTCATCACACAGACACTCACAGTGGCTCATCACACAGACACTCACAGTGGCTCATCACACAGACACTCACAGTCACTCCTCACACAGACACTCACAGTCGCTCATCACACAGACACTCACAGTGCATGGCTCATCACACAGACACTCCTACTGGCTCATCACACAGACACTCACAGTCACTCATCACACAGACACTCACACTGGCTCATCACACAGACACTCACAGTCACTCATCACACAGACACTCACACTGGCTCATCACACAGACACTCACACTGGCTCATCACACAGACACTCACACTGGCTCATCACACAGACACTCACACTGGCTCATCACAGACACTCACAGTGGCTCATCGCACAGACACTTACAGTCACTCATCACACAGACACTCACAGTCACTCATCACACAGACACTCACAGTCACTCATCACACAGACACTCACAGTCACTCATCACACAGACACTCATAGTGGCTCATCACACAGACACTCACACTGGCTCATCACACAGACACTCACAGTCACTCATCACACAGACACTCACAGTCACTCATCACACAGACACTCACACTGGCTCATCACACAGACACTCACAGTGGCTCATCACACAGACACTCACACTGGCTCATCACACAGACACTCACAGTGGCTCATCACACAGACACTCCCAGTCACTCATCACACAGACACTCACAGTGGCTCATCACACAGACACTCACAGTCACTCATCACACAGAAACTCACAGTCACTCATCACACAGACACTCACAGTGGCTCATCACACAGACACTCACACTGGCTCATCACACAGACACTCACAGTCACTCATCACACAGACACTCACAGTCACTCATCACACAGACACTCACAGTCACTCATCACACAGACACTCACAGTCACTCATCACACAGACACTCACACTGGCTCATCACACAGACACTCACAGTCACTCATCACACAGACACTCACACTGGCTCATCACACAGACACTCACACTGGCTCATAACACAGACACTCACACTGGCTCATCACACAGACACTCACAGTCACTCATCACACAGACACTCACAGTGGCTCATCACACAGACACTCACACTGGCTCATCACACAGACACTCACAGTCACTCATCACACAGACACTCACAGTCACTCATCACACAGACACTCACAGTGGCTCATCACACAGACACTCACAGTCACTCATCACACAGACACTCACACTGGCTCATCACACAGACACTCACACTGGCTCATCACACAGACACTCACACTGGCTCATCACACAGACACTCACAGTCACTCATCACACAGACACTCACACTGGCTCATCACACAGACACTCACAGTCACTCATCACACAGACACTCACAGTCACTCATCACACAGACACTCACACTGGCTCATCACACAGACACTCACAGTGGCTCATCACACAGACACTCACAGTCACTCATCGCACAGACACTCACAGTTACTCATCACACAGACACTCACAGTCACTCATCACACAGACACTCACAGTCACTCATCACACAGACACTCACAGTCACTCATCACACAGACACTCACACTGGCTCATCACACAGACACTCACAGTCACTCATCACACAGACACTCACACTGGCTCATCACACAGACACTCACAGTCACTCATCACACAGACACTCACACTGGCTCATCACACAGACACTCACAGTCACTCATCACACAGACAGTCACACTGGCTCATCACACAGACACTCACACTGGCTCATCACACAGACACTCACACTGGCTCATCACACAGACACTCACAGTCACTCATCACACAGACACCCACAGTCACTCATCACACAGACACTCACACTGGCTCATCACACAGACACTCACACTGGCTCATCACAGACACTCACAGTGGCTCATCGCACAGACACTTACAGTCACTCATCACACAGACAGTCACAGTGGCTCATCACACAGACACTCACAGTGGCTCATCACACAGACACTCACACTGGCTCATCACACAGACACTCACAGTGGCTCATCACACAGACACTCACAGTCACTCATCACACAGAAACTCACAGTCACTCATCACACAGACACTCACAGTCACTCATCGCACAGACACTCACAGTCACTCATCACACAGAAACTCACAGTCACTCATCACACAGACACTCACAGTGGCTCATCACACAGACACTCACAGTGCATGGCTCATCACACAGACACTCACACTGGCTCATCACACAGACACTCACACTGGCTCATCACACAGACACTCACAGTGGCTCATCACACAGACACTCACAGTCACTCATCACACAGACACTCACACTGGCTCATCACACAGACACTCACAGTCACTCATCACACAGACACTCACAGTGGCTCATCACACAGACACTCACAGTCACTCATCACACAGAAACTGACAGTCACTCATCACACAGACACTCACAGTCACTCATCACACAGACACTCACAGTCACTCATCACACAGACACTCACAGTCACTCATCACACAGACACTCACACTGGCTCATCACACAGACACTCACAGTCACTCATCACACAGAAACTGACAGTCACTCATCACACAGACACTCACAGTCACTCATCACACAGACACTCACAGTCACTCATCACACAGACACTCACAGTCACTCATCACACAGACACTCACAGTGGCTCATCACACAGACACTCACACTGGCTCATCACACAGACACTCACAGTCACTCATCACACAGACACTCACAGTCACTCATCACACAGACACTCACAGTCACTCATCACACAGACACTCACACTGGCTCATCACACAGACACTCACAGTCACTCATCACACAGACACTCACACTGGCTCATCACACAGACACTCACAGTCACTCATCACACAGACACTCACAGTCACTCATCACACAGACACTCACAGTCACTCATCACACAGACACTCACACTGGCTCATCACACAGACACAAACAGTGGCTCATCACACAGACACTCACAGTCACTCATCACACAGACACTCACACTGGCTCATCACACAGACACTCACAGTGGCTCATCACACAGACACTCACACTGGCTCATCACACAGACACTCACACTGGCTCATCACACAGACACTCACACTGGCTCATCACACAGACACTCACAGTCACTCATCACACAGACACTCACAGTGGCTCATCACACAGACACTCACACTGGCTCATCACACAGACACTCACAGTGGCTCATCACACAGACACTCACAGTCACTCATCACACAGAAACTCACAGTCACTCATCACACAGACACTCACAGTGGCTCATCACACAGACACTCACACTGGCTCATCACAGACACTCACAGTGGCTCATCGCACAGACACTTACAGTCACTCATCACACAGACACTCACAGTCACTCATCACACAGACACTCACACTGGCTCATCACACAGACACTCACAGTGGCTCATCACACAGACACTCACACTGGCTCATCACAGACACTCACAGTGGCTCATCGCACAGACACTTACAGTCACTCATCACACAGACACTCACAGTCACTCATCACACAGACACTCACACTGGCTCATCACACAGACACTCACAGTCACTCATCACACAGACACTCACACTGGCTCATCACACAGACACTCACAGTCACTCATCACACAGACACTCACACTGGCTCATCACACAGACACTCACAGTCACTCATCACACAGACAGTCACACTGGCTCATCACACAGACACTCACACTGGCTCATCACACAGACACTCACAGTCACTCATCACACAGACACCCACAGTCACTCATCACACAGACACTCACACTGGCTCATCACACAGACACTCACACTGGCTCATCACAGACACTCACAGTGGCTCATCGCACAGACACTTACAGTCACTCATCACACAGACAGTCACAGTGGCTCATCACACAGACACTCACAGTGGCTCATCACACAGACACTCACACTGGCTCATCACACAGACACTCACAGTGGCTCATCACACAGACACTCACAGTCACTCATCACACAGAAACTCACAGTCACTCATCACACAGACACTCACAGTCACTCATCGCACAGACACTCACAGTCACTCATCACACAGAAACTCACAGTCACTCATCACACAGACACTCACAGTGGCTCATCACACAGACACTCACAGTGCATGGCTCATCACACAGACACTCACACTGGCTCATCACACAGACACTCACACTGGCTCATCACACAGACACTCACAGTGGCTCATCACACAGACACTCACAGTCACTCATCACACAGACACTCACAGTCACTCATCACACAGACACTCACAGTCACTCATCACACAGACACTCACAGTGGCTCATCACACAGACACTCACAGTCACTCATCACACAGAAACTGACAGTCACTCATCACACAGACACTCACAGTCACTCATCACACAGACACTCACAGTCACTCATCACACAGACACTCACAGTCACTCATCACACAGACACTCACACTGGCTCATCACACAGACACTCACAGTCACTCATCACACAGAAACTGACAGTCACTCATCACACAGACACTCACAGTCACTCATCACACAGACACTCACAGTCACTCATCACACAGACACTCACAGTCACTCATCACACAGACACTCACAGTGGCTCATCACACAGACACTCACACTGGCTCATCACACAGACACTCACAGTCACTCATCACACAGACACTCACAGTCACTCATCACACAGACACTCACAGTCACTCATCACACAGACACTCACACTGGCTCATCACACAGACACTCACAGTCACTCATCACACAGACAGTCACAGTGGCTCATCACACAGACACTCACAGTCACTCATCACACAGACACTCACAGTCACTCATCACACAGACACTCACAGTCACTCATCACACAGACACTCACAGTGGCTCATCACACAGACACTCACAGTGGCTCATCACACAGACACTCACAGTCACTCATCACACAGACACTCACACTGGCTCATCACACAGACACTCACAGTGGCTCATCACACAGACACTCACACTGGCTCATCACACAGACACTCACACTGGCTCATCACACAGACACTCACACTGGCTCATCACACAGACACTCACAGTCACTCATCACACAGACACTCACAGTGGCTCATCACACAGACACTCACACTGGCTCATCACACAGACACTCACAGTGGCTCATCACACAGACACTCACAGTCACTCATCACAGAGAAACTCACAGTCACTCATCACACAGACACTCACAGTGGCTCATCACACAGACACTCACACTGGCTCATCACAGACACTCACAGTGGCTCATCGCACAGACACTTACAGTCACTCATCACACAGACACTCACAGTCACTCATCACACAGACACTCACAGTCACTCATCACACAGACACTCACAGTCACTCATCACACAGACACTCACAGTGGCTCATCACACAGACACTCACACTGGCTCATCACACAGACACTCACAGTCACTCATCACACAGACACTCACAGTCACTCATCACACAGACACTCACACTGGCTCATCACACAGACACTCACAGTGGCTCATCACACAGACACTCACACTGGCTCATCACACAGACACTCACAGTGGCTCATCACACAGACACTCACAGTCACTCATCACACAGACACTCACAGTGGCTCATCACACAGACACTCACAGTCACTCATCACACAGAAACTCACAGTCACTCATCACACAGACACTCACAGTGGCTCATCACACAGACACTCACACTGGCTCATCACACAGACACTCACAGTCACTCATCACACAGACACTCACAGTCACTCATCACACAGACACTCACAGTCACTCATCACACAGACACTCACAGTCACTCATCACACAGACACTCACACTGGCTCATCACACAGACACTCACAGTGGCTCATCACACAGACACTCACACTGGCTCATCACACAGACACTCACACTGGCTCATCACACAGACACTCACACTGGCTCATCACACAGACACTCACAGTCACTCATCACACAGACACTCACAGTGGCTCATCACACAGACACTCACACTGGCTCATCACACAGACACTCACAGTCACTCATCACACAGACACTCACAGTCACTCATCACACAGACACTCACAGTGGCTCATCACACAGACACTCACAGTCACTCATCACACAGACACTCACACTGGCTCATCACACAGACACTCACACTGGCTCATCACACAGACACTCACACTGGCTCATCACACAGACACTCACAGTCACTCATCACACAGACACTCACAGTGGCTCATCACACAGACACTCACAGTCACTCATCACACAGACACTCACAGTCACTCATCACACAGACACTCACACTGGCTCATCACACAGACACTCACAGTGGCTCATCACACAGACACTCACAGTCACTCATCGCACAGACACTCACAGTTACTCATCACACAGACACTCACAGTCACTCATCACACAGACACTCACAGTCACTCATCACACAGACACTCACAGTCACTCATCACACAGACACTCACACTGGCTCATCACACAGACACTCACAGTCACTCATCACACAGACACTCACACTGGCTCATCACACAGACACTCACAGTCACTCATCACACAGACACTCACACTGGCTCATCACACAGACACTCACAGTCACTCATCACACAGACAGTCACACTGGCTCATCACACAGACACTCACACTGGCTCATCACACAGACACTCACAGTCACTCATCACACAGACACCCACAGTCACTCATCACACAGACACTCACACTGGCTCATCACACAGACACTCACACTGGCTCATCACAGACACTCACAGTGGCTCATCGCACAGACACTTACAGTCACTCATCACACAGACAGTCACAGTGGCTCATCACACAGACACTCACAGTGGCTCATCACACAGACACTCACACTGGCTCATCACACAGACACTCACAGTGGCTCATCACACAGACACTCACAGTCACTCATCACACAGAAACTCACAGTCACTCATCACACAGACACTCACAGTCACTCATCGCACAGACACTCACAGTCACTCATCACACAGACACTCACAGTCACTCATCACACAGACACTCACACTGGCTCATCACACAGACACTCACAGTTACTCATCACACAGACACTCACAGTCACTCATCACACAGACACTCACAGTCACTCATCACACAGACACTCACACTGGCTCATCACACAGACACTCCCAGTCACTCATCACACAGACACTCCTACTGGCTCATCACACAGACACTCACAGTCACTCATCACACAGACACTCACACTGGCTCATCACACAGACACTCACAGTCACTCATCACACAGACACTCACACTGGCTCATCACACAGACACTCACAGTCACTCATCACACAGACACTCACAGTGGCTCATCACACAGACACTCACAGTCACTCATCACACAGAAACTGACAGTCACTCATCACACAGACACTCACAGTCACTCATCACACAGACACTCACAGTCACTCATCACACAGACACTCACAGTCACTCATCACACAGACACTCACACTGGCTCATCACACAGACACTCACAGTCACTCATCACACAGAAACTGACAGTCACTCATCACACAGACACTCACAGTCACTCATCACACAGACACTCACAGTCACTCATCACACAGACACTCACAGTCACTCATCACACAGACACTCACAGTGGCTCATCACACAGACACTCACACTGGCTCATCACACAGACACTCACAGTCACTCATCACACAGACACTCCTACTGGCTCATCACACAGACACTAGCACTGGCTCATCACACAGACAGTCACACTGGCTCATCATACAGACACTCACAGTGGCTCATAACACAGACACTCACAGTCACTCATCACACAGACACTCACAGTCACTCATCACACAGACACTGACACTGGCTCATCACACAGACACTCACAGTGGCTCATCACACAGACACTCACACTGGCTCATCACACAGACACTCACACTGGCTCATCACACAGACACTCACACTGGCTCATCACACAGACACTCACAGTGGCTCATCACACAGACACTCACAGTGGCTCATCACACAGACACTCACAGTCACTCATCACACAGACACTCACAGTCACTCATCACACAGACACTCACACTGGCTCATCACACAGACACTCACAGTCACTCATCACACAGAAACTGACAGTCACTCATCACACAGACACTCACACTGGCTCATCACACAGACACTCACAGTGCATGGCTCATCACACAGACACTCACACTGGCTCATCACACAGACACTCACACTGGCTCATCACACAGACACTCACACTGGCTCATCACACAGACACTCACACTGGCTCATCACACAGACACTCACAGTCACTCATCACACAGACACTCACACTGGCTCATCACACAGACACTCACAGTGGCTCATCACACAGACACTCACAGTGCATGGCTCATCACACAGACACTCACAGTCACTCATCACACAGACACTCACACTGGCTCATCACACAGACACTCACAGTCACTCATCACACAGAAACTGACAGTCACTCATCACACAGACACTCACAGTCACTCATCACACAGACACTCACAGTCACTCATCACACAGACACTCACAGTCACTCATCACACAGACACTCACAGTGGCTCATCACACAGACACTCACACTGGCTCATCACACAGACACTCACAGTCACTCATCACACAGACACTCACAGTCACTCATCACACAGACACTCACAGTCACTCATCACACAGACACTCACACTGGCTCATCACACAGACACTCACAGTCACTCATCACACAGACACTCACAGTCACTCATCACACAGACACTCACACTGGCTCATCACACAGACACTCACAGTCACTCATCACACAGACACTCACAGTCACTCATCACACAGACACTCACAGTGCATGGCTCATCACACAGACACTCCTACTGGCTCATCACACAGACACTCACACTGGCTCATCACACAGACACTCACAGTGGCTCATCACACAGACACTCACAGTGGCTCATCACACAGACACTCACAGTCACTCATCACACAGACACTCACAGTCACTCATCACACAGACACTCACACTGGCTCATCACACAGACACTCACAGTGGCTCATCACACAGACACTCACACTGGCTCATCACACAGACACTCACACTGGCTCATCACACAGACACTCACACTGGCTCATCACACAGACACTCACAGTGGCTCATCACACAGACACTCACAGTGGCTCATCACACAGACACTCACAGTCACTCATCACACAGACACTCACAGTCACTCATCACACAGACACTCACACTGGCTCATCACACAGACACTCACAGTTACTCATCACACAGACACTCACAGTCACTCATCGCACAGACACTCACAGTTACTCATCACACAGACACTCACAGTCACTCATCACACAGACACTCACAGTCACTCATCACACAGACACTCACAGTCACTCATCACACAGACACTCACAGTCACTCATCACACAGACACTCACAGTGGCTCATCACACAGACACTCACACTGGCTCATCACACAGACACTCACAGTCACTCATCACACAGACACTCACAGTCACTCATCACACAGACACTCACAGTCACTCATCACACAGACACTCACACTGGCTCATCACACAGACACTCACAGTCACTCATCACACAGACACTCACAGTCACTCATCACACAGACACTCACAGTCACTCATCACACAGACACTCACACTGGCTCATCACACAGACACTCACACTGGCTCATCACACAGACACTCACACTGGCTCATCACACAGACACTCACAGTCACTCATCACACAGACACTCACAGTCACTCATCACACAGACACCCACAGTGGCTCATCACACAGACACTCACACTGGCTCATCACACAGACACTCACAGTCACTCATCACACAGACACTCACAGTCACTCATCACACAGACACTCACAGTCACTCATCACACAGACACTCACACTGGCTCATCACACAGACACTCACAGTCACTCATCACACAGACACTCACAGTCACTCATCACACAGACACTCACACTGGCTCATCACACAGACACTCACAGTCACTCATCACACAGACACTCACAGTCACTCATCACACAGACACTCACAGTGCATGGCTCATCACACAGACACTCCTACTGGCTCATCACACAGACACTCACACTGGCTCATCACACAGACACTCACAGTGGCTCATCACACAGACACTCACAGTGGCTCATCACACAGACACTCACAGTCACTCATCACACAGACACTCACAGTCACTCATCACACAGACACTCACACTGGCTCATCACACAGACACTCACAGTGGCTCATCACACAGACACTCACACTGGCTCATCACACAGACACTCACACTGGCTCATCACACAGACACTCACAGTGGCTCATCACACAGACACTCACAGTCACTCATCACACAGACACTCACAGTCACTCATCACACAGACACTCACACTGGCTCATCACACAGACACTCACAGTGGCTCATCACACAGACACTCACACTGGCTCATCACACAGACACTCACACTGGCTCATCACACAGACACTCACACTGGCTCATCACACAGACACTCACACTGGCTCATCACACAGACACTCACAGTGGCTCATCACACAGACACTCACAGTCACTCATCACACAGACACTCACAGTCACTCATCACACAGACACTCACACTGGCTCATCACACAGACACTCACAGTGGCTCATCACACAGACACTCACAGTCACTCATCGCACAGACACTCACAGTTACTCATCACACAGACACTCACAGTCACTCATCACACAGACACTCACAGTCACTCATCACACAGACACTCACAGTCACTCATCACACAGACACTCACAGTCACTCATCACACAGACACTCACAGTGGCTCATCACACAGACACTCACACTGGCTCATCACACAGACACTCACAGTCACTCATCACACAGACACTCACAGTCACTCATCACACAGACACTCACAGTCACTCATCACACAGACACTCACACTGGCTCATCACACAGACACTCACAGTCACTCATCACACAGACACTCACAGTCACTCATCACACAGACACTCACAGTCACTCATCACACAGACACTCACACTGGCTCATCACACAGACACTCACAGTGGCTCATCACACAGACACTCACAGTGGCTCATCACACAGACACTCACAGTCACTCATCACACAGACACTCACAGTCACTCATCACACAGACACCAACAGTGGCTCATCACACAGACACTCACACTGGCTCATCACACAGACACTCACAGTCACTCATCACACAGACACTCACAGTCACTCATCACACAGACACTCACAGTCACTCATCACACAGACACTCACACTGGCTCATCACACAGACACTCACAGTCACTCATCACACAGACACTCACAGTCACTCATCACACAGACACTCACACTGGCTCATCACACAGACACTCACAGTCACTCATCACACAGACACTCACAGTCACTCATCACACAGACACTCACAGTGCATGGCTCATCACACAGACACTCCTACTGGCTCATCACACAGACACTCACACTGGCTCATCACACAGACACTCACAGTGGCTCATCACACAGACACTCACAGTGGCTCATCACACAGACACTCACAGTCACTCATCACACAGACACTCACAGTCACTCATCACACAGACACTCACACTGGCTCATCACACAGACACTCACAGTGGCTCATCACACAGACACTCACACTGGCTCATCACACAGACACTCACACTGGCTCATCACACAGACACTCACAGTGGCTCATCACACAGACACTCACAGTGGCTCATCACACAGACACTCACAGTCACTCATCACACAGACACTCACAGTCACTCATCACACAGACACTCACAGTGGCTCATCACACAGACACTCACACTGGCTCATCACACAGACACTCACAGTCACTCATCACACAGACACTCACAGTCACTCATCACACAGACACTCACAGTCACTCATCACACAGACACTCACACTGGCTCATCACACAGACACTCACAGTCACTCATCACACAGACACTCACAGTCACTCATCACACAGACAGTCACACTGGCTCATCACACAGACACTCACAGTCACTCATCACACAGACACTCACAGTCACTCATCACACAGACACTCACAGTGCATGGCTCATCACACAGACACTCCTACTGGCTCATCACACAGACACTCACACTGGCTCATCACACAGACACTCACAGTGGCTCATCACACAGACACTCACAGTGGCTCATCACACAGACACTCACAGTGGCTCATCACACAGACACTCACAGTCACTCATCACACAGACACTCACACTGGCTCATCACACAGACACTCACAGTGGCTCATCACACAGACACTCACAGTGGCTCATCACACAGACACTCACAGTCACTCATCACACAGACACTCACAGTCACTCATCACACAGACACTCACACTGGCTCATCACACAGACACTCACAGTGGCTCATCACACAGACACTCACACTGGCTCATCACACAGACACTCACAGTGGCTCATCACACAGACACTCACAGTCACTCATCACACAGACACTCACAGTGGCTCATCACACAGACACTCACAGTCACTCATCACACAGAAACTCACAGTCACTCATCACACAGACACTCACAGTGGCTCATCACACAGACACTCACACTGGCTCATCACACAGACACTCACAGTCACTCATCACACAGACACTCACACTGGCTCATCACACAGACACTCACAGTTACTCATCACACAGACACTCACAGTCACTCATCACACAGACACTCACACTGGCTCATCACACAGACACTCACAGTGCATGGCTCATCACACAGACACTCACACTGGCTCATCACACAGACACTCACACTGGCTCATCACACAGACACTCACAGTGGCTCATCACACAGACACTCACAGTCACTCATCACACAGACACTCACAGTGGCTCATCACACAGACACTCACACTGGCTCATCACACAGACACTCACAGTCACTCATCACACAGACACTCACAGTCACTCATCACACAGAAACTGACAGTCACTCATCACACAGACACTCACAGTCACTCATCACACAGACACTCACAGTCACTCATCACACAGACACTCACAGTCACTCATCACACAGACACTCACAGTGGCTCATCACACAGACACTCACACTGGCTCATCACACAGACACTCACAGTCACTCATCACACAGACACTCACAGTCACTCATCACACAGACACTCACAGTCACTCATCACACAGACACTCACACTGGCTCATCACACAGACACTCACAGTGGCTCATCACACAGACACTCACAGTCACTCATCACACAGACACTCACACTGGCTCATCACACAGACAGTCACACTGGCTCATCACACAGACACTCACAGTCACTCATCACACAGACACTCACAGTCACTCATCACACAGACACTCACAGTGCATGGCTCATCACACAGACACTCCTACTGGCTCATCACACAGACACTCACACTGGCTCATCACACAGACACTCACAGTGGCTCATCACACAGACACTCACAGTGGCTCATCACACAGACACTCACAGTGGCTCATCACACAGACACTCACAGTCACTCATCACACAGACACTCACACTGGCTCATCACACAGACACTCACAGTGGCTCATCACACAGACACTCACAGTGGCTCATCACACAGACACTCACAGTCACTCATCACACAGACACTCACAGTCACTCATCACACAGACACTCACACTGGCTCATCACACAGACACTCACAGTGGCTCATCACACAGACACTCACACTGGCTCATCACACAGACACTCACAGTGGCTCATCACACAGACACTCACAGTCACTCATCACACAGACACTCACAGTGGCTCATCACACAGACACTCACAGTCACTCATCACACAGAAACTCACAGTCACTCATCACACAGACACTCACAGTGGCTCATCACACAGACACTCACACTGGCTCATCACACAGACACTCACAGTCACTCATCACACAGACACTCACACTGGCTCATCACACAGACACTCACAGTTACTCATCACACAGACACTCACAGTCACTCATCACACAGACACTCACACTGGCTCATCACACAGACACTCACAGTGCATGGCTCATCACACAGACACTCACACTGGCTCATCACACAGACACTCACACTGGCTCATCACACAGACACTCACAGTGGCTCATCACACAGACACTCACAGTCACTCATCACACAGACACTCACAGTGGCTCATCACACAGACACTCACACTGGCTCATCACACAGACACTCACAGTCACTCATCACACAGACACTCACAGTCACTCATCACACAGAAACTGACAGTCACTCATCACACAGACACTCACAGTCACTCATCACACAGACACTCACAGTCACTCATCACACAGACACTCACAGTCACTCATCACACAGACACTCACAGTGGCTCATCACACAGACACTCACACTGGCTCATCACACAGACACTCACAGTCACTCATCACACAGACACTCACAGTCACTCATCACACAGACACTCACAGTCACTCATCACACAGACACTCACACTGGCTCATCACACAGACACTCACAGTGGCTCATCACACAGACACTCACAGTCACTCATCACACAGACACTCACACTGGCTCATCACACAGACACTCACACTGGCTCATCACACAGACACTCACAGTTACTCATCACACAGACACTCACACTGGCTCATCACACAGACACTCACACTGGCTCATCACACAGACACTCACAGTCACTCATCACACAGAAACTCACAGTCACTCATCACACAGACACTCACAGTGGCTCATAACACAGACACTCACACTGGCTCATCACACAGACACTCACAGTGGCTCATCACACAGACACTCACAGTCACTCATCACACAGACACTCACAGTCACTCATCACACGGACACGCACACTGGCTCATCACACAGACACTCACAGTGGCTCATCACACAGACAATCACACTGGCTCATCACACAGACACTCACACTGGCTCATCACACAGACACTCACAGTCACTCATCACACAGACACTCACAGTGGCTCATCACACAGACACTCACAGTCACTCATTACACAGACACTCACACTGGCTCATCACACAGACACTCACAGTCACTCATAACACAGAAACTGACAGTCACTCATCACACAGACACTCACACTGGCTCATCACACAGACACTCACACTGGCTCATCACACAGACACTCACACTGGCTCATCACACAGACACTCACAGTCACTCATCACACAGACACTCACACTGGCTCATCACACAGACACTCACAGTCACTCATCACACAGACACTCACACTGGCTCATCACACAGACACTCACAGTCACTCATCACACAGACACTCACACTGGCTCATCACACAGACACTCACAGTGGCTCATCACACAGACACTCACAGTGGCTCATCACACAGACACTCACAGTCACTCATCACACAGACACTCACAGTGGCTCATCACACAGACACTCACAGTCACTCATCACACAGAAACTGACAGTCACTCATCACACAGACACTCACAGTCACTCATCATACAGACACTCACAGTTACTCATCACACAGACACTCACAGTCACTCATCACACAGACACTCACACTGGCTCATCACACAGACACTCACAGTCACTCATCACACAGACACTCACAGTCACTCATCACACAGACACTCACACTGGCTCATCACACAGACACTCACAGTGGCTCATCACACAGACACTCACAGTCACTCATCACACAGACACTCACACTGGCTCATCACACAGACACTCACACTGGCTCATCACACAGACACTCACAGTCACTCATCACACAGACACTCACAGTGGCTCATCACACAGACACTCACACTGGCTCATCACACAGACACTCACAGTCACTCATCACACAGACACTCACAGTCACTCATCACACAGACACTCACAGTCACTCATCACACAGACACTCACACTGGCTCATCACACAGACACTCACAGTCACTCATCACACAGACAGTCACAGTGGCTCATCACACAGACACTCACAGTCACTCATCACACAGACACTCACAGTCACTCATCACACAGACACTCACAGTCACTCATCACACAGACACTCACAGTGGCTCATCACACAGACACTCACAGTGGCTCATCACACAGACACTCACAGTCACTCATCACACAGAAACTCACAGTCACTCATCACACAGAAACTCACAGTCACTCATCACACAGACACTCACACTGGCTCATCACACAGACACTCACACTGGCTCATCACACAGACACTCACAGTCACTCATCACACAGACACTCACAGTCACTCATCACACAGACACTCACACTGGCTCATCACACAGACACTCACAGTCACTCATCACACAGACACTCACAGTCACTCATCACACAGACACTCACAGTGGCTCATCACACAGACACTCACAGTCACTCATCACACAGACACTCACACTGGCTCATCACACAGACACTCACAGTCACTCATCACACAGACACTCACACTGGCTCATCACACAGACACTCACACTGGCTCATCACACAGACACTCACACTGGCTCATCACACAGACACTCACAGTCACTCATCACACAGACACTCACAGTCACTCATCACACAGACACTCACAGTCACTCATCACACAGACACTCACAGTCACTCATCACACAGACACTCACAGTGGCTCATCACACAGACACTCACAGTGGCTCATCACACAGACACTCACAGTCACTCATCACACAGACACTCACAGTCACTCATCACACAGACACTCACACTGGCTCATCACACAGACACTCACAGTCACTCATCACACAGACACTCACAGTCACTCATCACACAGACACTCACAGTGGCTCATCGCACAGACACTTACAGTCACTCATCACACAGACACTCACAGTCACTCATCACACAGACACTCACACTGGCTCATCACACAGACACTCACAGTCACTCATCACACAGACACTCACAGTGGCTCATCACACAGACACTCACAGTCACTCATCACACAGACACTCACAGTGGCTCATCACACAGACACTCACAGTGGCTCATCACACAGACACTCACAGTCACTCATCACACAGACACTCACAGTCACTCATCACACAGACACTCACACTGGCTCATCACACAGACACTCACAGTCACTCATCACACAGACACTCACAGTCACTCATCACACAGACACTCACAGTCACTCATCACACAGACACTCACAGTGGCTCATCACACAGACACTCACAGTTACTCATCACACAGACACTCACACTGGCTCATCACACAGCCTCACCTGGCCTCATCGAACTGCACTCTGGAGTAGTGCGTCGAGTTGGACTCGGCATTGAGCTTGTCGATCTCCCGCCACCGCTCCAGCTGTCTCTGCCTGACAAAATCCACCAGCGGCCCGTTGTCGTCGACTTCGCCGTCCGCCTCGCCGTCGTCCTCGTCGGTGTCGCCCTGCGGCGGCCGTTTGGCCAGACTGTCGTACAGAGCCGCCTTAGCTATGAGGCTGAGACGCGAGGCTCGGAGTCTGGCCGCCTCATCGTCTTCAGCATCTTCGTTGGCAACATTTGACTCTTTGTTGTCGGCGTTAGAGTCTTTGTCCATCAGTTGCTGTTCCAGTTTAAGCTGTCTCTTACCGCAACTGCCCGAAATGAACTGTACACCGCCGAGCTCTCTGATTGGTCGGCAGCTTTGTACACCGGCGCCGGCCGCCGAGGCTCGAACTTCGGACCTTTGTTTAGCCAGTTCGGCTGCGAATTCCAGATTGCTGGCGGCGGCGCCGGCCGCAGAGACCGACTTGGGCGCCTCGCGACCCCCTGGCATTGCGCGCTGCTGAGGGAGAAAGTTCAGTTTTTAATACGAAATGAGTACATGAGATTCTCCTGCCTGCCAAGCCTCTCCTGGTGAGATTCTCCTGCATGTCAAGCCTCTCCCGATGAGATTCTCCTGCATGTCAATCCTCTCCTGGTGAGATTCTCCTGCCTCCCAAGCCTCTCCCAATGAGATTCTCCTGACAAGCCTCCCAATGAGATTCTCCTGCATGCCAAGCCTCTCCCAATGAGACTCTCCTGCCAATCTCATTGGAGAAACAAATGAGATTCTCCTGCCAAGCTCTTCTTCAAACTCACCACTGCTAAGGAAAACAACTACTAACACTGAAGTATAAAAAATGCCGAACAAAAAAATGAACAAGAATTTATCAAATGTAATTTATTGATCGTTTACCGAAAAGCTAATTGGAACAATTCAATACATAGCATGATAGTACTTAATAGCAGACTGCAAAAAATAAAATTAATTAATTTAATACGAAGCGTCGAAATTTGCTTTGAATTTAATATAAAAAACACCAATGTTTTATTGAGAGTAAAAGTGCAAAATTCAATCATTTTACGCAATATACCTAGAGACAGACAACTATAGTAGTAGACATTGAGTGGGCGATAAGATAAACTTATGGGACAAATCTTATAGGTAGAAACTAATGGGACAAATCTCATAGGGACAAACTTATGAGACAAATCTCATAGGGGAAAACTTATAGGACAAATCTCATAGGGAGAAACCTATGGGACAAATCTCATAGGGAGAAACTCATGGGGACACATCTCATAGGGAGAAACTAATGGGACAAATCTCATAGGGAGAAACTAATGGGCCAAATCTCATAGGGAGAAACTAATGGGGACAAGTCTCATAGGGAGAAACTAATGGGACAAATCTCATAGGGAGAAACTTATGGGACAAATCTCATAGGGAGAAACTTATGGGAAAAATCTCATAGGGAGAAACTTATGGGAAAAATCTCATAGGGAGAAACTTATGGGGACAAATCTCATAGGGGAAAACTTACAGGACAAATCTCATAGGGAGAAACCTATGGGACAAATCTCATAGGGAGAAACTCATGGGGACAAATCTCATAGGGAGAAACTTATGGGACAAATCTCATAGGGAGAAACATAAAATTAACAAGTCACCATGAAATTAACAAACAGGCGAGGAAATAGATTAGCGCACAAATGACAAGTTGCGACTACAGTTTGCAGGGCAGTCGGCAGCCCTGAAACATAAAACTACTCCAGCTAGTTCCAAACCATTTGATAGCTGCCGTGAATGCTGCCCATTTTAGCGAACGGTACGCCACTGGATTGGGCCTGAATCTGCTGCTGCTGCTGCTGCTGCTGCTGCTGCTGCTGCTGCTGCTGGGTCAAATCAAGCGAGCTGGCCGTCTGACTGTCCCCGGCAGGCGTGACGGTGGTCAGACACTTCCACTGATCGGCGTAGTTGCCCTGCCACAGTCGGACAGTGCCGTCCTCAAGCGAGCTAGCCAGCACTGTACCCAAAACGTTCCAGCTGACTCGCCAGACGGTCAGCTGGCAGCGCTGATCCTCCAGAGTCCGAATGCAGGACAGCGTGTATTTGCCACCGCCGCCGCCGCCGCCGCTGGCAGCATCAAGCGACGTCGCTGACTGTGACGTCGGCAGCAGGAGGCCGGGCTGAAGACCGGCGGCGGCTGCCGAGCTCAGGCGCAGTTTGTACAAGCTGATGCGCTGCGAGGCCACCGCAAGCAGGTGGAACGAACGGCCAAGGCTGGGGGCGAACTGCAAATCGTTCACGCCGGTGTCGGGCTTCGGCAGCGTCACCGATTCCACCTTGGCGAACTTGCGGCTGTCCTCCTGCAGCTCGTAGATCTGGGGGGGGAGGGGAGAGATTGGTGACAGTGGGTTGTCTCAATGATTCCTAGTGACTCGGGTGCTGTATATAGCAGCAGTCACTCAGCTGTCAGTCAGTCAGTCAGTCAGTCAGTCAGTCAGTCAGTCACTCACCCTGTCAGTCAGTCAGTCAGTCAGTCAGTCAGTCAGTCAGTCAGTCAGTCAGTCAGTCAGTCAGTCAGTCACTCACTCACTCACTCACTCAGCTGTCAGTCAGTCAGTCAGTCAGTCAGTCAGTCAGTCAGTCAGTCAGTCACTCACTCACTCACTCACCCTGTCAGTCAGTCAGTCAGTCACTCAGCTGTCAGTCAGTCAGTCAGTCAGTCAGTCAGTCAGTCAGTCAGTCAGTCAGTCAGTCACTCACTCACTCACTCAGCTGTCAGTCAGTCAGTCAGTCAGTCAGTCAGTCAGTCAGTCAGTCAGTCAGTCAGTCAGTCAGTCAGTCAGTCAGTCAGTCAGTCAGTCAGTCAGTCACTCACTCACTCACTCACTCACTCACTCAGCTGTCAGTCAGTCAGTCAGTCAGTCAGTCAGTCAGTCACTCACTCACTCACTCACTCAGCTGTCAGTCAGTCAGTCAGTCAGTCAGTCAGTCAGTCAGTCAGTCAGTCAGTCACTCACTCACTCACTCACCCTGTCAGTCAGTCAGTCAGTCACTCAGCTGTCAGTCAGTCAGTCAGTCAGTCAGTCAGTCAGTCAGTCAGTCACTCACTCACTCACTCACTCAGCTGTCAGTCAGTCAGTCAGTCAGTCAGTCAGTCAGTCAGTCACTCACTCACTCACTCACTCAGCTGTCAGTCAGTCAGTCAGTCAGTCAGTCAGTCAGTCAGTCAGTCAGTCAGTCAGTCAGTCAGTCAGTCAGTCAGTCAGTCACTCACTCACTCACTCAGCTGTCAGTCAGTCAGTCAGTCAGTCAGTCAGTCAGTCAGTCAGTCAGTCAGTCAGTCAGTCAGTCAGTCAGTCAGTCAGTCACTCACTCACTCACTCACCCTGTCAGTCAGTCAGTCAGTCAGTCAGTCAGTCAGTCACTCACTCACTCACCCTGTCAGTCAGTCAGTCAGTCACTCAGCTGTCAGTCAGTCAGTCAGTCAGTCAGTCAGTCAGTCAGTCAGTCAGTCAGTCAGTCAGTCAGTCAGTCAGTCAGTCACTCACTCACCCTGTCAGTCAGTCAGTCAGTCAGTCAGTCAGTCAGTCACTCACTCACTCACCCTGTCAGTCAGTCAGTCAGTCAGTCAGTCAGTCAGTCACTCACTCACCCTGTCAGTCAGTCAGTCAGTCAGTCAGTCAGTCAGTCAGTCAGTCAGTCACTCAGCTGTCAGTCAGTCAGTCAGTCACTCACTCACTCACCCTGTCAGTCAGTCAGTCAGTCAGTCACTCACTCACTCACCCTGTCAGTCAGTCAGTCAGTCAGTCACTCAGCTGTCAGTCCGTCAGTCAGTCAGTCAGTCAGTCAGTCAGTCAGTCAGTCACTCACTCACTCACCCTGTCAGTCAGTCAGTCAGTCAGTCAGTCAGTCAGTCAGTCACTCACTCACCCTGTCAGTCAGTCAGTCAGTCACTCACTCACCCTGTCAGTCAGTCAGTCAGTCAGTCACTCAGCTGTCAGTCAGTCAGTCAGTCAGTCAGTCAGTCAGTCAGTCAGTCAGTCAGTCAGTCAGTCAGTCAGTCACTCACTCACTCACCCTGTCAGTCAGTCAGTCAGTCAGTCACTCAGCTGTCAGTCAGTCAGTCACTCACCCTGTCAGTCAGTCAGTCAGTCAGTCAGTCACTCAGCTGTCAGTCAGTCAGTCACTCACTCACCCTGTCAGTCAGTCAGTCAGTCAGTCAGTCACTCACTCACTCACCCTGTCAGTCAGTCAGTCAGTCAGTCAGTCAGTCAGTCAGTCACTCACTCACTTACTCACCCTGTCAGTCAGTCAGTCAGTCAGTCAGTCAGTCACTCACTCACTCACTCACCCTGTCAGTCAGTCAGTCAGTCAGTCAGTCAGTCAGTCAGTCAGTCAGTCAGTCACTCACTCACTCACTCACTCACCCTGTCAGTCAGTCAGTCAGTCAGTCAGTCAGTCAGTCAGTCAGTCAGTCAGTCAGTCAGTCAGTCAGTCAGTCAGTCACTCACTCACTCACTCACTCACTCAGCTGTCAGTCAGTCAGTCAGTCAGTCAGTCAGTCAGTCAGTCAGTTAGTCAGTCAGTCACTCACTCACTCACTCACTCAGCTGTCAGTCAGTCAGTCAGTCAGTCAGTCAGTCAGTCAGTCAGTCAGTCACTCAGCTGTCAGTCAGTCAGTCACTCACCCTGTCAGTCAGTCAGTCAGTCAGTCAGTCAGTCACTCAGCTGTCAGTCAGTCAGTCACTCACTCACCCTGTCAGTCAGTCAGTCAGTCAGTCAGTCAGTCAGTCAGTCAGTCAGTCAGTCACTCACTCACTCACCCTGTCAGTCAGTCAGTCAGTCAGTCAGTCAGTCAGTCAGTCAGTCACTCACTCACCCTGTCAGTCAGTCAGTCAGTCAGTCAGTCAGTCAGTCACTCACTCACTCACCCTGTCAGTCAGTCAGTCAGTCAGTCACTCAGCTGTCAGTCAGTCAGTCAGTCAGTCAGTCACTCACTCACTCACCCTGTCAGTCAGTCAGTCAGTCAGTCAGTCAGTCAGTCAGTCAGTCAGTCAGTCAGTCAGTCAGTCAGTCAGTCAGTCAGTCAGTCAGTCAGTCAGTCAGTCACTCACTCACTCACTCACTCACCCTGTCAGTCAGTCAGTCAGTCAGTCAGTCACTCACTCACTCACCCTGTCAGTCAGTCAGTCAGTCAGTCAGTCAGTCAGTCAGTCAGTCAGTCAGTTAGTCAGTCAGTCACTCACTCACTCACTCACTCAGCTGTCAGTCAGTCAGTCAGTCAGTCAGTCAGTCAGTCAGTCAGTCAGTCACTCAGCTGTCAGTCAGTCAGTCACTCACCCTGTCAGTCAGTCAGTCAGTCAGTCAGTCAGTCACTCAGCTGTCAGTCAGTCAGTCACTCACTCACCCTGTCAGTCAGTCAGTCAGTCAGTCAGTCAGTCAGTCAGTCAGTCAGTCAGTCACTCACTCACTCACCCTGTCAGTCAGTCAGTCAGTCAGTCAGTCAGTCAGTCAGTCAGTCACTCACTCACCCTGTCAGTCAGTCAGTCAGTCAGTCAGTCAGTCAGTCACTCACTCACTCACCCTGTCAGTCAGTCAGTCAGTCAGTCACTCAGCTGTCAGTCAGTCAGTCAGTCAGTCAGTCACTCACTCACTCACCCTGTCAGTCAGTCAGTCAGTCAGTCAGTCAGTCAGTCAGTCAGTCAGTCAGTCAGTCAGTCAGTCAGTCAGTCAGTCAGTCAGTCAGTCAGTCAGTCACTCACTCACTCACTCACTCACCCTGTCAGTCAGTCAGTCAGTCAGTCAGTCACTCACTCACTCACCCTGTCAGTCAGTCAGTCAGTCAGTCAGTCAGTCAGTCAGTCAGTCAGTCAGTCACTCACTCACTCACTCACCCTGTCAGTCAGTCAGTCAGTCAGTCAGTCAGTCAGTCAGTCAGTCAGTCAGTCAGTCAGTCAGTCAGTCAGTCAGTCAGTCAGTCAGTCAGTCAGTCAGTCAGTCAGTCAGTCAGTCAGTCAGTCACTCACTCACTCACCCTGTCAGTCAGTCAGTCAGTCAGTCAGTCAGTCAGTAAGCCAACAGACATGCGCACACAAAAGCAATCGGGCAGCAACCTGAAAGCTGTCTTTGCAAGCGGCATCAGCGGCAGCGGCGTCCGAGCAGCCAGCCGCAATCAGAGTGGGATGCAGACGCGACTGGGACCAAGCGATGCAGGAGCAGTTTTTCATCTTGGTGTGAATCGCCTCGCAGTAGAGCGACACCTGTGGACGTTTTTAATAGACAGTGTTGAACACTTACGCTCGATTACACGTAGGCTGTATATAAACCTAACAGTTAACAAATTAGAATTCTCATAAACACAAGATAATCCTTAAAGATAATTTTAATCCCCATAACTTATGACTTATCATAAACATTCCAAAATACTAATTATAATCCCCAGATACTAATTATAATGACTCCCAGCTACTAATTATAATGATTCCCAGTTACAAATTATAATCTCCTGTACTAAAAAACCCCTGATATTTACAACAACCCTCAGCACAGACATCTGCCCACCTGGCTAATCTGCATAATGTCACTAAACTGGTAGATTCTCAAATAGCCGTCGTTGCTGCAGGTGCCGAGCTGAAGGCCAACGTGGCGCGGGGCGAACTGAATGCCAGACACGGACAGGGCGCTCTCCACCAGGTGAGCCCGCTTCTCAAACGTAGTGGTAGTCAGAGGCCTGGAACCCGCGCCGCCGCCGCCGCCTCCTGCGCCAACTGCAACTCCGCCGCCGGCGCTACCGACGCCGCCGCCAGCAGCGCCAGCCGAAGGCGCCGCCGTGGTCACCTCCTCCCAGATGCAGACGGACCTGCAAGCGATATTGCCCCAAGAAGATATGCATTACCTACTACTGACAACAAGCGAGTAGATAAGTAGAGCTGCCTGTCAAATTCACCTGTCAAACGAGCAGGTGGCCAGGATCTGGCCGAACTCCGGATGCGCCCAGGCAAGCCGCCAGATGCTGCCGTTGTGCGCCCGCCACGAGCAGGTCAGCTTCCATTCTCCATCGGAGTCCAAATCCCACACTTTCACAGTCTGGTCCGAGCTGCACGTGGCCAATCGTTTGCCGTAATTGTCGTAGGCGACGTCGTGAATGAGGTCGCGGTGCTGGACTGGGATGCTTTTCACGGCTACGAACATCGCCAAGCTGGAGTTGAAAGAGGGGGTGCACTAGGTCAGCTTGATCATAGCATTAAAAAACTGCCTTAAGCTAATTGGCATTGCGCGATAGATCAGTTCAACATCGATAAAAATTTTACTACGGAGTAAGAATGCATTCATTGATCTATCTATCTATCTTTGTGTCTATCTATCGATCTATCGATCTATCTATCTATCTATCTGTCTATCTATCTATCTATCTATCTATCTATCTATCTATCTGTCTATCTATCTATCTATCTATCTATCTATCTATCTATCTATCTATCTATCTATCTATCTATCTATCTATCTATCTATCTATCTATCTATACATACATACATATATCTTGTTATCTATATATCTATCAACTCATCAGTTGTACTGACAAAGGTATGCAAGCTATTGGCAAATTATTTGTCTGCATAAATGAAACACTTCTGTCTTTATTTGCAATCATTCGTAGCTTACTAAGAGAAATCAGAATTAGCTCGTATATGACACCGGCTTTGTTAATAATAGATAAACAAGCTGCTGTATTTAACATCAGTGGTACAAATTCACATTACTTGACACAAAAAAGTTATTAGAAGAGTAAACATAAAAAATACTCTTAGTCAATTTTAAAATACGATTACATTAGCCTATTTCACAGAAGTTCATCCAAGAGATTCTAGCCCAGCATTGAAAATGCGAAGAAAAAATACAACAAAAAATCTACAAATCACACCAGTAAAAATGACCCTAGAGAGGCATCAAAGATTAAAAATCAATAGGCGCTTGTGGCCGCAGTCAGACACAATCAGACACTCGCGCAAGCCTCCCTTCACAACAGCCAGTCCGCACGGATTGGACAGCCCCTCGATCTCACCCGGCACCTCAAGATTCGACAGCGGCAAACCGTTATCTGCCGCCATCGCACGAACAGACTGAGACCAAAACTCGCTCACAAACAGACGGCCTCGACTATCCAGTGCCAGACCCCAAGGCTGCTGCAGACCCGAGCGCTGAGCTGGGTAGGAGGCGACCAGCTGCTGGGTGTCAATGCGCAGCCTGTGCACCTGATGGTGCCTCAAGTCCGCCATCAGAATGCAGTTGCCATCAATCGCCAAGTTGCCTAACTGAGCATCGGGAAGCTGAGTCAGCGCAATGACCGTCACCATCTGGCCAGTCGTCAAGCTGAACGCAGCGATTTTGTTTCCACTGGACACGAACACGGAGGTTGCGAGGCCGCCAATTCCTTTAATGCAACGAAAGCCATCAAATTGAGGAAAAATCCGACGCACCGCACGGCCACTCAAATCAGTGACTGTCACTCGATCGTCTTGGGCAACTAAAAGCAGTCGACAAAAGTAGTAAAGACCGCAAACGCCTTTCCTCCAGTCCAGGTCGCAGTGACATTTCAGTTTCTGTGAGCCGTCCACAGACAACACCATTAAGTAGTCCTTGTTACTCATAAATGAGGCAATGATGCAGGGCCGCGGTAGGGCTCTGCCGCCACCACACTTTAAGCTAGCGGGCACTACACGGCCCGAGCTGTCACTCACGAACCCGCTGGTGTCGCTGCACACAGCCAGCCACTCTACATCGTCATCCAGTTTTATGCCACGACTAAATACAATGCGATCGGGGCGATTTCTTTCTGTCAAAGCAGCGTGGATCTCCTCAGGTCTCGCAGTCACCGCAGCGTCTCTCGACCCGTCCCGACCGCCCGCTCCTCCCGCACATCTGCCCATCAGCCGCTCGAGCTCCCCCAAAAGCCGCAGCTGCTGCTCCTCTCTGTCGCTCTGCTCTCGTTGCAGACGCGCCGCCTTCTCAATGTCCGCCTCCAAGTCTCCGAGCGATAGCTGCATCGACTCGACTACGTTCACGAGCTCCGCGATGTCGCCTTTGGCCTCCGCCGTGGCCACCTCCTGCTTGTAGCTGCACACATCCTCTTGGTCCCGCTCGCACACACGCACAGCCTCAATCACACTCTCAAGCGGGCCCCTCACACTCGCACGAAACGAGTCGAGGTCTCGCTGCACTTGGTCGAATCTCTGGTCAACGTGTTGGAGCAGCTGCTGGAGGCGGAGACGCAGCGACTCGGTGTCTTCTCCCAGTCGGAGAGCCTGTGAGTAGGCGCTTAGCTGCTGATCGACCTCGTCCTTGAGCTTGAGAGCATCGGCCACATCGACACTGAGGTGCGAGTCGCACAGGTGAGCGCGGGAGAACGGGCCCAGGCCGACTGCGGGCTGGTCGCAGACGACGCAGAGAGGCAGAGGGGGAGGCGAGGGAGGGGCGTCCGAACTCGAGCTGTCGCTGGAGTCTCTGCGGCTCATTGCCTGCAAGATAGCAAAAAGTTTGTTTACCCGTTGTAAAATAAAAGAATTCACATGAATAAACTGAAAACAGTAAACTGAGAAAAATGTTTCTTATATTACAGTCCTGTTTTGTGGCTTTGTTCTTTCTAAAATAATCAATAGTAAATTTTAGGTGTTTCAAGAGGTACTTAAAAGACATTTTATTCAATTAATTTTACGTCAGACTAAGAATAGAAAAGATAAAGAAAAGGTGAACGGCAATTACAACATGATGATGTCGAATGTATTTCTATCACAATAAAGTTCTATACATTTTAAAATTTACTGATTGTAATTGTAGCTTATTTTTTGTAAAAGTAAAAAATACAAAAAAAAAATCTAGTGAAAGGCTTGGCGCAAGATTGGAGCGCAACAGAGCTAGAATAAAAATTGCAAACTTAACGAAAATCAACTGCATACTCGTAGAGAAAGTAAAAAAATAGATTTGAGTACTTTATTGCCAAAATTAAAACTTGTAAAGCGTAATTGAAAAAAATATCGTAAAGGGTATTTTAGTGCTAATTAAAAGAAATTCGGAATTTAGAACTTGATTTTTAAACATGAACTGAATTGAGCAGTGTAAGCATTGTTAAACAGTGAGCCTTCTGTTAGTGTCTGTGAAAGCTGTTTGCCTCAGTGACTCGGTGAGATCTGTTACCAACAGTGACTCAGTGAGACATGTGACCTCAGTGACTCAGTGAGACATGTGACCCCAGTGACTCAGAGCGAGCTGTGACCCCTAGTGACTCAGTGTGACCTGTGACCCCAGTGACTCAGTGTGACCAGTGACCCCAGTGACTCAGTGCGACCTGTGACCCCAGTGACTCAGTGAGACATGTGACCCCAGTGACTCAGTGTGACCCGTGACCCCAGTGACTCAGTGCGACCTGTGACCCCAGTGACTCAGTGCGACCTGTGACCCCAGTGACTCAGTGCGACCTGTGACCCCAGTGACTCAGTGCGACCTGTGACCCCAGTGACTCAGTGTGACCCGTGACCCCACTGACTCAGTGAGAGAGTTATGTAAATATTTTTTCGAAGTATGAGGCTATTTCAAGGCTATAAGGAAAATCAAATCAAAAGGCCACGCGGATTCAATAACAAAAATCATTTCTTCACTTAATGTCGAAAAACAATAGCCGGCTATGATAATAATCTGCAACTATAAGAAGCTCGCGATGACTTTCAGCCAACACTGCAAGGCCACAGGGACGCTGAAGTGAAACTTTGAGGTCGGCTTCGCCTGGCGACCACAAATGCAAACCGTGGTCTGCAGACAACGCTACCACTGACTGACCCGAATAATCGCTAACAAACAGACGGCCTCTGATGTCGAGAGCCACGCACATTGGCTGAGCAAACTGCTCGAGACCAGAAAACTGTGTCGGGTGTGAGGCGACCAGCTGCTGGGTGTCAATGCGCACTCTGTGCACCTGATTGCGCTCCCTGTCTATGACCAGAATGCAGTTGCCATCAATCGCCAAGTTGCCTAACTGAGCATCGGGAAGCTGAGTCAGCGTAATGACCGTCGCCATCTGGCCAGTAGCCAAGCTGAACGCAGCGATTTTATTGCCACTGGACACAAACACGGAGGCTGCATTGCAGCCAACTCCAAAGATTTGGCCTAGCCCGTGGTCCTGCGGGCGTATGCGTTGCACTACTCGTCCGCTAAGATCCGTCATTGTCACTTCATGGTCCTGCGCAACAAAGAGCAGCTGACGGTCGCATAAAATGCCGCAGATATTTTTATTCCAGTCGATGTCGCAGTGGCATTCAAACTTCTGCGAGCCGTCCACGGATACTACTAACAGGTGGTCCTCAATATGATTGATTACAGTGAAGATGCAGGACTTCGGCAAAGCCTCGCAGTCCTCAAATGCCAATGCAGCGGGCAAAACACGACCGGAGCAGCCGCTGACAAAGCCGCTGGTGTCGCTGCACACAGCCAGCCATTCAACATAGCCTTCTAGCTTCAGCTCATGACTGAAAACTATCGGGTCGAACAATGCATCGCTTGTAACCGCAGCGTCTCTCGACCCGTCCCGACCGCCCGCTCCTCCCGCACATCTGCCCATCAGCCGCTCGAGCTCCCCCAAAAGCCGCAGCTGCTGCTCCTCTCTGTCGCTCTGCTCTCGTTGCAGACGCGCCGCCTTCTCAATGTCCGCCTCCAAGTCTCCGAGCGATAGCTGCATCGACTCGACTACGTTCACGAGCTCCGCGATGTCGCCTTTGGCCTCCGCCGTGGCCACCTCCTGCTTGTAGCTGCACACATCCTCTTGGTCCCGCTCGCACACACGCACAGCCTCAATCACACTCTCAAGCGGGCCCCTCACACTCGCACGAAACGAGTCGAGGTCTCGCTGCACTTGGTCGAATCTCTGGTCAACGTGTTGGAGCAGCTGCTGGAGGCGGAGACGCAGCGACTCGGTGTCTTCTCCCAGTCGGAGAGCCTGTGAGTAGGCGCTTAGCTGCTGATCGACCTCGTCCTTGAGCTTGAGAGCATCGGCCACATCGACACTGAGGTGCGAGTCGCACAGGTGAGCGCGGGAGAACGGGCCCAGGCCGACTGCGGGCTGGTCGCAGACGACGCAGAGAGGCAGAGGGGGAGGCGAGGGAGGGGCGTCCGAGCTCGAGCTGTCGCTGGAAGTGGACATGAGTTTGCTCATTTCGGACGTAGCAAGCAGCTCCAGGGTAAGCTCTGGAAAAAACAGGAAAAACGTGTTAAAATTAGTACTACTAAAATGTGGAAAAAAATTTGAACCTTCTAGGTTTCTTTTCTTGAGCTTGTTAGTAATTAAGAAATGAATTTGAATGAAAAAAAACAAACAAGACAAATTTAACACACTTAGAAACTAAATTATCAAACTCTAAAAAATATGTAAACGCTTTATTGTCCTATAATAAAAAATACTAATGATATAATGATAAAATCTTACTAACTAGAACCTAGGACAGCAATTGTAGTTATTCTGCTATCATATAAAAACAGTTAATTTAGAAATTAGAAATTTATACTGTAACTTACTGTCAGCAGAAAAGATTGTTATTGTGAGCGCAGAAAAACTTAATAAATCAAAATTAGTCAAAAAAGACAATTCGGAATGATTTTTCTTAAAAAGCAAGGTTAACTGGGACAGATGCAATACATATAGTTATGAATTTTAGGCACAATACATTTTTTTTTTGCCTTTCCAAAAAAGAAGAAGTTAGCTAAAAAATCTATTTTGCAATGGAAGTACAAGCATAATGACAACACGAATCAAGTATTGTTATCCTTTAAGTACATTGATAAACTCAGCAAAATAACTAAGTCATGATATTAGAAATCTTTAAGAAATACCAAAACTGGGAAGCACCTGAGAATTCGTTAGGGAGTAATGTATAATTAAGTTTCTGCGTTTAAAATAGTTCACTTCTTTTTTGCCCGACTGTCTGTATGAAAGCCTACATTAACTGTGTCTGTCTGTCTGCCTCTGTTATCAGCCTGTTTGTCCGTCTGCATGTGTTTCTGTCAGCCTGTTTGTCTGTCTGTCCGTCTGCCTGCCTGCCTGCCTGTCTGTCTGTTTGTCTGTCTCTCTCTGTCTGTCTGTCAGTCTGTCTGTCTATCCGTCTGTTTGTCTGCCTGTCTGTCTGTCTGTTTGTCAGCCTGTCTGTCTGCCTGTCTGTCTGTCTGTCTGTCTGTCTGTCTGTCTGTCTGTCTGTCTGTCTGTCTGTCCGTCTGTCCGTCTGTCCGTTTGTCTGTCTGTCTGTCTGTCTGTCTGTCTGTCTGTCTGTCTGTCTGTCTGTCTGTCCGTCTGTCCGTTTGTCTGTCTGTCTGTCTGTCTGTCTGTCTGTCTGTCTGTCTGTCTGTATGCCTGTATGCTAAGTAAATATATATGAGGAGATGCAGAAAAATCAAAGAAGCAAAAAGTGCATCTCTAAAAGTGCAAATCGCTTTTTTAAATTAGATCAAAACGTAGTACATCAGCAGTAAACAGAAAGGAATTCATAGTTGCATTACAAATAACTCGATTTCACGTCAAAAGCAACTTCAGTAGCACCGCAAGCTGCAGCACCAGTAAAATAAATGTAAGCGCGCTTCAAAATTTCTGCACTAACTACTCTTCCTACTAATCTTCTTTGCTTTGCTAGCCTTTGGCGGATACTTCAAAGAGCTGCCGCTAATTAATCTAGTAAACTGCACCCTATAAGCGTCGGTGGCAAGGTATTGCATCACGTGACTAATGCCGAGCACCAGCTGATCGGCAATCTGTTCAATCCATGGATTATCGGCCATGCGCAGGACGCTATCGGGGCCGCTGAGCTGGAGCTGGGCGAACTCTGGGGGCAGCAATAGCAGCCGGTTGCCCTGCATGTGCAACTCGCGCAGGCCGGAGCACTGACCGATCTCGGGCGGCAATTCTACAAGGTCGTTGTCGCGAATTGATAGCTGGAAGTGGATTTGGTGTGGAAAAGCGTGTTGCAAAATGCTTCCAGTCCAAGTGCCCATATTTAGCGGTCTTTGGCAATAAAATATATGGAATGCTAGGAAGCGCCCCCATACAGCCTTGAAAATCGCTCCCATACAGCCTTGAGAATCGCCCCCATACAGCCTTGAGAATCGCCCCCATACAACCTTGAGAATCGCTCCCATAGAGCCTTGAGAATCGCCCCCCATATAGCCTTGAGAATCGCCCCTATACAGCCTTCAGAATCGCCCCCATACAGCCTCTTAAGAATCACCCCCACACAGCCTTGAGAATCGCCCCCCATACAGCATTGAGAATCGCCCCCCATACAGCCTTGAGAATCGCCCCCATACAGCCTTGAGAATCGCCCCCATACAGCCTTGAGAATCGCCCCCATAGAGCCTTGAGAATCGCCCTCATACAGCCTTGAGAATCGCCCCCATACAGCCTTGAGAATCGCCCCCATACAGCCTTGAGAATCGCCCCCATACAGCCTTGAGAATCGCCCCCATACAGCCTTGAGAATCGCCCCCATAGAGCCTTGAGAATCGCCCCCATAGAGCCTTGAGAATCGCCCCCATACAGCCTTGAGAATCGCCCCCATAGAGCCTTGAGAATCGCCCTCATACAGCCTTGAGAATCGCCCCCCATACAGCCTTGAGAATCGCCCCCCATACAGCCTTGAGAATCGCCCTCATACAGCCTTGAGAATCGCCCTCATACAGCCTTGAGAATCGCCCCCATACAGCCTTGAGAATCGCCCTCATACAGCCTTGAGAATCGCCCTCATACAGCATTGAGAATCGCCCCCATACAGCCTTGAGAATCGCCCCCATAGAGCCTTGAGAATCGCCCCCATAGAGCCTTGAGAATCGCCCCTATAGAGCCTTGAGAATCGCCCCCATAGAGCCTTGAGAATCGCCCTCATACAGCCTTGAGAATCGCCCCCATACAGCCTTGAGAATCGCCCCCATACAGCCTTGAGAATCGCCCCCATACAGCCTTGAGAATCGCCCCCATACAGCCTTGAGAATCGCTGCTAATAAAACGCCCTGAGAATAAGTAAACTCAAGTAAACTCACAACAAGCAGATTCTTAAACAGGCCAATAGCCTTAGGCAAACGCTCAAAATCATTATCGCCCAGATAGAGAGCGCGCAGTTTAACCAGAGCGAAAAACTCTTGCGGCAGGCTGCCCTCGTGCAGATTATTGTAGCTCAAATCTAGCAGTTCCAGTGCTTGCAGTTGGCTTAACTCCTTGGGCAGAGACACTAGCCGGTTCATGCCCAGATTCAGCTGGTACAGCTGCGTCAGCTGAAACATCGGTTTGACGTGAATGTACTTTAGATCTAGCGGCTACTAATGAGACGATAACTTCCAGGATCTTGGACGGGGCCTCTGAATTATATTGGATCTGGAAGGGGGACGTCTGAATTTGGAGATCTGGGAGGGTAGCGGCTGAATTAGGGCATCTGGGAGGGTAGCGGCTGAATTAGGGGATCTGGGAGGGTAGCGGCTGAATTAGAGGATCTGGGGGGAGGGTAGCGGCTGAATTAGGGCATCTGGGAGGGTAGCGGCTGAATTAGGGGATCTGGGAGGGTAGCGGCTGAATTAGGGCATCTGGGAGGGTAGCGGCTGAATCAGGGGATCTGGGAGGGCAGCTGCTGAATTAGAGGATCTGGGAGGGCAGCTGCTAAATTAGGGGATCTGGGAGGGGGGCTTAATTAGGGGACCTTAGGGAGTTCGAAAGCGCTAAAAACAGGCCTGTGAGACAGGCTCACTTACCTGACCGATCTCGGGGCACACCGTTTTCAGCCTATTATTAAACAAATTCAAGCGCTCCAAATTCTCTAATCGAGCAATTTCTTTAGGCAACATGGAGATGCGATTGTTGCTAAGGGTCAGACGGGTCAGATTCTGGAACAGGGCACTTTCTGTCAGCAACAGAGGGCAGCGCAGCAGGTCTTCAATGTCCCGGTCAACCAGGGCGACACCTTTGGCGCCTGTGTCGGCAGCCTCTATCAAGGCTTTGCGAATACCCGGCGGCTGAAAGAGGCGCACATTTATAAGATTGATTGACAGGAACACAAACTTGAGCAGTCATATATTTCAGGGTTTTTTACCGAAAATTTGGATTCAAGTTTGCATTTGCAGTTCAAAATCCGGATGCAAATATAAGAATCAGGATGCAAGTTAAATCTATGCCAATTTTTAGATGACGTGTAAAAAACTTATCTATTCTCCTGTACATTTTTAAAGCTCCATGCGACCTTATATTTTAATATTTCAGGTTCCAGAAATCTATTTCCTAGAAATAATAACATCAATGCGATGCGATGCTATCAGATTAACTAAATGATCGATCTAAAAAACCGACTTGCATCTTGATCTTCAAAACCGAGATGTAAAATTTGCATCTATGTCCAAACAATTGGATTCAAATAGACATTTAAGGGTGTAAATAAATAGATGCCAAGAAATGAAGACACACAGACAAATCACACAGTGAGACAAATCAGACAGTGATGTTAACACAGACAGATTTTTCAAGTGCTTGGGGCGATTTTCTAACTGCTCAGGGAGATTTTCTTTCGATTCAGAAGATTTTCTAAATACACGGAAGGATTTTATGCTTCTTGGGAGACTTTAATTTTGCTGGAGAGATTTTCTAGCTGCTTAGGAGATTTCTGTTAAGTACATGAGTGATTTTAAAATGTCTGTCTGCGCCCCCCCGGGGGGGGGGCACCGAAGAGCTAGTATTAAGCTAAATCTGCAGGACCACATGACTGTCCATTGCGCTGACTCCTGAAGAGGGTTCAGTGCACAGCGGAAATCCAGAATAGTACCCAGTCACGCACTTTCATAGGGTATACAAGCGGTAGCTCCAGCAGCAATGTACACTCTCTATGCCTTAGGGGTTGCCCTCATGGGCGTAAATTGCACAACTGGCCCATAGCCCAACCAATTCGTGCACAAGGCCCCAAATTAATGTGACCCTGCACACGAAACCACTCTAGGAAAAATAAGCGACAATAAGCGAAATACAACGCGGGGTCGAACCTGGACCAGTGGCACACAAGGCAGACGCGCTCGCTATCCTAACCCTATTAATAAATTTGTAAAAATAAAACACTTATGAAAAAACACAAAACATGAAAGCCGGTTAAGGTTAACCAGAATGCAAACAGTATTATTAATAACTGAATAATCAAGACTCAACAATAGATTTTCTTACATGCTTTCAGCTTTTTACAAGATTAGCAAAACTGATTAAATTGCCAGATTACAATTGATTTAATTAATAAAATTAGATAACAACACAAACAAGTTGAAATTAAAACAACCATGACAGTAAAAACTGTTCTCCTTTATCCATCACCACCTTATAATAATAAACAAACAAATGTTACAGGCTGTTTGCTGTCAATATTTTTAATTATTTTTTCTTTTCCTGAATGTCTCTTTTTATTACAATCAAATAAGAAACGAAAGAGACGCTAATCCTCAGGCGGCAGATTTTCAACCACAATAGTAGAAGTGATAATGTCGTAGCTGGTGCGATGATTGCTAAATACGAAAGCGGTAGCCCACACGGGAAAGAAGAACATCATTGCCAGATTTTTTATTGCGCTTCTGGCTAAAGCGCGTTGAAAACTCAACGGGTTGGCGGGCAGAACTTCGATTATTTGGTCCGGCAGGTCGATTACGTCATTGGCTTGAACTACCTGCAAGCGGGCAGGTGAGGTCGGCTGTTTTTGGTGGTATGCAAGTAAGAAATAGACTTAGGCCAGTTTCTTACTACTTAATTTTTACGGGTATTTAACTGTGATTATTGCGTGCATAAGAGAGGTAGAACTGCTATGCACACCTGTTAGACATACCATCAGCCTGTTATGCACACCTGTTAGACAAACCATCAGCCTGTTATGCACAACTGTTAGACAAACCATCAGCCTGTTATGCACACCTGTTAGACAAACCATCAGCCTGTTATGCACACCTGTTAGACAAACCATCAGCCGGTTATGCACACCTGTTAGACAAACCATCAGCCGGTTATGCACACCTGTTAGACATCATCAGCCTGTAACACACACTTGTTAGACAAACCATGAGCCAGCTAAACTCACCTGCAAATTGAACAGCCACTTGCCGGGAGTTTGGCCTGTCCGGAACAATCCGAAACAGCCGCTCAGAGCCAGCGTCTCCAGCAGCAGCACCATCAGACGGACCATCAAGTCCATCAGGATGAGCCGTGGCGACAACAGGTCAGCCATGCTGAACCGCAGGCCGGCAATGTCCAGCTCCAGATGCTGCTGCTGGTGCTGGTGAAAATTAGCTCCGCCGGTGCCGAAGCGCCTGCTGAATTCGGCCATGCGTTGGCGCTGCTGCTGGTGCTGCTGATTAAGTGAAGATTCGGCTTTCCACAATCGGTTGTCAACTGGTAACAGGCTGTCAACAACGAAGTCGATGCGCTGTTCGAGCAGCACCATTAAAATTAATTTAAGCGCCAGAAGCAGCAGGCCGTCAATTAATTCGGCGCAGACTCGTTTCCAAATAGGGGCAACTCGAAATCTGTAGCCTTCGATGCCGAGACGGCCGCCGTAGACTTGGCGTGGATTGGCGCGTCTCGGCTGCGGCTGCGGCGCCTGCTGCTGCTGGAGATTCGGCTGTTCGCTGCCCTGCGATTGTGTGCAAGTGAAATTACGAATAGGTAAACGGCGCGAGTAACTATGACTTGATTTTAATAAGGCGATTCTCCGTCATCTGATTAGAGATAAAAACGTACTTTATTAAGACACTTATGAGTAACAAAACCTATCCTTACAGCAGCCGAATTAACAGCGCCACCATTCTGTTGAGCAGCTCCTTGATTAGTAGGGGATGCAGTAGCTTTAATCAGACGCAACTGCGATTGCAGGTGAGCATCGGCCAAGGCAGCCGCTGAAGCGCTAGCACCGATTTGCTGACCAAAAGCAAAGTAATTAGTGCCAGACAAAGGCGTGCCACGAATCAATCGGTTTTGAGAGTCTAACCAGGTGTACAATTGGTCAAAGTATCGCCTGCGTTTTAATTCAACGTCAGTACTTGAATTCGAATCATTCATTATCCTTCAAAAAGTAGTCTCTAGGTGCTGCAACTGTAAGTTAATTAGGACATTAGAAATGATATGTAAAAAAAGCATTTTTTGGCAGTTAGAATATAAAATGAATCTCCTTTAAATAAAAGAGCCCATTATGTAAGTTGGCTCTTAATTAGTAGGCAAATTTTTATAGGGACTTGAGCTAGGGGTGGGCTTAAGTTTCCAACCCTCTAAACACATAGCTATATATGAGATGAATCAAGTCAAAGATAGGCAAATACACATATTGCATGGAACCTAAATAGCCCAAAATCAGTGCAAATGCAATCAACCAGCTTGAAAACTCAGTAGCACATTGTGGCTGGAAAAACAAGAAAACCTAGGTATTATCTTGCCCTGGCCTGCTTACTTACTAGATCTAAACCACAAGGAGCATGTCTGGGACAATCTAACTTTTTAAGTAAATAATGCAGTAACATTTTTACCATTAATTATTATTTATTATTATTATATATTTATTTATTATTATTACCATTTATTTTTACCATTTTTACCATTTTTGACTTAATTTACCTGTCTTTTAAAGCAAAAGTAATATAGTACAATATGAATAATATAACAAATATAAAACTAAAATGCATAACCTATTGAATTTTTAAAAATAATCAACTCAAATGAAATTCATGCTTATTCCTAGCTCCAAGCTCTAACTAGTATTTTAATTGCATCTGCAGCTATATGAATTATAAGTTTTTTTTAATTTTCTTATTTCAAATTTTACACAATCTTCAAGTCAAAAAGAGGCATGAAATTGATTGGCATCAAAAAACAATCCCATGATTAAGCCCTATAAACTCATGATCTTAATCTGGCAATATTATAATTTTAGTCTTATAAAAATAAAAAAATTAAGCCAAAGAATCCTAGGATCAAAATCTAGCATTTCAAGACTAAATCCTATAATTATGGAATCCCAGGATTAGAATACCTATCAACCATAGATCTATGTACTTTCTTGCCAAAATCCACAATGAAAAGTGTGCACAAAATCTGGAACACATTCCTTGCATACAACAAAAAACTTGTGTACTTGCACACAAAAACCTCATTTACCTGCATGCCAATAAATTGGCAAAGTTTTTTTGGGCAAGTATACGCAAAGGTATGCATGCCCATGGTCCATATGCAGGTATCAGAAAAATTTGGAGAATCTTTAAAAAGCGTAGCAAATTGGAAGATATAGGCAAGAACTCATTTGTGGGACCTTTTTTGGTCTTTTGAACCTTTGCCCCAAGTAAGTTGCAAATTTTGTTTCAACTAAGTTGCACTAGCCAACTGAACTTTTAACTTGCACATTCGAAAAATTATTCTTGTGCAAAAAATATTTGTGCAACTTTGCATTCCATAAGTACCATGCAAGAATTCCATACTAGACTAAAGTGACTAAGTAATGATAAATAAAAAAGCAATAGAATAAGTACTTATTATAAAAACAACATAAATTTAGATAAAAAAATTTTACATTTTGAACTATAGGCATAGCATTAGTCATTAGTAAATACTAGCATGATCATACATAGTAGTAGTAGCAATCTAAAACTAATATATATATAATATATTTTTATACTGGCTTATATAAAAGTAGGATAGATTGAGATTTTATGTTCTAGGAGTTCAATGATATTAAAATCATAAAATAATATTGCTTACTCACTTACGAGCTTTTAAACTAGCTTATTAACTCATAAAGGCACTGTTTTAAAGCAAAGCATTACAACAATAAGCAAAAATTATTGAAGCATACGAGATAATAAATATTTACTAAAGTGCACTAGTGTCCGCCAATGAACATGCACCAAGATAAGCAAAATAATGGATATTTGAAACTGCACACAAAAGAAGATAATGATTAATAACAAATGTGAACAAGTGTCCGGCCAAAAAACATGCACAAAAACAAGTAAAAGAAAACGTTATGAGAGGCATAATTATTTTTGGATTTTTTAAAGATTTTTTTTACAGAGAAGGGGAGGGAGATAAGAGAACTGCATGGGGGAAGGGAAACACGCAATCAGACAGAAAATTCAGGCACGCAAAAAGAAAAGAAACGTCTGGTGACAATAATGCAAAACACACAAAAACAAGCAAAAGCCTTTAAGCCCGGATCCGCCAAAGTCCGTGCTATAAGCTTGCAACCGCCAAACACACTAAAGCTGAAATTCCAAAACCTTCATCCGAACCGCAGAAGCCTTCTTTCTAAACGGTGAGTTCGTTACACCATAATTATTGCCACACAAACTCCTGCTTAATGAATGCCCAGGAATACATTAGAAGAAGAAAAAGAGAAGAGAGTGGGAGAAAGAGAAGGAGAGAGGGAGAAAGAGGGAGAGAGAGAGAAAGAGGAAGAGAGAGGGATCCTAAATTGAAGTTAGACTGAAATATTAATCCTAATTTGAATGCGAAATTGTTAATTATGGGACACCTACACGAGATATTAAAGGGCCAGGATAATTAATTAGAAAAATAAAGAAAAACGATTATTAGCGAAACAGCTAAATATTCCAGTCAGTCTACTAATCCGAGACTCCCAGTTGCCAGACAATTTCCCTAATTTAAAATCCTATTTTTAACCTGATTACATAACCTAAATTTCTACTCCACGCGCGCCTATTGTTCCTTCCACGGGAGAGAGGGGATAGAGAAAACAGAGGGCCACTTCGTTAAAAAGATTTGACTCTAACACGGGCGAACCTCCGCAATTTTAGTCATCACCGCCCAACTACTCACCTCTGAGTCTCTATACCTCTAACCCTTAGGGTCAGACAGGGGTAATCACAAGGGAACGAACTGTGCCACTTCTAGGACGGGGAGGAGAGGGACAAGGAGGAAGGGTACAAGGGGGAAGAGGGGAAAAGGGGTGGTCAGAGTCTCTCATTGTCCGGCTGAAGCTGCACTCACTGGCTGATGTCGCCTGGCGCTGCGGTAGTATTGTTGCTCTGCTGCCCACTGCCGCTGCACTCGGTACGCGGCGGCCTGCCAACGGATCAGCAAGGCACGAGCCAGCACCATCGGCAGAACGGGTCGCTGATCCCGGTGGCTGATGAGAGGAAGGGGCCGCTGGCGCTCCAGACCGCAGAGTTGGACATAGCCCGCCTGTCTCGCCAGCAAGCCGTAGGCGCGGTGACGTCGTTGGAGTCGCGGGTGCATCGTCGGCAGCTCCGTTGGCCTTGCCAGCAGCAGGCGGCGCTTCAGGCGTCGATTCGTATGGAGAGGCAAGCCAGACCAGCCAGCCTCAACCAAGCCGACGGCCACCACTACTGGCTTGGCAGCGGGCTCCTGATGGTGGGCAAGCTGCGCCACCCAGCCAGGAGGCGCACCGTTGGAATCGGGGTGCCGACAGCAGCAGGCCGTCGTGTACGACCGCCAACTCCGCAGGGCGCCGCTCCCGCGCCAGGCGCTGCCAGACGCTATCTTGCAGGGCATCTGGCCGGAGCCCGTAGCCGCTGCCCAACCCGATGACAATGTCGAGCAGCGCTGGCCAGTCTCGAAAATCCTCGTCTGGTTGTCCGACAATTAATTAGCTCCAAGATGAAAGCAAGCACCACTAGCGCTTGGCTGGTGTCGAAGGTTTGGAGGAGCGCCCGAAGGTCGGGTGCTTGAACCAGACGGCGCCAAACTCGCCGACGCGTCACATTCTCGCAGTATTTTACCAGCACGAGATAAAGGTTATAGATTTCGGAGCGCTGAGGATGCCGCACGAAGTCGTCCCAGCCGAGCTCCAGCGGCGCCGTCATCACCTGCTCGGCCTTTCGATAGGCCCAGAGGAGCTGCTCATGAGCAGCGTAGACGGCGTGTCCCGGTGCCGCCAGAGGTGCGGCCCCGGTGCGGCGGAAGCCTGCCAGCAGGTCGACCTCTGAATCTTCAACAGCCGCTCGAAGGTCCATGAGCGTTCGCGTGCTGATCTCCTCGAATTTAATAGGCCATTCCACATCTTCACTGACTCCATTGGCCCGCTCGTCGCTGAGGCGGTCCCGTGCCATCCTGGAGTATTCGGCTTCGGCGGGCAGGACAGCGCGTTCTTCGCGCAGGGCGATGATGCGAGCGACAGGCCGGGACTCCATAATTGCGACATACCATACTTGCTGCTCGGCCTCGCTGCGCCCGGATCTTTATGGGCAACTTGAGACTGTCTGGCGCAATTGTCCGGCGAATCAGAAGATTTGACCATAGAACAGGGACAGAGGGAGAGGGAAGGAAAAAGGGGCCAACAAAAGATGGGGGGCAAGTTGAGACAGGGCTGATAAGTGCTCGCGCAATCAGTCACACCTCATGACTTCGCCTATTTGCACCTGCATCAGCAAGTCAGAACAATAGCAACGCCAACCAAATTAGAAGAGAATATCCCCTGCGGCACAAAACTGATTTTTGACCTATAGAAAACTAATCCTACTTATTGTTATACCTATCGAGCGCAATGTTTCAGTCCTATCCTACACCCTCAGACTATCGATGGGCAATCTACTCCGTTGCATCCGGCCAGCGCAGCCTGACATAGAACCGAGCATGGCTTCTCTTCAAATGCTACAGCCATACCTGCCCGGGCCAGCCGCAAATGCCACCGGAGGTTCCGCCACCCCAATAGCGGGACCACCTGAACTAAGCTCGGCCGCCAACGCCGTGTTGGCCCAATTTTCGTGCGCCGAGCTGCGGGTGAGTTTGGACTGGCGTGCTACAACGGCCGCGAGCCGGCAGAACTATTGCTACTTCTGCCCCGGCTTCCACATTCGGATTGAATAGCCAGGACGGACCTGGACCAGCCAGCCCCGGTGCTTCCTTGCCAGAATTACGGGCCTAGGCCGCTTAACACCTCTTTGCTTACAGCCCAAACTGAAATCCTCGTTTTGTTAACAGCTAGCCTTAATCAGATCCTTTACCCGATGACTAAATACTTTGCCAAAAAAACTTTTGTTGCATTTTTGTCTTCTAAACAAAACTTTTTCTTCCTAAATCAATACCTATCAATACGAATTTTTGCTTAAAACAAATAAAATTTACTACTACATTTTAATCTCGACTATCCTACATTGGATTATTTGTCCTTGCCTTGAAAATCCCCTTTGCTCTTATTATTGATTTAGACGCAAATGACTTATGGGGAGGCGAAATTCTAACAAAACGGAATTGCTTGACCTAACAGATACATGCATCGGGAGTGGTAGTCCAGGACAGCGTTAGTAGATTTTAGGGTTGAATTGCCTAAAAGGGAAACAGCCTCGGCATCCTTAACAACCATGAAAAGGACCTGTACAGGTTCTTCCCCAAATCTGACTAGCATTTTTGCCTGTCCTACCACCTCCAGCATCTGGTTAGTGTAAAAGAACAGCCGGAGCACAGGCGGGTGCAGCCTCTTTTTATCATTACCGGATGCCAATATATAGTCATTCCAGTTTAGAATAGAGACACAGCTGCCTGAATCCACCACTAACTGTACGTCGGCAAGCCTCTCTATAGTCACGCGAATCGTTACGTCAAAATCTCGCCTCCTACCGTTCATTGGCCTAGTTACTATAAAATCTGGCACTGGCATCCTCTTCTTAGTGACTGCAACTGGGGGAGCCCTATTAGAACTACTAGGAGGGGGTTGGGGCGGGCCACTAACCAACCCCAAATCTACTTTCCCGGCTCCTCGCTGCAGGGAGGGAATGGGGCCGTGGGGAACTGGAAAGGCCGGCCACCTGAAGGCTGAGGTTGAGGGGTTGGGGCGCTTCAGGATAGGGCGGGTATTGGGAGAACTGCTGCGGCAAGTTCTCTAAGGGACCCAGGGGCGGGGGCCGCTGCCGATAGCGCCCTCTGAGAGCTTGGCTGGAGCCAGGTTCTTGCCTGTACATTTGATTCGGGGGAGTTGTTGGGCTATGTCGTTGTTTGTTTGAGTAGGCTCTCTGCCTATGTACTTTTATTCCCTTTCATCATTTGACTGCCATGTACATTCTCACCTTACGCGCAAGCACTCATTTGAATATTTCATGTACGTAGCGTGGGGTGCTTTAGCCCCAAGGTTTCTAATATAATAAATCGTCTCGCTATCGGCTTTTCGTTGGTAAGATTTTCTCGTAGCTACTCAAACTGCTGTCTCTGACTATGCCTTAACATTTTGGCGTCGCAAGCAGGATCGCGTTAGATAGCTCTTCAATGCTGTTAAGGGGCAGTGGGTCCCGTAGCTTGATAGACGAGGGCATGGGTTGAAGTTTTCAACGCTCAGGCGCGCTCAAAGGGAGTTCAGGACACCGATGGCAAGCTGTCGCAAACTGACGCATTCCTTGGTTGCCTTGGAGTGGCGCAGCTCATTAAAGTAAAGCAGTTGGTTGCTCCGAAGCAAATTTCGCAGATGAAGTGGAAGGACATTAAAGAATGTCTCATAAGGTTTCTGGAGCCCAAGAAGAGGCTGCTAATCGCCGAGAGAACGGCCTTTATGTCCATGCGTCAAGGAGAGGGCGAGACTGTCGCTGGCTTTGCTGCTCGCCTCCGTGAACAGTCAGTTGTCTGTGAGTTTGAGAAGCTGAAAGAGGAGAACATCGACCCAGCTGAGCAGCTGATCAAGATGCGACTTATTGCCGGTCTCAACAACCAGGAGGTCAGGAGTAAGGTCCTCGAGCGCGAAGTCTCAGCAGAGCTCTCTGTGGACCAGATCACTGAGTATGTACAGCAACTTAAGTTGGTCAGCAGCTTCTCGTCTGGACCACTGGCCTCTGGCGAAGCTTCTATTTTTCTAAGTCTTATTCTCTGCTCCTCCTGAGGCGGCGGCCGCCGCCTCTTCAGGCTTCACCTGGCTGGGGGCCTCACTCTCGCGCCTATCCCTCGGGCGCTGCGCTGCCGCCTCCTCAATCCTCCGCGAGGCCCTCTCAATCGCATTGGCGAGGGTCTCGCACATCCAGGGCTCAAGTGCATCTTGGACTGGCATAATGATCCTGGCATAGCCGACAGTTTTTTGGCTGCGGTTTGAAGCATTCTTGCGCAATTTTTTTGTCGAGCACTGGAGAGTAAAGGACTTTTGGTTTCGCGTGGAAGTAGAAGGCAAGAGGGGGCTTCTGGGACAGTAAGAATCGCCCTTTTCTATATGCGCCTATAACTAAATTAAATATCCCCAGGCACTTCAGCAAAAATAGGGTACCTCCCCTTTTTGACCAAAAGTCACCAGATCCCATTCACTAGCCTAAATTTAATGTCCCTATAGATCCGTACCTTTTTCCCCAATGGGTCATCTGGGACAGGGAAAAAAACCTGGGACAGTCATAAAAACTCGTAACATGCTCAAACACCCTTCTCAAACACTAAATTAAATATCCCCAGGCACTTCAGCAAAAATAGGGTACCTCCCCTTTTTGACCAAAAGTCACGAGATCCCATTCACTAGCCTAAATTTCATATGTCCCCATAGATTCGTATCTTTTCCCCAATGGGTCCTCTGGGACAGAGGAAAAAACTGGGACAGTCATAAAAACTCGTAACATGCAAAAAAAATCATAATCCAATATCCATTATTTTGTTTATCCTGGCGAGTTCAATGGACCTCACGCTATTATCTGGAGACATTAAACCTAAGCCTCATTCTAGCAACCTAAAGACATTTAAGCATCAACTCAGGGTACTCACCCCGAAAAAAAATTATAAATTTTCAATAAAAATGCTTCCAACCGTCTCTCCAGGATCTTACTATGTTAAGCCTCATCCCAATTACAAATCTAAGTACCAATGCAAGAAGGAATGCAAAGAATATATGAAAAAATTCTGGCCTAATGTCCCACTAACTATTCCGAATCTTAATCAGGCAGTTAAGACTCACTGGTACCGTTTGCACGGGGTGATTATTGGTGATTACGACAGCTATTACAACTTCGCTGAAATTATTAATCAGTTGTAATTTGTTTTTTTTATTTTTTTCTCACATTCTTTCAATGATAATTGTCATTGCGAACTCTTCGCCGTTAAAATCAACAGCTTCTCCATCCTCGGTCTCAAACTGTAGCAATATTTCATTAATTTCTTTGTTACAGAGCACAACTCTTTTTACTGGATTGGGCTTCTCAACAATCATCTGTCCACCAGCAACAGAGTTAGAAATATTGTACAAAATATTTGTTCGCTTTCCCTTGAAGACCCAGTCCAGACTGAGATTGCTTCGGATCAAAATGTTCAAACTTTTAACAATGTCTGCGATATTTTCTGCCATAAATAAACCGCGTGCTGGCTGGCGGCTCAACATAACCGCCCCCGGCGAAGGAGCTGTGGGTGGAGCTGCAGTTTCCGCCTTGTAAACTTTCTTTTCAAATCCCAACTCTCGATACCAGGTGCCATCTTTAAACTCCACCTCTGCGTCTTTATGAACTTGCATAACCACTCTCATTACAGTGAGATCATAGGACAATTTGACAGGAAATAGTTTATTCTCGGGTTTGCTAGCATCAGGAGTTTCAAAATGCCCCCTTTTGGTAAAAACGTTCTCCAGAAAGTAATTATAAGTATCCACGCTCTGTGTGCTCACAGGGAATTTAACCGGAAATTCTTTCACTTCGCCTCCAATTTGTTTCCATTTGTAATAAAACATGTTATTCTTTTCTGTCACGTTGGGGACATTTGACCAGCCAGTAAAGTCATTGAGATAAACATGGTAGTTTGCCTCTGGGTCCAGACGAATGGGTTGCTCAAGTTTTTCAATAAAAGTTCCACTTGAATCTGTAAGTCGACCAGTTATTGTAATTGGGATACTTTCCTTCGAATGCGACACGATATTGTTTAGTCTTTCAGCAATCGCTTCCATTTTTTTTTACAAAAAAATATTTTAAACCTTACTCGAAGAATTATTAATCATGTTCAGCTTAATTTTCCTCTCAAATGCATAGATGATAAAAAGGTCAACGGGTGTTGCCTCACTTCTGTCGATAGTGGTCACAATATTCACCGGACTGTTGTCAGTAGGCATTTGCCTGGCCGACACGTCTGCACCGAAAATGGGGAAAAGAGTCTTGTACTGCCCTGCCGTAATGGCGATTCCGTTGTTCTCCTTTACGGCTAAGTCAACCAGCTCGCAGTAAAATTTACTAATTTTGTTTGTTGCAAAATCTCCATTCTGTGGCATTGGCGGGTAAAGATTATCACTGATTTCATGCTGAATTGTTCGCACATTTCCATGTCCATAACGACTTATAGTTAATGGATCTCTCAAACTGACAATAATGTACCTTGGGTTGCTGCAAGAACCCTCCTTAATACAAATCTGTTGCCTTATTTCATTGCGTTCATCCCTGCACATGTAAGCTGTGTAAGCAACATCAATGTCTTTTTCAATAGCCTTCAAATATTCAGCTTTCAGTGCTGTCTTTGGTTCAATGATTTCCAAGTACAGCTCAACTCCCGCTAGCTTAACTTCCATACTAGTATGCGCAGCTCCTGTCCAAACACTCCTGTTGCGATCGTCCCTGGTAAGCCTAAATGTGTAGCTAAAGTTGCTGGTCAGGCGATTAAAAGTATTGCAGAACCCGCTCATGAATCTCAAAGGTACAAATATATCTAAATTTCTATACTGAGTATTCTTTGCGCCATCATCAACACCCGTCAATGCATAGTTATATCTCCCTTTTCTTTTTGCATAACCTGAATCATTTACGTCTCCTTTCTCCTCATTAGGGATGAAGCCAGCGCCGCTACCAAGTTGAATAAAATCTGGGTTTTCAATGAGACAATGAGTGTCATACACTACACCAAAGTTGGCAATTCTCTCCAGCTCTGTACTCCCGTTCGACACGCTAATCTCCTTAAACATGTAGGCCCAGAAGTTGCTGATTAGCGTGACATTAGCGTCATGCTTGTCAGTATTAGCACCAGCATCATTTGTACCACCTTTAGTCTTGTATTGGAATGTCATGTAAAACCCGCTCCTTAGACTGTGAACGCTGACCAGAGATGAACACCCAGTGTAAGTGAATGTTAGCGTTTGACCGGGGCCCAAATTAGTTTCATTCTGATTTTCATGACTGGGGACTCTTACTTGAGTCGCTTTGATTGTGCTGTCATCACTCAAGATAGGCTTGTTGATTTTATAGAAAACTGGCGTCAGAGGATCGTTCATTTTTTTAGTTTAAAAATTAAAATTAAAAAATGAAACGAAAAAATTCTCATTACATCTCTGACTTAGAGAAGCTCGCAGAAGCTGAAAAACGAGTCACTGGGTTAATTAACAAAGAGCAGCAGTCCTACAATGAGTTTATCCAAGCCGCCACTGAGTTTCACAAACCAGGTTACACCGAAGCAAAGAAATCCATTGAAACAGTTAAGGAAGCTGTTGATGAGATTCAAGAGAGCCAGTTTCAGAATACGCTGAATAAAATTCCACCTGGCGAAACGTCTCCTCAAGCATCTCAGCAAAAATTGAAAGTAACAGATAACTTCTTTGGGCCAGTAGAATATGAAGGCAAACTCGTCTTTGGTGTTAGTGTCTGGCGTAAAAATATTTCTACTGATCCTGTGGATTATCATCTTGAGATAACGAAAGAAAGTATTGGAGTCATCAAAGAAGGCGCGGCCGGGGTCGGAGAAAACACCTCAAAGAAGGTTGCTTTCACCCAAGTATTGCTCAACTTCATGACTAAAAATCAAGAAACTATTTCTGCGAAACAGCTACAAAATTATAAGGATCTGGTGACTTTTGCTTTACAAAGAGACATAGACATCCTTAAAGTCCCTGATATACTCAAATTTTTACATGACAATGGGGTCGACCTGAACAGCTTTAGAAAGTATAAGCACTTTAAACAATGGTTCGACCTGCCAGATCAGCTAGAAGTCATAAATTACCTCGAACAGCAAAAACAACTCTCTCAGCAACAAGAGATGCCTCAGCAACAAGAGACCCCTCAACAGCAACAAAGCCCTAAAAAATTAACAGAAGAAGATGTACTCTCTCAACTTGAGACAGCAGATCCAACTCAAGTAGCTAATTACAAAACGGGAAATCCACAAGTATGGAGGCATCTAGAACAATTCTCACCAGATAGAATGCAGCGAATTTCAAACAGAGTTTTCACACCAAGGCAAGACATTAGATCACCAGAAACATCACCAGAGACATCACCAGAGACATCACCAGATACATCAGCTGCAAGTACCGGCACAGGGATGCCTGAAGTCTACAAGCGACTAGTCGTTCTCCTAGGAGCAGCAAAGACAGGTTTAAAGGATGAGAATAGAAAAGAGTTTGTTCATATTCTTGATAAAATGCTAGAAAAGAAGTACATCGATAAAAGAGCAAGAGAACTTTTACTTTCAAGGTTCAATAAAAAATAATTTTTTTTTTTCACATAAAAAATGCCACTAATCTTCGAAAAAGACGTCCCTAAATACTACGATGAGAACGAATTAAAGCTCATTAAAAGAGGATCTGGACTTTTTCCAGCAGGTCATTATCCAAGAAAAGAGCGATCGGGTAACGGTATTGCTGATTTGATCGCCCAGGGGGCAAAGATTTTCAAAGTCATCAGTGAGAACAAAGAAAATATAAAAAATGCTGCCGAGGTCGGGGCCCAGGCGGTGGGAAGTGTAGTCACAGCTGCGAAGAAGATCAAGGACACTATAAATGACGGTCAACCACTCGCACCAAATTCATTGGCGCCAAATTCATTGGCACCAAGCGCTGATAGCATTGATCCATCCGTTTATGCTAAGATGAGAGCCGATCTTAAAAAGGGCAGCGGTTTTAAATATGACTAAGGTAGGAGTTTCACGGGTGCTTTCTTGGGGTACAAGACATGTGGGGGTACAAGACGTCTTGCAAAAAGACATATATAAGTAAAAAAAACACACGCACCGGTTATGGACCCAGTGCCAGAGACACTAACGTTGTTAAAGTAAATTTGGGAAGGTTTGTGTTCGAATCGCAAGACGGTCTGCCACGGTTGCCTCGTTTCAAATTTTTTATTTCGTGTAACAAAGTTGTCCAGGATTGTTTTTCATGACCATATGTCTTTATCTGTAGTGCCGATATTGCGTCCATAAGTGCAGAAAATATAAAGGCCGAATGTATTTTTACACAGTTGCTTTCTACTGCCGCGTCGGCGATGCCCTTACGGTCCGCGGCCGTGAACTCAAGGCGATTTGCCATTCGGCGTTCCAAGGCAATCGCCTTTGATTCTAGGGCATTTGTCTGCGGTTCCAGGGTATTTGTCCTTATTTCCAGGAGATTTACCTCCGATTCTAGCGTAGTGACCCTTGATTTCAATGCAGAATTCTCCGATTCTAGGGCTTGTATACGTTTTGATAGGTCACTGAGTTTTGCGTTTTGCGAAATGTCTTGTCTTGTGATTTCGTCTGTGTTGATGTACCTAGAATCTAGGAACGACAGCTTGTAAGTATTGGAAGGTTGATTTACGACGCCAGCGAAATTCATGTTGTTTTTTTTTTTTTATTTTAATTTTTATTTTTAAAATGGATTTTTCAAATGATTTCAACCCTCATTGGACTCGGAACCAAATCAAATTTAATCATAACGAGGCAATTCCTGGTCATTTCAGATGTATTGTTGTTGGAGAATCAGGCTCAGGGAAGACATTCAGAATCTTTAACATGCTTCTGAGACCAGGATTTCTTGACTATGACACACTGCACATCTACTCACCCACTCTGTATCAAGATGAGTATAAAATGTTGATTGCAGGTCTACAGAACAAACTTAAAAAGGAGCATATCATTCAGTGTTTTAATAACCAATCCAAGCTGCCAAGTGATCCAGAAATTGTCGCCAGAGAATATGCTAGCCATATCCCAGATAATGAAAAGTGGCACGACATTAAAGTGTTCACTTATGGGGACCCGCAAATTGATCCTAAAACTAAACTTCTCCCTCAGCCTGATGAACTGGAAAAGGGAAGGAAGCACTTGATTGTCTTTGATGACTGCATGACAGGGCCCCAGAAGCAAATTGAAAACTATTTCACCAGGGGTCGACACAACAACTGTAATGTAATCTATATTACCCAAAACTGGTTTGAGTTGCCAAACAAAACTATTCGTGGGAACTGCAATCTGATCCTCTTGTTCCCAACCATACCGCAAGACCGACTGAAGAGGTTAAGTAACGAGGTGATTGCTCCAGCTCATTTTACTAAACCTGCATTTGATCGAAAGAACGATGGTCGAAAGGTATCGCAGGAAGAATTCGTTAACCTATGCTTTGAAAAGTGGAATAAACCTTATCAGTTCGTGATGATTAACAAAGAGAAAAGAACAGTAGCGTAATTTAAAAAAAACAAACAAAAAATGTCCATAAACTTTGCTGGCGAATCTACTAGTGGCTCCACTGCACACTCGCTTGCTTTCCTTGACAGGCGCTACATTAACGTTGACGAAAAAATCCCGGAGATCGGACCAATCAAAGGCCGCTTAAAACCATTGGAACGGTCAGCACACCATCATCAAATAAACATTGAAGACTTGCGGACAAAAATAGCAAAGCTGACCGCCATCGTTGAGACTCTAGCTCAAACTCTCAGATCGGAAATCAATGCAAAAGACATTACTTTAAGAACAGCGATTAATAAAAAGCGAGACATCCTTGATTCCTATTCACAAGCAGAGACTGATGCCTTATTTACCGCTTGGAGAACAACCATTAATCAAAATGTAGCAAAAATAAAAAAGATAGAAAGAGATGTTGCCACGCATACGCTCTATCTGGATAGAATTTATAACAAGTGGGGGAAAACTTTGAGACGAATTAGTCGCCTGGAACGACAGCACAATCTCCCTGACATTGACATTGAAGATGCCCGATCGTAAAATAGAAAAAAAATTTTTTACCTATAAAAAATGGCCGAAAATGATTCTCTGTATGACCCACCTATGGCACCTAGTGCGCCAAATCTCTATCCTACAATCAATACTTTTACCTGCAACTCTCAACAGTTCCGACTTGTAGAGATTCAGAAAATGCGAAATGACATTGAAACCGCCCTTATGAAAAACTCTAACAAACTAAAACGCTTCAACAGCCAGTGTCAAGCTTTCGAGTATATTAATATGGTTCTCGGGTCAGTGTCAATTATAAGCGGATCTGCAGCTGCTGTTTCTACACTTCCCATTATCACCGCACCAGTCGCTGTTCCACTTGGAATTATTGGGGCCTCGTGTGGTCTCATTTCAGCGGTTACAGGAGCTCTAACTCGAAACAGACGCCAGAAGCTAAAGCATCTGCAGGAAATGCAAGCAAAACAGAAAAGCATCCAGTCGGCAGTCACCGGGTACATTTCAAAAGCAATAGAAGACAAGTTCATTTCAGAGGATGAGTTTCAAAGCATTCAAAAGCTTTATGAGCAGCTTAATGAGCAACAAAATTTGAATAGCATTGATGACATGAGCCAATTAAGAAATGATATTGAAACTGTCTTCAAAAACTATGCAAAAACTAAACATTTAAACTTAAAATGATTTCCCTATAGCTTTTTCGAGTCTTGGTCATTGCATATAAAACTGTCATACACAGCTCACCGCAAATATCACTGCTAAGCCCCTGCAGAATAAAGTCTGAGCGGTAGATTTTTGGAGCTTCCATATATTCCCTTAGCTCATCAGGAACGGCTGTCCCATAGCTATCAAAGTAGTAGTACTTATGCTTTCTGTTTGGATCAATCACCCAGCAAACCCAGTGAGACCCTGGTTTCTCGGCAGTGTCAAAGTTCATGATGCCACATTCTTTCAATGTGTGGGATTCAGGTAATGTATCCTTCATAAAGACACCTCTAAAGTTTGGGATTTCTAGTTCTTTTGCCAACTGTTCCAGAAAAATATTTGTCGTCATTATTTTTTGTCATTTTTTTTTAAATTCAGCCTACGTTTTTAAACCTTATACTTCAACCTACGTTTTTAGCCTCCAGTGCCCAAATGGAAGACTCGTAATATTGTCGAGGTAAAATCTCTTATTATCTGCGCCTGACAGGCCTATTTTTTTCTGGGTTATTGTAAAAACATCATGGTTCTTAGACTGAAACTTCACAAACTCATGTGTAGTTTTCTTATTATGTAACAGGGCATCTCTGTAGGCTTCTTCATGTAGAGAGTTCTTAACTACATGTTTCGGAATTCCCTTGGACTTCTTAATTACACCGCTTTCACCACACTTTACAAAATACGATTTTGATCTCAAACCAATGAACTCGGAGATAACATCACCTGCCTCTACATCTTTCATTTTACCAATTACTTTTTTATTGGATGGGTCAATCACTTGATCACCTTTCAAAGTTTTAAATGATTCTGGATACTCTGACAAATCATAAGGGTTTTGGGGGCCCCGGTTTTGTTCAAGCATGTCCTGATAGATGTCCTTAGTCTGAATGTCTAGAATTAGGGAGTCAGTGTCAGTGTAAAGAAGTTTTACGCGAGTGTCGCCTGAGCTCCGATCCCCATATTGTCGTTTCATGTCATAGAAGAAACTGTACATAAGACGCTTCGATTCATCAAGTACAGTGACACCTGTAAAGATAGGTTTGCATAGTGTTGCTTTCGTTTTATAAAAGAGTATGGCCCCTAGGTTATCGTTAAAGATGTGAAGTTGTTTAAATGTCGGTTTAGAAATATTTCTCTGAATAATGTCACGCTCATGAACGGTGACGAGTTTTAGATTCGTGCGGTTGCGCTCATTTTCAAGAGTCTTGCCGTATACAGAGTTGTTTGCCAGCTTGAACAGATCCTTGTCAAAGTTGTTGGTTGCTTTGGCTCTGAACTGGGTGTTCTTTTCTATGTAGGATTTCATCCAGGCCTCTTCAGTGAATTTGAGTGCCCTATGTATGTGTGTGACTTTACAGCCTAAGGATAAGAAATATTGTAGCAGCTTATAATGAATTTTGTAGCGAGTCTTGTTGTGTAGGTTTTGGGTGAGTTTAGTGGTGTGTTCATTTTCTGTAGACAGGCTCCAAGTGCCATCCATGTGTTCGATAATTTTCGGACAGTTAATATTCTCAGGGAATGGCGCAAAGTCAGAAAAATGATCATGGAGTTCATCGGGAATTGTAACGTCAACTTCATAGAAGGCGGGAGTAGAAAAGTCGGGTTCGAATTGTTGAGTCCACTTGAAATCTCTTATGGGTAAGTCTTGACTCATTGCCCATCCATAGAGATTGTTGGCGTCTAAATAAACGATATAATTTGACGGCTGATTTTTGTCATAAGATTCGAGATACGGATTGTTGGCTTTTGCATGTCTGTTCACGCAGATTGATATGCCGCCTCTTTTCGCTGTGTCTATAAAATTGTACATGTCAATGTCGGTTAGTAATTCGATATACCAGTCTGGGTTTTCATCCCATTTCATTTTAAGTAGCGATTCCCAGCTGGTGGCGGGCAAACTTACAAAATGCGCAGGATCAAGACCATATGCTGTGTACCAGGTGTTTCTGAAGGTTTGAAATACATCAGCCAAAAGAAAAACATCAGTGTAAAGATATATTAAGTGGTAATCAAAGAAGTTTTTGCAGTTAAAGTGTTTGTAGACTGCTTGCGCGTGCTCATATTTTTCGTCGGTGAGTTCAGTCATTTTTAAATGTGAGTAGAACTTCTCTTTTGGTGGAAGTTCGCCTTTAAAAACAGGATTTTCAGCGGTGGGCGACCCCGTCACATATTCATAAGGGTAGTAACCTTTCTTTCTGAGTAGTTTGAAAGACTCGGGATCTGAATCTTCCTTACCTAAGATTTTCGCCAGTTTTTTTGTATAGACGCATTGGTCATCTGTTAAATTTTTTGCGAGATCTTCTAGGGTTAATTGAAGAAATTGATAAGTATCCTTGATTTTTACAGCGCCACTTGTGGACGTTCCATTTTCTTTAATATTGAGGCATTTAAACTTTTCCTTGTTCTCTGCTATGCAGTCAAGGTTAATGCCCTCTATTTCACCTATTCTTTCAACAATTAGGTGCAGGTCGTAATTGCGCGCATTATGTATAAAAACATTTAAGTCGTGGACATTATTTTTTAACTTTAGGTTGCAGGTGTTGTGTGCGGCACCGCGGAAATGGCCGTCAAAGTGCGAGTGGTCTCTAACTTTTGGATTCTTTAGGTTGTCATCAAATGGCTTTTTGCAAATGTAACACCGGGTTGCCGATTGGTAATTGAGTTCATCTTGAGTTGACATATTTATTGGCGCAGGAGTGACTGAGCTTAATGTTTTACGCAGCTCTAACATTCTGAATATAAATTTTTTAATGCAGTCTTCACCGAAGAAATGGTTATACTCTATAATACCGGTATTTCCAAGATAATCAATATTTCCAATGCAAACGTACGCTGCTGAATTTGGGATGTGTTTGTTATTAATGAATGAGCATTCAAAGTCGGCAAATACAATAAAGGGAAGTTTTTCCATCTTGTGGTAATTTTTAAACCGTAAATACTTCTGGTTGCCCATCGGTAGAGAGCAGTTAGTTGGATGGTCCTCACAGGTAAGCTCATGCTCGGCGAGCTTAGCTTCTCGATTTTCTTTATTCCCGCGATAATACTTAAGACACAGTCTGCAGATGGAAACGGCTTCGTTGTGGCTTGTCATTTGCTTGTGGAGTAGCCTGGAAAGATCTTTTATCCAAACATAATGGGCTAAAAATTGTAAGTTTCCAATTATTAGAAGATCGATATTGGTGCTGGCGGCTGGATTTTTCTTGCTACTCCTAACAATTTCAACTTTCTCTTTGCTTTCATTCCACTCGAAGACGGTGATTCTGATTTTGTTATCAAACACTTCTTCTAGTTTTGGGATTTGAGAGACTGATAAACCACCTTTCTCAAACAATATTCCTTTACTGAGACACTTGATAAAATATCGGTCAAAATATGTTTTATAATGTGAAGTTCTTTCAGGATGTGACCGATCTTTATCGTAAAATAATGCTGATAAAACCGCCCACAAAGCACAGCAGTTATCATAGTTCTTTACGTTGACACAAGCCTTTTTACTGGCGAGCTTTGTTGGTAACTCCAGGTAAGAGGAAGCTTTAAGAGGATCAAATTTATAAATCATGACTGAGACTTTTTGAATCCCAGTAACAACCCAACCAGAACCTCTTGATGTAAAGGCGTCAATCTTTTTAGTAATTTCTTGTAGAAAAGGGTCTGGTGAATCGGTTGGACTAAAGGGTGAAGCCTTAGTTGTCATGTAATAATCAAGATATTCGGTGGGCCTTGTAGGCATATAAAACTGTATTAAAAACGATAGTTGAAGCTTGAATGTTTTACGTGTTTTAAGCACGTGATCGATAACTGATTGAATGTCATCTCTAAAGCCATTTATGTTGTTGGTGTTGGGTTTTACAGGAATAGCATATTCTATATAGTGATCAGTAAAAGTTCTCTTTGCAAATGGAATATCTTCTTGGTTCATCTCCGATTCAATTTGGTTAACAATTCTTTCAAGTTCATCCTGTTCCTGCTTATTCTGTGGGTATTTAGACACATTTAGTCCTGTGAGAGTTTGGTACTTTTTAACTAGGGTGCGGCTTTTCTGTTGGTGCTCAGCTGCTGGGTTTTTTACTGGGATATACTGATCTGATGACTCCAGCTGTTTTATTACTTCCAATTGTTTCTCATAGCTGCCAAGATAGCCAGGATCCAAACCGAATTTTTCCCTAGTGAGTTCTTGAAGCCGTTTGCTTTTAGCTTGAAATGAAAGATTTTGAAGCTGCGGAAAATTTTCGGAAAAATATTTGTCCACAGAATTTTTTGCAAAATTTGCTTTTGGCATGTTTTTTTATAAAAAAATAAAAAAATATGTTTTAGGGTGATCACCCTTCGTGTTGCTTGAACTTCTCTGGATTAATAAATTTTGATTAATTTGAGTATTATTAATCAGATCCTGATTGTTGGCTTTTCACATCCGGAGTATTGTAAATCCCGCTTTGTGCAATGTCATAATGGCTTTAATAATGTCGGATTTTGAAATGCTTTCGGTTACCGAGGGATTAGGTTCCAAAGGGCATCCTTCACCCGCCTTAATTGTGACTCCCTTTTCTTGGGCAATTTTCTGCATCTCTAACTGGTGAGCTCTGTCATTGCCCGCTTTCACAGCCGTCGCAACCCCCCCGGCAACGCCACCGGCAGCACCAACTGCACCCGCAATGATTGGAATCAGTGCAGCGAGGGGCAGAATTCCACCTGTCTTTTCATCTGTAATGCTGCGGGGGTTGTGGGTGTGGTTATTGCAATCTTTACAATGGATTTGCTGCTGTAACGGATCGACTTTCACTTTCATACCCTTAATAGTTACAAAACCTGGTTGTTTAGAGTCGATGATTTTGCTAATTTTATTAACTGTTCTGGTTTCGATCATTTTTTGTACATTTTTATTTTTCAATTTATTTTTCAATTTATTTCTGTGTCACTTGGAATGACGAGAAGTTCTGCTCTGGCAAATGATCTTGTAGGGGATTTAGGATTAAAGGCTTGAGACAGAAAATAGTAGTCACCCGTTGCTGTTGTAAAATGTCTGTCTATTTTATGTACATCTAAACTGAAATAGGGGTCAGTTGCTCGTCTCTTTGTGTCCTTTTCTAATTCTCCCGGCAGGTAAAGGAATCGAACAAACTCAGAATTTGTGAGAATTTCCGGAGAATAAACCCCTGGGAGCTTTGGATAATTTTTTTGTTGTGGATTGGGCGATTTAAGCTGAACTTTGTCTTGTTTAATTGCAATTGAAGGTTTTAGGCCTGTCATGCGAGAAACTTCATTGTTAAGCTGACTGATTACTACTGGGAGTCTGTCTTTCCATTTCGTGTAGTATTGTCCGCTCTTCAGTTTGAGCTCCTCTGCTGTCTGCTTAGTAAATAGTCGCTTGGCTAAAGTTAGATTAAATCTTTCTACGAAGGCTTGATCTCTGTGAAGCTCGGTTCTACCGTAACGAATTTTTGTATTATTTTTTTGCATTAGAGTTTTAACTCGACCCATGAATTCTTTACCCGGATCGGTCATGAGGAGGTCTGGGTAGGTTAAGGGTGAATTTTCGTATATGTCTTGCAGAGCGTCTGCTACAGCTTGAGACTGTTTTGTCTTCAGTGGCCTTGCTTCTTTATAACGCGAAGCTACATCAATGACAGTGAGAGCGTACTTATACCCAGAATCGTTTGGGAGAAACAGAAGATCGGCTTGGTGCGCCTCGTTAGGCTTATAGATGTTGAAGTGGGGTCTTGTAAATTTAACAGGTGGGAAATAGACTTGATAAACAGCCTGTTTAGACAACCATTTTTCTACTATTTGTTTTGGTTCTTTACTGAGTTCTGTTAATTTGGAGACGGCATTTTTACCAACAAAATAACCGTTGTCACGGTAATAGATTGCTTGTAATTTGTTCTCAGTCATTATTTTTTAATTTAATTTTTAATAAAAAATAAATTAAAATGCCCGACATTCACGGAATAATTGAAAAGCTTCCGAAGCCAAATAATGGTTGGACAATCCCTGGATATAAGTATTGCGGACCTTTGAACCCTCTTGAAATTCAGTTAGATTCTAACAATGTGCCTAATCCGGGTCATGAGCCTGTAAATGAGCTTGATGAGGTATGTATGGAACATGATATTAAGTATCGCGACTTCCCAAATGAAAAACACCGATGGGATAAAGAAATGCTTAGAAGTCTAGACAGTATGGGGGCATCGAGTGGTTGGAGAGAGAGTATGGCGAGGAAATTAGTTAAAGGAGTTATAGCTGGAAAGACTAAGTTAGGGCTGGGGGTTGGCGGGTGCATGGGAAAAGAGAGATCGGTGGGTTTTGTATTGCACGCGCCGGACAGGGAATTGGGACGACTGCTCAAAGAGATTGGGATAGAGAAAGCGTTTTTAATCTATCCTTCTTTTTCTAAGCAGTAGAAGCAGCGTACACGAGAGAGACAGACAGCCCGTGCATATTTTTTTGTACACTCCTGCACAAGTCAGGAAATGAGCTGTATAGTTTTGGGCAGGATTGGGCAGGCGCAGGGAGGCAGTTCCTTGTAGCCATTGGATTCCCTTCAGAAAATTCTAGAATTTTCTAGCAGGGCGCATATATATGGAAGCTCGCCCGCCTCGCTCTCGCTCTCGCTCTCAAATATGGATATTTCAATTGACATAGCCGATTACATTGATAAAATCGCTAAGCGCGACCAAATTTAAGAAGCTGGTGAAGCTAGTTGGAGACATCGACATCATCAAGTGCCTCGCCAACTTCGCCCAAGGCCGCCTGGTCAACTACCTGAAGGGCGACAAGACTCTCGCTCAAGTAGCCAACATGCTGGGGATCGGCATGAAGTTCACGGAACGGCTGTCCAATTTCGGAAAGTTTGGTGAAAAACACAAAGGCCACCCATGATCCGGAGGCAACCTATCAGCCTTGCCCGCCACGAGAAGATCCGATGGAGGAAGACGACCTACTGGAGGATTATAATGATGACGAGCATGATAAGCGCAAAAAGTTTGACTAAGAATAACTTTAATAAGTTTTACTAAGAACATGTATAACATGTATAACATATGTATAACATATATTAAAATAAATCATTTAAATAAATATTGTCAGGATTCCTGAATTGTCAGGATTTTCCTGAATTGTCAGGATTTTCCTGAATTGTCAGGATTTTCCTGAATTGTCAGGATTTTCCTGAATTGTCAGGATTTTCCTGAATTGTCAGGATTTTCCTGAATTGTCAGGATTTTCCTGAATTGTCAGGATTTTCCTGAATTGTCAGGATTTTATTTATTTTTTTTTTTTCTACGGGTTATTTCATAAGGAATTTATATTCAAGAATTAGATATCATGTATTGTGAAATTATATTTTATAAGCTACAATAAGGCTTAGGTTTAATGTCTCCAGATAATAGCGTGAGGTCCATTGAACTCGCCAGGATAAACAAAATAATGGATTATGGATTATGATTTTTTGCATGTTACGAGGTTTTTGTGGCTGTCCCAGTTTTTTCCTCTGTCCCAGAGGACCCATTGGGGAAAAGATACGAATCTATGGGGACATATGAAATTTAGGCTAGTGAATGGGATCTCGTGACTTTTGGTCAAAAAGGGGAGGTACCCTATTTTTGCTGAAGTGCCTGGGGATATTTAATTTAGTGTTTGAGAAGGGTGTTTGAGCATGTTACGAGTTTTTATGACTGTCCCAGGTTTTTTTCCCTGTCCCAGATGACCCATTGGGGAAAAAGGTACGGATCTATAGGGACATTAAATTTAGGCTAGTGAATGGGATCTGGTGACTTTTGGTCAAAAAGGGGAGGTACCCTATTTTTGCTGAAGTGCCTGGGGATATTTAATTTAGTTATAGGCGCATATAGAAAAGGGCGATTCTTACTGTCCCAGAAGCCCCCTCTTGCCTTCTACTCGTGGAGTATCAGAGTCGTGTAAGTCCGCACGTGCACGGCTGTATTTGGATGCCGGACGGTGTAGACGTGACGTCGGAGACGCTAAACGCGGAAGAATTAGCAGAATATGTGGACAAATATGTGTGCAGCTGGAATTTGGCGATGGACGGCTCAGAATTTGGCGACAATATTCTTGCTGGTGGTTGCTCATCGTTGCCACATCCAGCCAATTTGAAGCGAGAGGAGATTGTCGTGGACAAGGAAGAATTGCAGCTGTTGTCTCAATTGACTGAGCGGCATACAATTTGCAGTAGCAAGTGTTTACGAACGGGAAAAGGCAAAACCGAATGCCGTTTCAAGTATCCTCACGAGAATCGAGAAAAGACGGAAGCAAAGCACATTTCACGTCTAAACTGGCAAGTAGAATTGCAGCGCAACGACAAACGAATGATTAGTTATAATCCACAGTGCTGTGCATTTGGAGGGCAAATGTTGACATTCAGATGATTTCGTCAGCAAAGAATTTGATTCGCTATTTGATCAAGTATGCGACGAAAGGCGAGAAGGAGTCACAATATCTTGAGGAACTAAATAGGCGCCTGCACGGCGAGCTGCAAGAAATGGAAGAGGAAAAATTGTCCGAGCATCAGCGGACTGATACAGCACGGCGGGTAGTACAACAGCACTTGATGGCGCAAGTCGGAGCTCAAGACTATTCTGCACAGGAGGCAATGCACCTGCTATTACAGACGCCAATGTACAAGTTCTCGCGTGAATCCGTGTTTATTCAGACTGGCCACACTCAAGCAGTTGAAGAGCAGGGCGTGTGCAGCAACAGCTTGGACAAGTATTCGAAGCGGCAGGCCGAGTTGGAGGACGACACAATGTACAGTTTTTTTGCCAGTTATTCTCGCGCCTCTGCTCGCGCAAAGTACACCAAGAGGTCGCAAGGAAAGGAAGCTGTTTTGCAAATTAGTCCATATTTGCGTCCAACAGAACAGTCTAGCGAGAAGCCCGAAGCTTGCTACCGACAACAGGTATCATTGTCTATTTGCTGGCGCAGCGAAGAAGATGCGAAAGGTTGTCACGCAACATGGCAAGAAGTGTATGAAGAAATGCCTCGAGAGAGTCAATGTGCGCTAAAGATTAAAAATTTGGACGATTTGCGCAATGACGAAGCCGACGAGGTGGAAACTTGATGATGAAAAATTGCCGCAGCTTTTCGTTTGACATGTTGCCACCGAGTTTTGAAGGCAAATGCACGTTTTTATTTCACACAAATGAAGATGTGACGAAATTACCTGAAATTGGGTGAATTAGCGTCGGAAGCGAATCCAGTGCGACAAATTAACGCTGTTTCCGATGGCGACGAGGCTCAAGTGCGTAGAAAAAAGAGTGCAAAGAGCAAATCAGAGACTGGCCTAGAGAAGCGACTCTATTTGGCAATTGGCGCTCGAGTAATGCTAGGCAGAAATCTCTCCGTGATGAACGGTCTGGTAAACGGATCTATTGGTACTGTCCGCGGTATGCTACGTTGCTACGCTGGTTGCTACGCTGAAGGAAAGAGGCCACCCGATTGCATTTGGGTCGAATTCGATAATTGCTCTGGTCCGGCCATGGAAGCAAAGATCTCAGGTGACGGTGAACGTGTAACACGAGTAATACCAATTTTGCCTGTAATGAATGAAAAGTATAAATTATTTTCCCCTTATCTTGTGAGCCTCCCATTCTCTTTCTCTTCTTCTTCGCAAATTTCTACTTGTGTGTGTGAACTCTAACCTCATCGTGTGAATGTGATGCAAAGGCGGAGAAATGCGGAAAGCCCGGCTCAACTCGACGCGCGAGGTCTGATCAAGGACCACTAGAAGTTACTTTTGTTAGAAGGACGCAACACTCAAAAAAATTGAAGGCCGAAAATACACTGAAATAATAAGTTTTAGCCATAGACAAAAATTAGAAAATTTCTGTCTCGCCAGTGTAAAATCGGCCTTCAAATATTTGGGGTGTAGCGTCCTTCTACTTTAGAAGTCCTTGGGTCTGATCCCTAGCCCGGAGGTGCGATTCCGCTAGGGTCTGCGTGCGGCCAATCGGAAGAACACGGGAACCCGCAAATCCACTCAAGACCCATGAGAACAGCGGAAAAGAAGAAGTTCAGCTCTGCCACTGTCACTGCCACCACCACCCCCTGTCGAAAATCACCAAAAAACCTCCAAATCACTATTTTTACTCCAAAAGTGCTCTAAATAAAAAACATGGAACCTTTCACTTGTTCTCAGTTTCGAAGCACTTTGAGACTCTTTTATCGAAATTTTACCCCAGTAAAACTAATTTCAAACAATTTATCAAATTATTTTATAAAAAATGAAAGATATTTTCGTTAGTTCAGCAACTATCTCGTTTATTGAGTAAGCTAGTTTCCTCCACAACACTTTTTTACTAACAAGTTTAACACACGAATTTGGATTAATTCTATTTTCAGTTTTCAATATGCCCTAACTTGTTAATTCCACTAATAATCAATTCAGATATTCTAAAGACGCCGTTGTAACTTGGAGAACTATAACAATTCTTCCTAGAGCATATCAATATACGGATTTGAATTCAATCATTCAAACACTATTAACAGATAATGGAGATTGGGTTGCAGACGCTATAGTTATTGGAGTTGATGTGCCAGCAAGAAAATTTACATTAAATCTCGCCACAAATTATCAAGTTAATTTTACAATTCAAAACAACAATTCTACGAATTATTTTAGGATTCAACTCCAGAATTGTAACTACTTCTAGCAGAGGAGACACTGGGAAAAATAGGAGGTTTCGACACAATCAATGTTACTACTGATATTTCCAATGGCGGATATATTCGCGACTCCAATGGATTTTTAGTACGAAGGGAAATAATCTTTTCAATTCTATTTTTATCTGTAAATATTGGAGATAATATGATTGCGGCTCCTGATCACATTGTAATAGCAATGATATGATTGCTATTACAATGTGTTTGATAAAAATTAGACTAATTCTCACTTGCAATATTCCGATTGCGATTCTTTGATATTCGCAGTTAATACTCTAGATATTGAGACCGATATGAAAAAAATTAAAGAATATCTAGACACATCAGATTATCCAGAAGATCATTCACTGTATTCTAAAAAATAAAAGGATTATTGGAAAATTGAAAGATGAATTGATTGGAAAAATAATTTCTGAAGCAGTTTTTATAACAGCAAAAGAATATGCATTTTTGCAGTTTCTGAAGAAACCATTAAAACTAAGGGGGTAAATAAAAATAATGTAAATCTTAACTTTGATAAACTTAAAAAGTATTGCCAAATGGTTATAATAAAATTGAAATAATAAATACAACTGTTACAATTTTAGAAACAAAATATGCATTCGAAATATTATTAGACAAGTAATGAGTCCATTGGATGATAAGACATATTATTTAGATTGAATAATTTTTACTCCTCATCACTATCATCATCACTAATGACCAGAGTGTTTTCGTCAGTGATCGCAGAATTCGCAATGCTGAAGTTTGCACATTCATTATTATTTCGTGAAGTTTTATCATTATTTTGTTTTAGTGGCTTTAGCATAATGACATTAATTTTCGAATAGATTTAAGCTAAATGAACACAATAACTGAGTGACATGAGAGTCAGAATAAGAATATCAGAATCAAATAACTAATTATTCTAGTCAGTTATAAAGTACACACGAACATTTTCCTCTTAAGGCACCTTTCTACCATTCATGCAAGCTTATTTGTCCATGACAGTAGTATACAAAAAACTGATACAACCCCGATTTCCTTATGGAAAAATACATAGCAAGTCCCGTGGCGAAACCCTAGTTCTGATACAACCGCGATTTCCTTATGGGAAAATACATAGCAAGTCCCGCGGCAAACCCTAGTTCTGATACAACCGCGATTTCTTATGGCGAAATACATAGCAAGTCCCGCGGGTCTGTTACATAATCAAGAGCAAAGTTTTTTGCTCGAGCGAAAATTCCAGCATTTTATGGTAGCTCGCTTCGGTTAAATTTATGCCGATTACATAATCAAACTTTACTAGATAATAACTGAGTTAACGCAAATTTCTGTTACATAATCGAGAGTAAATTAAGTTGTTTTGTATCAGTCAATTTTATTTTTCAATTAAAAAGTTTACTCGCATAGCAAACTTAATTATAAAACAACTTGAAGTCAGATAAAAAATTTACGCACAGAAAAAGTCTATTTTACAGTTTGACACTTGAAAATATTAAGGCAGAATTCGTAAAACAAAGTTTCGCAATTTGAGATAGGCTTTTTTAAAAGAATTTCTACGCATGGCATTTCTTTTCACAATAGTGAAATAAACGAGTGCAAAGTTTTTCTCGTAGTTAGTTTATAAAATATGTAAAAAATTACACACAAACCGCAATGGCCACTTTGCGGATCTTGAATTGCAAAGCGAGTATAACTCCAATTCTTTGCTCCTCCGCATTCAACTCCGAGCCACTGCGCCACTCTAGACATCGGATTCAGTCCGAGCGAATCAAAATATTCGCCAACACGTTTACCTCGATGTGCCGTGTTTAATCTTTTTGTAGACACCCAAACACAAACCCAATGTTTACCGGGCAGATTCGAGGTATCAGTGTTAACAATGAAAAAATAATCTAATCCATCAAGCGGAAGTGGTTTCAATCTACCAATAAAATCTTGTGGAATGACGTCTAAAAATATAGCATGAGAAAAGTGAGCAAAAAGTTTTTGCACATTATATCGAAGGAAGCGATCAGTGACACCTCGCGTCAAAATAGAGTCAATCATTTCCATATTGTTCCTGGTACAACGTCGCGAAGCTCTGTCAGTTGCAGTTGCTTATCGAAAATACCTCCAAAAATGACGTTGTACACCGTGCTAGTGGCCGTATTAAATCTTAATTCTACTTTTACATTTCCTTCCTTATACATTTGCACTCCATTTCCTACACCCGGCTCAGATCCCAGACTGAAAGCGAAAATTGAGTAGCCGTTTGCGTAATCAGACATGTCAAAACCGAGATCTCGACCATGCAGATAGATTCCAAGTTGCTGCCGCAGGAAAGTATACTCTCTCACACAGTCGCTCTCAAAGTTTGTTTGCAATGGCCGTGTAGGCACCGACTCTCCGTTTACAAACACTCCGATGCTGCTCACATTCGCATGCTCGAAATTAAACGGGTTTGTGTCCATGCTGCCGTTAAATGCCTTGTTGCTCACAAACGTCAGTAATAGTAGCCGCGGTACACCACTAGGAAATAGATTTTCATGCGTGTGGCTTGACGATCCCCGGGGTATAGTAAACGTTCCAAGGCTTAGGCTTCGATGTGGGTACAGAGCATTGTGACTTTTTAGTCCGTGAGCATGAGCACTAATCACACTTGGAGATGTTGCACCAGCCGTAATCGCAGTTCTGCTTGCAAAAAATTTATTTCATAATCTTTTAGTGCATCTGTAGCTCCAATCGCCGATCCGCTTAGAACAAACTTGCTTTTTGCAGGTATTAATTTAATTCTCAGAGGTGTTTTCGAAAGTAAATATCGAGGTTGCCGAAATAGATCTAGAAACAGCGGTCCAGAGACAGTACAGTGTTTATTGTCTGCAATCATTGCTTTCCTCTTTTTGCGTCCTTCGTTTTCGCTTGTTGAGTTCATCTTCCCAGCAGTATCTTTGTAAAATCCCCATGGCAATAGTCCAGCCTTTTGAGCAGTGTGTCCATATTCCAGCAGAGTAAGAAGCATGGCTTTATACGGATACATGAAGCTGCCGCCTTCAACGACAGTGTCTCCAATTGTAAATTGCACATCCTCAAATAATTCTCCAATAACTAAATTGTTCAGGCAGACAAAATTTTTTGCAGCATCAATAGCATTACCTTCGGAATCCCTGACGCTGAATTTTACAGTAAGAACAGTTTCTTGCAAATCCAAATACAAGTCTCCAGCCGGTACGATCTCAAATTCGATTGGCGAACCTTTTGTCAGTCCATACTGCGGCTGAATGTCGGTATACCGACTTTCCAAAACACTAAATTGAACAGGACTTTGATCGAAAATACTTAGCTCACTTTTGAGTGCAGCAACGTCGGGTCCAAGCAGTTGATTCATTTTTCGAAAAGACTAAACAACTTTTTACTAGCTGTCGCACGTTGCTTACTTTTCCTTGTGCGTTTACGCTTCCTCACACTGCGTCGTTGCTTAACTTTTTGCACTCGCTTTCGTCGTCTAATGCTTATACCTTTTCCAGTCATCCTTCTGCGTCGCTTTCTTGCAGGAGGCATAGGATGCAAACTCTCTTGTACGACTGCGTTCCAACCTTTCTTGCGTCCCAAGCCGATTTTGCTTGCACCTTCTTTTAGATACTCTAAACCTCGATCCAAAAGATCTTTCTGAGCGTTGCGCAGTACTGGAAATATTAGTCGATCAGCCAAGTTGGATAAAAAACCATAACCTTCGTAGACGAGTATTGCTGATCCACCGCCTCGAAGTCCAGTAGAGTTGTTCGGCCCGGAGTAAAAAGCAAAAATAGGATCCATCTCTCACGCTGAGTTTTACTAGAGTTTTTATCCGTTTACTTATAGACCCGAGCAAACAATCTGGCAGTCTTGGAATCAAGATATTTTTCGCTTAGCCATTGACTTCGTGATGCAGGCATGTTTTTCCATTGAACGAGATACAACCGAGTACCATTTTCTGTTCGATCAGTTTCGAGAACTTTTTCAATCTCTACCATCGTTTCATCAGTATCACTCACTAGCAGTAATTCAGCTTCATTAAACCCCCCCTTCAAAATTGTATCACTATCTTCATAATCAGACAATTCATACATTGGCGGATCCGTCGGATGTACACGATGGATGCGATAAGTCTTGTTACTCCATGTTGTTGTATATCCCTTTTCAAAGGTTCCTCGATGCCGAGCGATTCTAACAGTATCACCCAGAGCAAATTTTGCTTCTTTACGAGGATGAGACTTGGTGAACATCTTATCCCACAGGATACCTCGCAGATGCGGATCGGCTTCTACATCTTTCGGTGCTTTACCACTCCGGGAACGATGAGGACTATTGTTAAAATTTTCTTCTAATTGCGGCAAAATGTCAAACCAACGAGGTAAATTTTTAGCTCTAAAATATCGTAGAAATCTCTCTTTAAGTGATCGAATAAATCTTTCTGCCATACTTGCTTTGTAGTTACTTTGACTCACAAAAAACCTGACACCTTCTTTCTTCAACATTTCCCGAGTAGGTCTTCCAAGAAACTCCAATCCAGCATCGCCTTGCAAGTAAACCGGTTTGAAGCCACTTCGAAAAATCTCTTGAAGTACACGACTTACTTCACTAGGTTTTTTCGTTCGCAATTCTCGCAGTCTTACACTTCGCGTAAAACAATCAATTAGTACGAGGATGTATCGATATCCCCGATTCTCAGACTTGTAGTGAGGAAAGTCAGCCAAATCAATTTGAAATTGAAACATTGCAACAGGCGGCACACTGATTTTCGGTGTTGGATAACTTCGCCGAGCTTTTTGAAATAAATGATGCTCCTTAGTTGCGCGCACCCATTTTTCAACTTCTCTTGTAGCATCTTTATGCTTAATGCTCGGAAATTGGTTCTTTACAGCACGCAAAATTTGAGCTCTATTACCGGTAAAAGAAGCCGGATTCTTCAAATCAAAGAATCTATTCGTAAGAAACTCATATATCTCTTTCTGCATCAGCAAAAAACGCAAATAAAAAATTAATCAATCAATCTTTTACCAGTTTATTGACAAAAAATAAAACAATTTAAAACGCAAAGCTTATACACATCAAAAACTGCTTGTTTAAAGTTTACTGCTTGTCTTCCGAATCAGCTTCTTGATGAATTGTATTCTCGCCTGTCTGTTTGTTGCAGCAGATGATTGTTGCTTGAATTGTTTGATCACCATCGACCTCTTCAAAACTTTCTGCCAGGATTTTACAACAAATTCCATTCATGATCCAAGAGTAGAGATAGCATACTAGCTTCTTTAAAAAAATCACAAAGATTTTCCAGCACATGGCTTCCATTTTCAAAGAGAAAACAAGTAAAAATACACAATATCTCTTACAATGCTTATACCTCTTTAATCCAAAGTCTGATAATTCTCGAGGATGTCTTCAATTGTCGTTGTCATTTTAGCAGTAGTTTGTAAGTCATTTCTTACATGTCGTCCAACTTGATTCGGTGCAATTTGACGCTTTCGTAGATAGTCCATAAAGAATTTTAGACCATAAGGTGCTTGCTGACGTTTCAGCGGTTTATCTCGAACAACATATTCCATTAAATCAAATACTTCACTGTCGGATAGTTTTATTGGCAATGATTCCTTGATGGAATCAGTACTGTCGTTTTCAAAAAGATTTTTTTTGAGAGCATCGAATCGCATGCGGAAAACCTTGGGGATGTGTCTCGATTCAACTGCAGTACTAGGCTCTTGTTCATCTGCTTTTCGAACAGTGGGTTGCTCGATTCCTGTTTGATAGTTTTTACGCGATTTTAGTAGTCTGTTCTCTAAATCGGATCGCTTTAGTTGAGCTGTTGTAGTTGTGTCAGGCGTTGCATTAGTAGTCGGCGAGGGATGCGTTGTTTGGATTGCTTCATCCAGCATGTCCATTTCGTTTCTCATTTCTGCTATGTTCCTTACCATTGCGTCGCGCGGCGTGTCGAGAATGCTTGTTTTATGCAGAGGCTGACTCGTCTCATTGCTACATGTTTTTTCCATTGATTGAAGCTCACTTTCAGGCACTAGAACCATTCGCCGAAAATCATTTCCTTTGACTGATTTCATGATAGCTACCTTTTACCTCGAATAGCTCGCACCAAATTTGCTGCTCCTGCGGCTGTTCCAACAACTCCAGAAGTAATTCCAAGAGCAGTGCTTATAGCAGGTAGAGCAGCAATAATTGGCGCCAAGAAGGGTAGAAACCCACCATGCTGAATTAGGATTTTTCGTTTAGTACCTGTAGGAGTCCTTTTTTGCAGCAACAAATTTATATACCTACCGTACCGTTCGAGACGCTTCTTGTTACACGAACTAATTGGTACGTGTCCATTAACAATATTTAGTAAGAATTCGACTAGGCATCGAATTTCAGATTGTGACAGAGTTTTGATAAAACTTTTTCTTTGCTGAGGATTTTTTAGACGATTAATAATTTGCAAAATAAAAGCACACTGAGATAGCGAATGTGCACTTCGTTTTCCTTTTTCGCTTAGTGTCGTCATTGTAAAATAATTACATTATTTACCATCAAGACAGCTTTGCTTATAAATCCGTTCGTTGACGAAAATGTAGCACGACAACAATATGCGCACTCGAATTAAAATTAAACGGTTTCCCGCTTTGGTTTGCCAATCGAATTGAAATCTCTTGAATGTACTGCCGATTGGTTTTTACATAATAGGGTGTTTGCAATGCGCTAGTGTCGCGAACAAGTTCTCCATCCTTCTTTTGTTGTAGCTCCACCACTCGAAGTAGCGGTACAGAGGTACTGCCAACAAGTTGATATTCGATAATATCCGTATAACAGTACATGTAGACAGTTTTTCTAGGCGCAGTTAAAGGTAGCTCTGTATCCAGATACGTTTTGGTAAAATACCAGGTTCGATTCTTTCGCCAGTATTCATGAAGTTTGATAAACATTTCTCCGCTAGTTTTTTCAACGTAATTGTCCTGACTCACCAATCGTATGTATTCGCCTGGCAAAAGAACATTGTAGAATAAATAATAATTGTCCGGAACCAAACCAGGACTAGAGCCGGTAATGTAGGTTGCCATGCCAGTATACGATCCATCAGGCGGCTGTAGTGTTTCAATATTCGGTTCTGTAAAAACAGTCGACACTTTTGTGGAAAACTTTTTCCACGCTCCAAACTTGAAAGTTTCGAGAAAAGCCGTCGGTAGCTCTATTGCAATTGCTTTGTCACCCGAATTGCGCAAAAACCAAGAAAATTTGTCTTGTACAGCTGCCGGTCGCCAAGAAACAAATGCTTCCAAATCTGCATCCGTCCAAACGCGCTCCCAGACTGCAACTTTGGAGCTTATAATCTCTTCAATATTAGCAAAGTATGGTACTTGGAATCTACGTTCGCGGTGCGCATTCGGTCGTGCAATTGCTCCGTGACATAGTAACTCAACTAGAGCAACTTCGTAGGAACCATTTTTCAAATCAAGCGGTTCGCTTAATCTAACTCTAAATTCGTTGGGTGAATTATCTTAAAAACTAAGATCATTCGAAGGCAAAAAAACGTAGAAGCTCATTGCGAAACAGGTATTAGTCGAATTTATATTTAATTCTAAAAGTTGCTTATAAAGCTTGAACCAGATGAATCAGAATTGCGAGTATAGACTACATGCCGATCACCAGGAAATATACCAGTTCTGAGACGCAAGAAATCTGGTGTTTTTTGTCGTAGGTCAATAAACAAGTAGGAAAAGGGTTTATTGCTTGTAGCATCTTCAAAGACATTTACAAGAAATCTACTGCTTCGTGGGTACATTTGCCTTGATAGATGTTCAACTGACGCTTGATCACGCGGATTTCGAGTCAGACAAATGTAACTAGCAGATAGGCTTCGGATGCGAGCTTCCGGATCAGAGCGATTAAAAAGGTTCTGACAAAGGTATACACAAGTCAACGGTATATGATGCGCATATTTAGTAAACATGTTACTAAACTCTTTGGAACCAACCACCTCGCTCTGTAAATCATCAACAATTACCAAATCATGCGGCTTAAAACGAGAAACTATATCCGACGGGAAACCTTTAATAAAATATACAGGATCATTTCCAGATTTAGTCCAATTTTGCTTTATACGCTGTTGCTCCTCTGATGTCAAATCGGTACCGTGACACCAGACAAGACGACAAGGTTTTTTGTCAAACAGCTCATTTCTTTCGCTCAACAACCGCAGTGTCCATTCTGTTTTACCTGACATTGATGGTCCAGCAACAATAAATGTAGAGTCATGAGCCAATTGCATATTGTAAGTATTCATGTTAAGCACCAAATCGTTGCTTCAGTTGCATAATCTTTGCAACAAATTTTGCAGCAAGCTTTTCGCCCAAGCCACTCGAGGGATCGTGTGCAATCTCTCGCGCACCAGACTCTAGTTGTTGGTCTGCTTTTAGTCGTTCTTGCACGTCAGAATGCTGATCATAGGCAACGTCGTGAAGCATGCACAATTTGTCAAGACGATTAATTCCTTGTTGACCCTTGGCTAGTCTTTCTTGCAAACGCGTACCCGGTCCGCAATACTGATAGCCACCAGGCAAATGTACTTCAAATGGCAAATGGTTTATCAACCAATTTAGTACTCCAAAACCTCGTTGAGTCCTTTTCTTCTTTTTGAAAGAATTTAAACGACGCTTAACAAACTTTTGTCTTTTCCTTCTTACAGCCATATTGCTTATTGTATTTATAAAAAAAATGAATAAAAAACTATTAACAAATCAAATAATGCTTATAGTCAATTAAAGCAGCGCTCTTAGTTGAATCTGTAGACTTTAAAACCAGTGCCTCTGACTGGCGGTTCCTCCATTTCTTTTTTCGAACCTCCGGCCTCTTCCAGCAAGACCTTCGGTGTTGCCAATTTTTCGAGATATAGTTCGCATAGAGCGTCGCCTCTTTCAATTATAAAGTCCTCTTCTCCGTAATTGCAAACGTGAAGCATTACTTCGCGTTCAAATTGGTAACTTATTGGGCACGACTTGATGTCGATGCCCTTTACTATCAAACTCCACCGAGTTTCCACCCGGCCAAAACATTCAGCCGGTAGTTGGACCTTAATTCCGGTCCGAATTGTTTTTCGCTCCGTTGGCGAAATTACTTCGTCAATTGGAGAAAAAAACGTGTTGCCAGCCGACTCAGCCAGCTCTCTTTGCGGGATGATGGCGCAATCGAGGGTTTTCTTTACAATCATAAATTCGGCCATTGTGCTGGTTTTTGCTGCAAGTGAGAAAGTGAATAAATATTTTTTTATATCGTCAGGTTGAAGAGTCTTTGGCTCTATACTATCTTCCACAATGTCAAAAAATACTAGTTCTCCTAACTCCATTATAATAATAAAAATGATTAAACAGAACTAAAATTTTTACAGGCTAAAACAAATTTAATGCAAGTTGCGTTTACTTATAATAAAACAGACATGCACACAAAAAGTTTCAAGAAAAAATTGTGCTTCCGAATCCGCAATTGCGACGCTTGAGTGTCGGTTCCACCATTTGGCAGACTCCGCCAGTCTCTTGCACAACTACGCCGGGAGTTTCCACTCGTTCCAAGATTAGCTGAGCAATTCTAGTGCCCGGCTTGAAATTGAAGTCGAGCGAACTGTAGTTGTAAAGAATTATAGACACCTCACCAGTGTAGTCCGGGTCAATGACTCCTCCATCAACAGTGATTCCTTGTCTTGCCAGACTAGAACGCGGAGCAATTCTTCCGTACGTGCCGTTTGGTACACTAATCTCCAGGCCAGTTCGAACTACTAGACGCTCGTAGGCAGCAACAGTCCCTTCGACAGCAGCAGACAAATCGTATCCAACGGATCCCACAGTTTGTCGAGTTGGAATACTTGCCGACTCCAGGAGAAGACGAACCGACAGCTTGTCACTCGATGTCTCGTCAATACTAGACATTTTCTCTTTAGCTGCAAATAAGTTGGCGAATAAATTAATTTTTTTACAAGTTGCTCTCGGATCAGGTGTTGGTGGTCTTGACTTAGGTGATGCAAAATCTTTCAACACTAATTGTTGAAGCTGAGGGAATCTTTGACTAGTCATTTTGAGAAATGAAAATAAAAAAACTTACAAGTGACACATGATATAAAAACCTAAAAATGTATAATGCTTATAATGTGAGCACAGTGACAAATAATTTGTTACACATGGAGCATATACAATCAGCATTACAGACGCCAATGACCAAACGGTAGCGAAGCAATAGTACTAGTCCATGCGCGTTTAGTGTCAAAAAAGCTTAGCGCAAGCTTTTTTTGCTGAAAAAGAAATACTCGTTGCTTCCTCGAGCTAATACACTGCATGCGCGCATGAAAAATTTTGCGCTTGTACAACACTCGTAAATAATCTTGATGCTTGATAGTCTGAGCAACAGACTTACAAACTCCTTTGCAGCGAGAAATTTGTCCAATTGTAGTGTCTGCAAACACAAAAGAATAGTTTTTTGGTCGTAGAAATATCAACTCGATTGGTACGCGACCATTAAACTCGTCCTTCCAAGCTAAAAGTCGACCCTTATTCTCGATAGAATAGAGCGGATAACTCGGCGGATAGTTACTCGTGTCCAATAGTTTTTTCTTTGCTAAATCTTTAAACAATGTCTCGTAAGGCGTCTCATTAGGATGACGCATGACCAGTGCCAGCATTAGGCTGTCTGTATCACCAGCAAGAATGCGAGCACTAGCTAATGACCGATGCGTTTGGACGTGATTGTAATAAAAGTCGTAGACGATAGTTTTTGCAATGTCCAGAATAGCAGCACCGATAATGATTGGTTTATCCAGAACAACACGACGCGGAGAGAGACTAACTCCGGCTAGATTTTCCGTGTAAATGACTACATCTAGAAAATTGGCTTTACCAATGTATTGCTCAAGCTTGTCAGGCTGAGAACACATTCGAAAATTGAGTCGATCTCGAACACGTTGTAAAAACTTGCCAAACAAGGCATTATTGAGCAGCTTGAAAAAGTCACGCTCAAACTCTGTCTTGCTGCGTCGACGCTGTTCAATATTATGCTCAATGTAGGACCGTAAAATTGGCTTTTCAGTGAAACGAATGACGCGATGAATGCAAGTAACTCGCATTCCCAACTCTAGATACAGACAAAGTGCTCTGTGGTGCAGAATGTAATTCTTCTTGTGTGAAACAGTGCCAATTAACTTTTTTGTTGGACTCTTGAATGCTTTTACATCGGCATAGACTTTAGCATCGGAATAGCGCTTTGGATTAAGTTCACGCTGAAGGCAAAGCCAGTCGAGCTTCATTTGATCAGTGAGTCGATCTTCACCAACAAGCTCATGACCAATCGCCAATGGCAAGTCGCTGGTTGAGTCGTGCAAAAATCGGGGATAATACAAGTCGACTGTAAACATTGCTCCTTGATCGTTGCAACAAAAGCTTTTCAGCCAAGTTAGCATGACACTTTTAACTGATGGATTCTCCAAATAATCTGCAGCACAACCATCAATTGGAATGGCATCAACATCGCGTCGAGAAAGCCAAGCAAAATTACATACTGGCAAAGGCTGAATCATGCAACTTGAATAGAGCGAGTTGGCATCCAAGTAGGCTAGAAAGGTTCCTTTTGGAGCATTTTGTCTCATGTTGGCATACTCTGGCTCATCTTGATCAAACTTGTCACGATAGGCTTGCACAAATGAATTGTTTGCTGTTGTCAAGTGACGCGTGCCAAAACTGAAACCGCCTCGAATTGACTTTTCAACTTCGGCATACATTGATGCATCGGTAAAAAGTTGAATCGGTTCTTCCACGCGGAGTAAGCAGACTGCCATGCTAAACATAGGCGATCCCAAAAAGTGACTTGGATCAAGACCATACTCTCGTAGCGCAGTCTGTCGAAAGTTTTCAAAAACGTCGCACAACAGCAATACATCCAATAGTAGGTAGGCAGTTGTATAGTCTCGAAGATTTTTACATTCAAATTCGTTCCATGCTGCAGCAGCTCTGGCATAGTCTTCATCTGAGCACTCACTCATGCTGAGCTTGTTGAAAAAACTCTCCTTTGACGGCAATCTGATAACACTGTCCAGCTTTTCCTCGCAATCAAGAAATGAGTAGGGAAATACACCCTTTTGCTGTAAAGTTGAAGCTTGCAATTTCGGATATCGCTTCAAAAGTTTGCGAGTGTGCACGAGTTGCTCCGGAAGCAGGCGTTGGGCTAAAGTAGCCAAACTTGTAGACAAGTAGGCAAAAGTGTCTTTGAAGCAAATTTCAAAATTTACAAACTGACCCGATGAATGCTTGGCTGACTTGACTTGAAACTTTAGCGAAAATGTCTTGAAGCGCTCGCGATTCTCTGGCAGAACACACAGTTGAACTTTACTCTCGGAAAAGACTTCGTAAATTTCTCGGACTAGAAATTTCCCATCATAGGCAGCCAAATTGTGAAAGTAGACTGTTAGACAGTATCTTTTGAGGCTTAACTTTCGATTGCAAGAAGCGCAAAGAATTTGACGAGGTAAACCAGTCAAATGGCAATGATCCAATACACCTCGATCCTCATCATCGAAATGTTTTTTGCAAAGTTGACACGACGACGTTTTGTTCATCTTCAAATCCAAGTACTTGCGGATGATTGGAACAAAAGTATTTTCTTGAGCATGCAGACAAATTTCACTTGCGAGCGAGTGTAGATTATTTAAAAAAACTCGAACGCAATTTTCTTTGGGAGTTGAATAGACAACATTGCACGGTTCTTTGTCACTCATGCCAACTGCAGCAGCCAAACGAGGAGTCAACTCAAGTCCTGGACATGTTACCAAACGGTAAGCCAGACAGATTGGTTGGTGTACCTCCAATACTTCAAGACTTGTTTTTGCTGTTGCATCCGGAGGTGCACAGAGACATTCCATGTCGGCATAAATTACATACAAGCATGGAAGTTTAGCATCGTAAGAAGAAAACTTCAAGACTGCATTTCCAGGATTCGGCATCAACTCTTGTGGGTAATACTTGACTTCGCGAATCTGCGGTACAAAATCTGATGTCCACTCTATAGTCGCAACAGAAGCAGTCGCAGCACTAGTAGCAGCACGACTAGCTCCATTCTTTACACAAACATGTTCATTCAGAATATACTCCCAACTCATTTTGCTAGGAAACGAGGTTAAACAATCTGGACAATGTCGACGTTGTCTACTACGTGTGCTGAGCAATCGATTTAAATCACGAATCGGCAAGTAATGACCAAACTGGAACTCGGCATAAGGCGGGACAAACAAACAGCTAGCATTATAGTGCTCATACTGACTATTACTCCGATGTGAAAAGAATAGAGTACTAGTCTTGGCTGCATGATCCCAGACAAAGATGCGTAAAGTGAGTCGTGGATTTTGCCGACAAAACTTTTTATACGACGAGGCTGAATGACGAGCTGGACCGACAGACAACTTTCTTCCAAAATCAAACTCTCCCATCCATTGTGCATAACTAGACTTTTTGTTTGGATCGACGACGGTGCGATTAAAAACACTTGCAACAATGGAATAGCGAAAACAATCAAGTTGTTGTGCTCGATGCGGCTTTAAAAACAAGACTGCTCCGCGTTTTCGACCAATTGAAATGGGTACCTTGAAGGCACGTGCCGGTCCGGTTCGGTTCGGTCCGGTCCCCGGCGCGCTCCGCGCGCCCGCCGCCGCCGCCGCCGCCGCCGCCGCCGCCGCCGCCGCTCCCGCGGCGGCCCCACCCCCACCACCAAACTCATGTTGCGGTGGTAAGAGTGTTGTCTCTGCTCGATTTTTACGATAAATGTTGAGCATCAAGTCGACTTGTTCAACATTATCGTAATGCCAATTGCTTCCGCGAGTTTGGAAATTGTCAATTTTTGTTGTGATATTGGATATTGCGTGTGCAAACCAGTCATTGAATGCGTCGGGGGAAAGTTGCAAATCGCCCTTGTTACTAAACGTGACCTCGTCAAAAGTTATTGTCGCTACGTTGGTGTTGAAATAGGCAGAAATGGCTTCGATTGTCTCACCGCTCCCGTTTTCATCTGCTGGTCTCGGGCGACTAAGTTTCACCTTGAGATGAATGCAGGTACGAAGTAGTAAACCGGGCGATCCGATTTTGTCAAGCAGATTGTAGACTGGTTGACGTAAATCTGGAAGCAACTCGCTCGGAAGTTTGCCTGATGGATTGTCTGGAACAAACTCGATGAGATTGGTGCGTCCACGATGCGCTGATTCGCTCAGATTGACGTTCCAACCAGTTGGCGGATTTGCAACCAGGGATCGAATAGGTGTTGCCAGCAGGTCTTGAGGTGAGAAACATTCGCCATGTGAATGAGCATGCAGCTCAGCCTGTCCGCTAAAGATTTTGCGACACACGGCGCAGCGTGCTCGCGGCATCTGTTGTTGCTCTTTTTATTGGTGCTGAAATTAAAGAGGATTTGTTAGATTAATATGTTTCTAAGCGATTGTAAACCTAGATGATGGTAAAGAAATTAAGCAACAACAAAGAGTTTTTTTTTTAAAGCACATGTAGCGATTAAAATGTTTATTTAGTGAACGCGCGCATTTCATTCAATTTGAGACAAGATTTGCTCTAAAAAATTCAACATGAGGTACAGTTCCTCTTGGTTTCTAACACCCATTATTACAAATCTACGAGAAAAGAATACATTGCAAAAAAGTCTAGGGTTGGAAATTGAACGAATCGAAACGGCTTGAGGAAAAAGTTCTGCATTGCAGGAAACTGTAAAATCTTTATACGCTTGACCAATGCAATATTTAAAGTGTTGAAAACCATTTGATGGCCAGAAAAAATCATTAATGATGCCTACATAGGTGCTACTCTGAATTCGGATTGAATCTAAATTGACAGGGTGAATAGTGTCGTTGATAAATCTTAAAACTGAGATAATTTGACAGTTTGTAATACAGCCATATATTGTTATTTTGCCTGCGGGATAAATTTGAACTGTAGCGTTGGAAAAGCAAGTCTTTAGCATAGTTGGTCTGCTTGAAAAAATTTTACAAAACCGCCCTCTCGACTGAAGAACTTCTTTTGCCTGACTTATATCAAAGGATTCGCCTTGCAGCATTTTTAGACTAGCGCTAACAATTAGTAGAACAAGGCGCTGAAACAAAAAATATGCTAGTTTTTTTCTATAGTATTCCCATAAAATCCGGATGGCTAGCAATTCTAGAGACTTTTATGCAAAAGACTTGCTGTTAAGGTGATACAATGATTTTATAATACTGAAATTGATAAAACTTTACCTAAAGCCCTAGTAAAAAGATTAATGTTTGTCAATTAGAAACGTTTTTACTCATCTAAACTGCTGTCAGAAGATGAGGCTGTGTCTTGCGCAGCTAGATGCTTTGCAAACGAATCTTCTTTGCTTGCCACCCGGATTCCAGCAGAAGAATGTTCGCCACTCACCAGAGCCTTTGCCGGTGGAACTTCGATCCAGTCCGAGTCGTCGGCAGTCTTTTTGGCTTGCTTCTGTTTCTCGGCGGCAGGTTGCTTCTTGGTTGTTGGTCGCTTTCGCTTTGTGCTCTTCTTCTTCTCGGCAGAGTAGAATTGTGGTGGTGGATATGACAGCTCAGAATTGTCGTCATCTTCTATTTCAACGACGTCTTGAGTCTTGATCTTTTTGTTGCGCTTCTTTGAGCTTCCGCTGGCAGTCTTTTTCCCGTTGGCCTTCTTGATCTTTTTGGCAGCAACGGGACTGACCTCTTCGTCGTCGTCGTCAGACTTTTGCTCGGCTGGTAGAATCAATGAAAGATGCGATCCTAGAGCGTTGACCACATCTCGATTAGTAGCCGACTTGGAGGCGTTTTCAATCAGCGTTAGAGATCTAACGCACATAGTTAGCCTCCAAGTGATGCTGCCTTTTGGGCAAAACAAACCCATCGCTTGGATCGAGATTTGATAGTTGCCTGTCAGACCCTTGAATTCTGACAGCGGCACTTCTTTGCCATTCGGATAGTCGGGAGATACCCGATATGTCACGCATGGATACGAAGGATTCACATTGATCCATTGCTGCGTGGGATGCTCGAGTTCTAAACCGCTTGACAAACTTGCATAGCGCGCCAGCAATCTCGAATCGCCAATTTGGGCTAATTTGCCCGACACTCCAATCTCAATTCTCCGTAGAGATTTTACCAATTGTTTGTCACAATTTTCCGAGTTAAAAGCAATCGCGATTGCATCTCGGGGCTCATGTTTGCTCGACTCAAACTCTGGTCGCTCAGTTATTCCTCGAAAAAGCAGCATAGGGGCTGCAGTTTGAAAAATAACTGGATTAAGAGTGTCTGACTCTGGCGATTTCCAAAAAATATTGCGGAAAAGACTAGAGCCATTAACCGAAGACGTCGATTCGCCAATAATAAAGTCAGGAATCGAGTTCGGTCGCACAATTGATTCGCATTTAAAAAGAGTCATGCTAATCAATTAAGGAGCTTCTCTTTTGCTGCAAAATTAATAGAGTATTGTTACTATGGTTTACCATACTAACAACGCTTCAGTCAAAGATTCATTGTTTAACGCCGATTGTTTAACGATGCCTCAGCGAATCAGAAACGTTCTAGTCGAGTATGCTAAACGATAGTGACAATAAGCTTATTCATATGGTTCCATCGTTAAGCAATAAGCAAAGATCACTCGTGGCTACGCCACTCGTGAATTTGCTTATTGCTTAACTCTAGAACCATATAAATAATCTCCCATTGCTGCTCGGAGAGCTCATGTAAATTTGAGCGTTTTTCGGCTTGTATTTATACTGCCTAGAATGACTTTCAAATGTTTATTTTGCTGGGTATTACATAATACTTTGTCAAAACATTTTAGGTACTTTAAAAATTTATTACTACGATTACATAACAGTTTCAGAGTTGATTACAAGCCTTGGGTTAATGCTCTTGAATTGTGCTTTAATTATAAATTATTTTATTATTAATTAATTAAATTTATTTCGTAGGTAATATGGAAAAGTTTTATAATTTATTTTTAATGAATAGTTTTAATTAAAAGTTATTGCGTAACTTGTTTTACTGTTTGCTTTAAAATTTTTTATTTTGAATGTAGCTTTTTCGTTTTATTTTCTTTAGATTTTTGGATTGATATATAGTTAGTCTTTTTGATTTCCTTTTAGTTTTTAGAATGCTGCAACACAACAAATTTTTGGCTATCATTAACTCACAGGCGAATAATGCGGACAAAATGTTAGCAGCGCTTGACAAGACAAATGAAATGCTTAAAAGTATTCATTCCAGTTTTGAAATTATAAGAATGATTTGTATTATTTTGCTAGTTGCTCAGGTCAGCAGCCTCATTTTTTTATTTGCAAGACGATTCATTGCTGCCTATCAGCAAGGTCAGCGCTCCGAGGCAATTGTGTAAGTTTTGTGTTGTTTTTTGTTGCTAAGTTATACTAGTAGTAGTAATAATCTTATTCAAATCCTATTTCTATAGTATTAATATTTAATTTAAATTTATTTTCATTTTAGACTAGCTGCTACTGAGGAAAATAGTGGCAATAGAAATAATGCCATGATTGCCACCAACTGTTCGTCCAGCAGCAGCAGCACATTTTCAGTTGGGAACATCGAATTTAGCCGAATGCCGATTACCTCGACGCCAAATCGGCTCAGTACACTACCAGAGGAGTCAAGTGAAGCTGCACTAATTAAATAAGCCAAGTATACTGACTATGTGACTTTTTTTCCGCTAGCTAATGTTTGCCATTTTTTCTTGCTATTGGAATAGTTTTGGACTAGGTAAAGATTAAAAAAATAGGTAAAGTAATAAATTTGTAAATTTTGTGGGTTTATAATTTTAGATTAAACTTAGTTGAAGAAACATTAGCTAGTCTACAATTCTAGGATTTTGTTTTTTTTGTTTTTTTTTCTTTTGTTTAGCTCATTTTTTGTTATAAAAAATACCGTATATTTTTGTTGTTGTCTTTAAAGTCTTAGTAACTTCCAATTTATTTTCTTTACTACTTTTTGCCTTTTTTGTAAATACATTTTTTGTCAAAAGCATTTTTCATTATATTTGATTTTCATTTTATTTGATCTTAATATTTTAGTTACATGTTTGACAATCAGATCTTTGCCAAAAAAAATTTCCCGATATATTCAAAATTATTTTTTACCTTATGAAATTTACATTTTGTTGTTTGAATATCCTTTTTCTAGTAATGTTTTTTGCCAATGTATGTGTGTGTGTGTTTTGATTTGCATTTTCTTTAAATAATCATTTTAATACAACTGAATATAATAAAATATCTTTTCATAACTATTGCCAACATTTTATTTTTTTGTATAACTAAAAATTTTACTACATTCTTTGCCACGCGTGTTTTATTGTTATTTGATATTGCATTTTTACTTACAAAAAAATAATAAAACAGAATGCAATTATCTATGTTTTAATTTGTTTCAACTTAATATTTTATTGTGTTCATTTAAAATTGTACAGATAAAACAAGCAATTTACTGGTAATGAATTTATTGTAAAAACAGTTTATGGGTGTGCAGAAGATTATAAATTCCATTGATTGATTGCATCCTCTGTGGGAATTAGTAAATGTAGGCTGACAAAGCCTGGTGGCGCTGGCCCACCTAGATGAATCCTTGGAAGCAAATGTTGCTGGTGAAGTGGCGGTTGGCTGTTAAAAACTCCTCGCATTGACGCCATACGGGCGTATGGATGCGGCCTGAAAGCACCTCTCGCCTGTTGTTGCTGTTGTTGAAATATTTGTTGTTGGATTTGATCTGTTGGAAATGGGTTGAAATCGAAATTAGTTTTGAATTGACTTTGCTTGATAGTTGCTTGTAATACAAGAAATTACCTAGATAAAATAGGTAGTGTTGCGGTTGCTGCTCCTGCTGACCTGTTAAAGTTTTAATGTTCAAGTTTAATTAGAGTCTCCTCAGGATGCTACTATTTTAAATAAATTAAGATATACCTTGATACAGCAACAAGGGAGGCTGTTGCTGCTGCTGCTGCTGCTGCTGCCGCTGCTGCTGCTGCTGCTGCTGCTGCTGCACAGTAGGTGTGACATATCCGACTGAAATAGAGAAACAAACATTATAATTGGTAAAGTTAGAGAAGAAAACATTTTAAGAAATGTTTGAAATTACCTTGAGCAGGTTCTGTTGACGCTGTTTGAGCAGTCGACGAAGCTGTATGTTTAAGTAAAAATGTTGTTAGTAAAACTTAGATGAAAATTGAACTAATAAATAGATATATATTATACTGATATACCTTGAGAATTTTGCAAGCGAACAGCTATTCTTTCAGTTCTCTGCCCTGGTACTTCTGCTGGTCCTATAAAATATTATAGAAGAGTAAATTTAACGAATCTGTTCTACTGAACTTAGATCTTGACTGAGTATAAAGTAGAAATACTTACTGGCACTTGAGCGAATGGCGGCAGCATCGTCGTCAGGAATAATAATGGGCAAATTCATTGCTAGCTGTATACTGAGACGTATTCGTAGACTGAGATGTTTAGTGTTGCATTTTACTCGAAACTTGAAGAGTATATATATATAGTCAGTTTGTTGGATAAATGCACGATAGACTTTTGTCTGCTGTTTATCGCACATTTTCTTCATCAACGTGTTAATATTTTAACTCGCTAAGCACATTCATATTGATAATTGAATGTAATGGGAATGCTTCATTCATTAGTCGGGCATTGTAGTGGTAAAACTCGCTAAGATTGTAATTATCGTATATCGCCAGAAAATATTAGCAATTCAAAGGCAAAATTCCACATGTGCTGAGCATTTTTTTTTTTTAGAATTTGTGCTTTACAATAGATCCTAATGTCTTTGAACTTTGCCGCCGCCTTTTTACTTCGATTACTTCTAAATAGATTATTTGAAAGCTATAATTGCTTTCGGTAAAAACTTGATGAGTGCTAGAATCTTACTCAAGACTAAGCTAAATTTTATAAAGCTTTAAAATTGACAGACTGACACAAAACAACTTAATTACTCTCGATTGTGTTTAAGAAATAAATTGCGTTAACTCAGCTACTATCAAGTTTCGATTATGTAATAGATATAAAATTTACCTGAAGTGAGTTACTATAAAATGCTCGTTCAAGCAGTAAAAAAAATTGCTGATGATGATTATGTAATAGACTCGCGGGACTTGCTGTGTATTTCGTCATAAGGAAATCGCGGTTGTATCAGAACTGGGGTTTGCCGCGGGACTTGCTATGTATTTTCCCATAAGGAAATCGCGGTTGTATCAGAACTAGGGTTTCGCCGCGGGACTTGCTATGTATTTTCCCATAAGGAAATCGGGGTTGTATCAGTTTTTTGTATACTACTAGCAGCCATACTGTTTCATGGATGATAGTAACTGGTCTGCAGCATAGCAACCACTGTTGTATCTTTGATTGGAGCTGTCCTGCATAATCACTTTAAGTGATATCCTTTCCAGTCTTATTTGCCTTCTCTGTAGCCATTGCTTGCGATTGGAATGTCGAGAATCCTCAATTTATAGCGGATCGGGTGGCTGTATCCAACCAAAATTGCTTGCCTTTGTTTCATTGGTTCACAATTTGCACTGTTTAGTCACCGATTGTTCCACAATCTGGGTGAATTGTAAGGTATACGCCGGGGTCGAACTGACGTCACATGTTACAGTGCGGGTAGCTGGCTCTTCAGTTTTGGCCATCGTGCGAAGAACAAAAACAGCCAGGAGGAGACAACAATCCCCAGGCTCTGATTGCTCTTCTATCTCATCTAATTGCCAGAAGGCATTGCTGACAGCAGACTTTGAGATGAATAGATAGATAGATAGATAGATAGATAGATAGATAGATAGATAGATAGATAGATAGATAGATAGATAGATAGATAGATAGATAGATAGATAGATAGATAGATAGATAGATAGATAGATAGATAGATAGATAGATAGATAGATAGATAGATAGATAGATAGATAGATAGATAGATAGATAGATAGATAGATAGATAGATAGATAGATAGATAGATAGATAGATAGATAGATAGATAGATAGATAGATAGATAGATTTCCCAAAAGGGAAATTTGCAGATTTAACACATACTTCAGTAAAACTAAAGATTGCGCTCGATGGGAAGCAGATGCAAATCTCTCATCTGCTGATATTTGTTTCCTGCCCTCTTACTCTATCAAACTATGTACGCCCTAATTTGTGAAAAAAAGTGATCTTAAATTGTAAAAATATTTGTCAATAATTATAATTTCAATAAAATTGTATTTAACCAGCTGGGCAGGTTCTGATCCTCGTCTAAACAAGTCTGTTTTATTTCTTTCAAGTAGATTTTGGACAATTTCGCTGGTCCAGTCACATGTTAATGTCCAATTCTCCCTGATCCGGATTGGCAAATTATCATTTAGTAGTTTCAGGCGAAAGCGAATCATTAAAAATAATAGGAAGATCAATTTTTCACAAATTAAGACGTACGTAGTTCGATGGAGTAAGAAGGCAGGAAACACATATTAAAAGATGAGATTTTCATCTGCATCTAATCGAGCGCAATCTTTGATTTTATGTCGAATATCTGCAAATTTCCTATCTCCATAGTGTATTTTTTCGCGAAGATTGGACTTCAAAAAGTGATTTCAAGTCACAAGAATGTACATTCGTATGGGGTTGAATTGCCCATTCAAGCGGTCTATGGACGGCAGTGGTAAAGTTGAGACAGTCTGGCTTCCACCAAATAGATGTTTAAAATAAATCGATAAACCCCGATGAATCCACAATGGCCCTGTTGGCGATCGATGCTGTCATAATGTGGCCTGTGAACATAAGTGGCCGAGACAAAGGAAGAGAGCGTGTGTGGAAAGATGGAGGGGAGGTTGGCGCCTACCCCCTTCCTCCCGAAAAAGGTCTAACCTACCCCTCTCACACCCTTTAGAATTATATATACCTTTGCAATCAAAGCGCTACCCACAGACCAAGAAATAAGACCTCGTGCGAGAGCCCCAATGGGGCCAAAAGGTAAGTTTTTGTATTGTGTTGTTCCAATGCCGTTTGACTCTTTAGCAACTCTATTAAAACTCCCTGAACAGGAGACTGAAAAACAGTCTCATATTTAGATGGTTAGTTAGCCGTAGGGCAGTACGCAGTTAGTTATTTTGACAGTTTGTTAAGTTAGTTATCTTTTATCAAATATAGTTTTTCATTCAGTTATTTAGTCAATTATTTAGCTAGCTAGCTAGTTAGTTGGCCGTAGGGCAGTACGCAGTTAGTTCTTTTGATAGTTTGTTAAGTTAGTTATCTCTTATAAAATATAGTTTTTCATTCAGTTATTTAGTCAATTATTTAGCTAGCTAGCTAGTTATTTGGCAGTTGGCTCGTTAGATAGTTTATCATTGAATGCTATCATGCCGGATCTCTTCGTGAGACTGGCTAGCTTGCTTATAATGTGTTTTTTTGGCTGTTAAATTAAGTTCCAAGAATTAAAAAAGGCGAAAACTTATTCAAGGCTTGCAAATCAGCCATTGGTAGTTAATTTCTCAAGCTAGCCCTCTGCTACCAGCTATTTTTCCATTGATCATCGACAAACGCATTTCGCTTTAATTCTAGATATCGAACACAAATAAAGGTTATCACCTATACTACTGCTTTACCTAGTAGTATATAGTGGTAATGTCACATAAAATTAATCAAATAAAATATCACGGTAATTGCTAGCTAAAGTTAATTCCATGTCTTCTAAAATAAAGGGGCACATGCCAAATAGGGAAAACAAATTTCATGAATCAAACAGTCTCCATGTAAAATTTATTTGCCATCTTATGTGCTGATCCAATACTTGATTCCCGTTGATATTTCTTTGAGAGATTTATTGACAATAAAAATAACTTGCCCTATTCTTGTCCCAGCCCCTGCAAATGGTAGACCTCCTATGTCTCTCCCTGAGATCTCACCCCTAAAGATTCGAACCCCGACCCAATTCTCTCCCTGAGATCTCACCCAGTCTCATTCAGAGATCTCACCCCTAAAGACTCGAGCCTAGGACGACATAATATTAAAGAACACAAGCTGGCTGTAGAGCCGTAGACTTTACAAATTAAAGATCAATTGAGAAGGGCAGCCCTTGAAATAATCAATACGCTAGTAATTGATTGTCCACACTCGCTATGAATCGTAGAAAATTGAAATCTAGCTCAAGTTGAGAAAACAGAGCTAGTTAAGTGAGTTTTTGTACCTGTTTTTTTTGGAGCGCCTTTTCTTCTCCCACGTCGGTTTCCTGTCGGTTTTAAAATGCTGTTAGTTACGAGAGCCTGCAGAGATAAAGGAATATTCCCATGATATTCCCAAGATTAGTAGCGTAACAATATTGACAATATTTGCCGGATATACCGGTAAAGACTGTTATTCATTTTGTATGTAGCATATTAGACAGAATTTAGCGCGTCTTATCAAATTAATCAAAAGAAACATATGCAAATAAGGCACAATTAATAAGTCTATAAAGGCTTACTTTGACGTAGGATCCACACGAGTTGCCATGTCAGCTCGGTATTGAATTCTTTGTTTCAAAATTTTTACTGCTTTTTCCTTGGTGCATCCGCTGTTCGCCATTTCTCGAAAAATGTCATCCGGGTGTTTCCTCATAATGCGACTCGAAATTTCACAACTGTGGATCATTCAGTCCGTGGAATATGAGCAGGAGTAATCCCGTCCAGTCTTGTTCGCCTTCTCTGATGTCAAGCGCTTGCTTCCTCAGTTTTTGGCGGATCGGGACAATCTCACAGTTACTATTGAATTTTTTGCAACAACTGGAGTAACAATTAAGCACTTATGAGCTTTAAAACTAGCTCATTAGCTCAAGGCATTGTTTCACAGTATATAGAATTTAACATGCCTGTGTGCATATGCTCTCAGCAGCAAATTGACTTGCCTCTTTTTTCAAAGGCAGCAAAGTCTGTGTCGCCGAATTCATTATCGTTGTCAATTTTCTGCAGAGTTGAACTTATTGCAAGCGTGTCTTTAGTTTTTATATCTTCAACACGGCTTGCATACCGCAAAGATTGGCTTAAGGTTAAGGGACACACGCGATGCCCATTGAAACACACAACAGGCAGATCAGAGGGAAAATCCTCCTTCGGGCAGACTGGACACTCACGCGAGGCAATTGCAGACATGATGAAAAATAATTGAGAGATTGATTGAGAGAATAAAAATGCAAGTAAACTAGACAATACTTCCTTCAAAAAGGTGGCTAAATCGTCCGAATCGTCCGAATCGTCCGAATCGTTTGAATCGCTTGCGAAGGGCTGAGCACCAAGGCTGGCTTGAAAACAACTTGAAAACAAGGCTTGAATCAAGAGCGAAAGTGTAGCTAGGTAGCGGGAGAACTCCTATTTATTAGAATTAGATTTTCATTGGCGCATTGTCGCAGGCTTGCAGAATCCGATCGATTTTCTCCGCCGTCATGCGGGCAGGCGCCGCCAGAGCTTCAGCGATGTCAATTGCGTCCGCCAGCGTGCTCTGGAGCTGCGGGAAGTCGATGCCCGCCTAAGCGCGTACGCGGTGTCAAGACGCGTACAAAAGAGCAAAAAACATGCAATGCTATTTATACAATAAAAAATGCAAACACGGGGCCTTAACCTGCCTTTTAAATATGCAACTTATATCAATGACTAGAGAACATTCCAAGCTTGTTCTCGTAGGCACGTGAAAAAGTATAGAGAAATGTTTCCGTTAGCGTGTGATAGAAGGCGGTGGAGGCGATATGTAGTGATTTTTTAAACATTAATCTTATGAAATTCTTCATTTAAAATGTACAGTTAGTTGACAATAATATAAGAATAAGAAGAAAAAACTGGCTAATGTCAGCTGCTCTGAAATTTGTTAATAACAAGTCAATTACAAATCTAGCATTCAATCGAATGGTACTGAGTGTTTTCAACATATATACACTTCAAGCTGGAAATTTAAACCACTACTCCTTTTTGAAAGGCAAAAATCATTCATACCTAACTAGCTGCTCAGGAGAATATACACTTCAAAAGACACCCAACGAATGATTGATTGATTAAATTTAATGATGTAAATTAGATATTCTTTTCATTGATTTATTGGAATCCTGGTGGTGGTTTATCATATAACTCCTTAAGATAGATTGATAGATAGAAAGGGCAATAGAACTTTGATTGCTTAATGGCTTGATATTTTTTTCGTGATAAGTCTAAAGAAAGTTTTAGGAGCAAATTATTGTTGATTTTGGTAAAGTGATAATTTATAAGTAACGTTTCTTTTAGGCTTTGCAAATGGCTCTTGTAGCAGCAAAAGTGGCAGTGAATTGTGCAGCAATGTAATTTAAACATGCGGCTCAAAAAATCTCAATTGTTTTAACAAGCTAAAATTTATGTTAAAAAACTTTACTCGGAGACCATCGTCGCACGATGCTGCTCCGCTGGAGTCGGCGCTTGGGGCGTCCATGTAACAGACGCCTCGGTTTGCAAATTCCAAGACGGGCGGATCTCCGAGACTCGGACTTGTCAGCCGTCGGGAAAAATAGATGCTCGGTGAGGGCCACTGGTCCCGGACGGCACAGGCCAAGTTTGCGAGTATTTCCGGCAAGTCGCCCTCGTCGTCTGCATCATAGCTAGTGTTGACGCTGTTTGAAAAGGTTTGAAAATAAACATACGCGAATAAGGCACACTTAATAAGTCAAAAGAATATTACTTTGCCGTAGGATCCACACGAGTTACCCTGTCAGCTCAGTACTGAATTCTTTGTCTCAAAAGTTTTACTGCTTTTTCCTTAGTGCATCCGCTGTTCGCCATTTCTCGACATATTTCATCCGGGTGTTTCCTCATGATGTGTCTCGAAATCTCACAACGGTGGATCTTTTAGTCCGTGAAATATGGGCAGGAGTAATCCCGTCCAGTCTTGTTTGTTTTCTCTGATATCTTTTGTGTGTCTGCTTTAAGCGCTTTCTTTACAGCAAAAAGGTATAATGCTTTTGGTGGTACCAATTTCAAATAAGATAGGACAATTCTTATCTGTAAGTATTTTTGACTTCACCATTTAGCCTAAAATACACGTACATTTACATAAACATCACACGTTTAAGTTTTGCTTTGTTGTTAAGTAAAAAGGTAGTAATCGGTGAAATGCAATGTCGGTTCGTTGATGATGCGTCTTTTGTTGTGACAGGTTCTGGGTGCATTTTTGCAATCAAAACAGCAATAAAATGTGCCTTATTTCTAGTCTGGGATGAGCTACTAATGAAGCCGTCTCTTCTAAGCTTGCATGGCAACCATACTTTTTGACGGGTGATAATAACTGGACTGCAGCATGGCAACCAGACTGCTGCACCGGTGATGGTAACTGGCCTGTAGTATAGCAGCCATACTGTTTCATGGATGATAGTAACTGGTCTGCAGTATGCAGTGCAAAAAGTAAAGCAAAGCAGGTCCAGCATAAGAAAAGACAAGAAAGAAGTTGAAAGGCAGGAAGAGAACGATTAAGGCTGACGAAAAATCAAGCAAGTATGGCGTGACAATTTAGCCTCACCCAAAGTAAGCAACCCGCAGGAAAGAACGGCGTGGCACGGCCAGAGGAAACCGGTTCTGGAAAGGGCGACCGCGCGAGAGCAACTACGCAAGAGCAACGGAGGCAGATCCGAGCGAAAACCGGCCTGATCGATCGAGGGAGAGACAGACGGCCGGCGCAGCCGCCTTGAGGGGAAAGAGAAGACAGTACGCAGCGGCGAGAGCTACAACCAGCCCGGCCGTATCCTTCACCCTGCGTTGCTATGGAGACCAACGGAGGGACGACTGCGAGTGAGGAAAGAGCGCCTCGGAAAAAACGCCACGTCGGCAAAAACTCTACCTCGACCAGCCGTTAAATAAAGTCTTCGGTCCTACGTGGCCTTCGCGGCCAAATAAGCTCTATAAGAAGACAAACTCTAAAACTTGATTATCAATACGGATCTTAACCAGCTAGCGAGCGGGCGAGGCGGGAGGAAGGAGGGATGCCCTCCGTCCCGCTCCGAATTCTATATTTATATTTGTTTTACTGGTGTACAACACAAAGGGTACGCGCTAGTACAGTTTCTCCTCTTCCCTCATTCCTCATTTCTGTCTCTTTCTGTCTCAGGCTGGGGTGGTGCTTCTCGGCTGCAGGTCTCTCCTTCCTCGCAGGTTTACTGTTGAAGGCAATCGATCGGCTGGGTCGAGCCACGCCCAGAACCGGTTTCGGCTGGTCGAGGTAGAGTTTTTGCCGACGTGGCGTTTTTTCCGAGGCGCTCTTTCCTCACTCGCAGTCGTCCCTCCGTTGGTCTCCATAGCAACGCAGGGTGAAGGATACGGCCGGGCTGGTTGTAGCTCTCGCCGCTGCGTACTGTCTTCTCTTTCCCCTCAAGGCGGCTGCGCCGGCCGTCTGTCTCTCCCTCGATCGATCAGGCCGGTTTTCGCTCGGATCTGCCTCCGTTGCTCTTGCGTAGTTGCTCTCGCGCGGTCGCCCTTTCCAGAACCGGTTTCCTCTGGCCGTGCCACGCCGTTCTTTCCTGCGGGTTGCTTACTTTGGGTGAGGCTAAATTGTCACGCCATACTTGCTTGATTTTTCGTCAGCCTTAATCGTTCTCTTCCTGCCTTTCAACTTCTTTCTTGTCTTTTCTTATGCTGGACCTGCTTTGCTTTACTTTTTGCACTGCATATGCAGCATAGCAGCCATACTGTTTCATGGATGATAGTAACTGGTCTGCAGCATAGCAGCCATACTGTTTCATGGATGATAGTAACTGGTCTGCAGCATAGCAGCCATACTGTTTCATGGATGATAGTAACTGGTCTGCAGCATAGCAACCATACTGTTGTATCTTTGATGGGAGCTGTCCTGCATAATCACTTTGATTAGCCTTAAAATATTTTCCAGCTCAGAGCATTGTATACTGCTTTCCAGCTGATGCAACAGATCTAGTTTATCCGTTAATGATGCGGCCCCTGTTGCTGCTGCTGTTTGCGCTGCTTCAGTACTCTGCCAGACATTAGGACTGCTTTTCATATTTAAATGCTGGGCAGACTTGTTTTTTCGTCGAGCGCAAGATTGTCGACAAGTTTGAGGTACTGCTTCTTTGGTTTCTTTGGACCTCTTGCCAATTGTGCATCTCTTTTTTTGCGGCGAATGCAGAACCAATACTGACGAGTAAATGAAATCTTGGCGCTTGGCGCCAAAATGTTAAGATAACAAATGACAAACAAGCTTGCACCAAAGTTACGAGCTGAGTGGCTGCAGTAAGTTCTACATTAGTGGATAAAGCAGAAATGAGCGCAAACAAAAAAATAATAGTTGCAACAATAAATAGCAATGACGTAATCTTGACGTAATAATGCTAAAAGCGATATCGTCAGTTTGAATCACTGTAGGATTATGACTTGCTCACATCGCATAAAAGGTCAGTTTTAAGCATTTAGAAGGTGGCGAAAAATCCTTAGATTGAAGTAAAAATCATTTTGTAGTTTATGTAAACAGGATACTTGTCCATTAGGAGAGCAAGTTTAAATATGTATAGTCTAAAATTTAATTGGTTCTCTTTACGTAAATTTTGGAATAGGCTCCGCTGTTCCGGACGAGGTCAACGGCACCCATTTTGGCCAAAGAAATCAGCGAGTAAAATTTGATTGCGGCAGCTTTGCTATCGCTTCCTGCTGATTTTTCCAATCAGCTTGCAAGTTCACAGCATGAAAGGAAGCCCCCACTGGCATGGGTGACCACGGGAAAACTCACCTTACTCTTACAGTTATTGTGGCATCATTGCCTTGCGGCGAGCGTAGCCCTCTCCGAACAGGCTACCGAGTTTCCGGCAGCCGCGCTCGTAGCGGAGTCGACCGAATGGCGTCACCGGCACCGGCGTGCTGGCAGCCGCCGCTGACCCGTGGGCCTGAGGCACGGCGCGCGCCCCTTGACACCGGAGCCACCGCTCACGCCTTTTCACATCAATATATAATAAACTTGAGGGCAGCCTTTCTTTTTTATCGGCAAGTTGTAAAATACATAATATTATGCAAAATCTGCTTTCGGCAATAAGTGGGCAAGATTGCACGCACTTTTTTACTTGAGCTACTCATCTTGCACATGGCAGCTATTGAGTTGCATTAGCGGCAAAATTAATCTCTTTTACTGTCACTGAAACTCTAATTCACTAATTCCCTTTATCACTCACTGATAAAATCTGATAGAAATTTCTAGAACTGAGGAGCTTACTCACTTACGAGCTTTTTAAACTAGCTTATTAACTTATTAGGGCACTGTTTTACAGTATATGGAATTTAACATACCTGTGTGCATATGCTCTCAAAATGACTTGCCTCTTTTTCATAGGCAGCGAAGTCTGTGTCGCCAAAGTTATTGTCGTTGCCAATTTTCTGCCGAGTTGAACTTATTGCCAGCGTCTCTTCGGTTGTTGTATCTTCAACACGGCTTATATACCGCTTAAGGTTTTCGCTTTTACACATGACAAATGATAGAATTGAGACATGAAATTATTGACAACGGATGAAAATGATACGCTTGATACATTGAACAAATAATACGCCCGACACATTATACTAGTAATAGGCAAGACACATTATACTAATAATACGCGTGACACTTTATACAAATAATACAAAAAATCGTAAAAATTGTTTTGGAAAATTTTCGAAACAAAAAATTCGAAAAAGCCTAAGCCGATGCTACTAAATATACCGTATTAGCACATTAGGCACTCGGATCGCTTTTACGCTTGTTAAAAATCTTAACAAGCCGCTTTTAAAACCACTGCTTTGAGCAAATTTCTTGCCACATGCTCCGCACTCAAAGGGCTTTTCCCCAGTGTGCAGTCTGTATTAAGTCTTCAAGTTACCGTTTAGAGAAAATTTATTACTGCAAATTCTGCACTCAAAGGGCCTTTTCCCAGTGTGCAGCTTGGAGTGAGTGGAGTGGAGTGAGACTACTGCTGGAAGCGAATTTCTTGCTACACACTTCATAATCAAAGGGCTTTTCTCCAGTGGGAAACCTGAAGTGTGTTGCTAAGTGAGAGCTTTGAGAAAATGTTTTGCTACACACTTGACACTCAAACGGCTTCTCTCCAGTGGGAAGCCTAAAGTGTCAAGTCAAATTGTGTTTCTCAGTAAAATATCTGCCACAAACCAGGCACTGAAACGGCTTTTCGTCTTTGTGACGCATAGGGTGGTTTAAAAGGCAACATTTTTGCGTGAACCTTTGCCACACACCCGACACCAACACGGCCACCAACACTGCTGTGAATACGAGCGTGAACCGTCATATTCTTTCTATGACGGAAGATCTTGCCACACTGTACACACTGGTGCCGTTTCTCTGTCGATACATCGGCATCAGACGAGCTCCTAGCCAGATTGCCGTGGATCTGCGCACCCGGCTGCTGGTCTGGCTCTCGTTGGCGCTCGGATCCCGTCTGCTCAAGCTGATCTTCCAGCTCTGATTTGACACAGACTCCGTGAGACTTTTGAAAGTCATGCAGCAGGCCATGTCAAAATCCCACAGGACAAAAAGCGCACGCGACAGCCTTGATCTTTGGCTGCATTCGTTGGATTGAAAAATTGTTTTACTTCTAGGGCGAGATGTACACCAAGAACATGGCTGTGGGCCCGTGTGGTAGAAATATTAAGTAAGTTCAGATTTATAGGAAAAGGACGTGAAAAGAGCGAAGGAAAGGGAGATGCTAGGAGATAGTAAGAGAGGAAGTAGTGGAAATGAGGGGAGAGCAGTGAGGGAGAGAAGAGGGAGATGAGAGGGGAGCGGAGGAAAAGTAGAGAAAGAGCAGAGAGAGAGGAGCTGGAAAGTAGAGAGGGAAGATTTCTAACTGCTTTAGCAGATTTGCTAGCTGCTCGGGAGATTATATGTCTGCTGGACAGATTTTGTGTCAATCTCAGGGAGATATTTTCTGTCTTTTGTTGATTTCCTACATGCGCCGAGACACTTGATAACTGCTTGGGATATTTGCTAACTTCTTTAGTGATTTTCTAACCGGCAGATTTTCTTGCTGCTCGGAGGATTTTATACATGATAAGGAGATTTTCACATGCTGAGGAGATTCTCTAACTTGAAGGTGATTTCTTACTTGCTCAGGGAGGTCGCCGCTGATTCGTGTAACTTATCGATTGTCTTCGGATCGCCTGAACGAGCTGATCGATTTGAATTCTCGCTCACGGCTTCTGGCTGCTGGTCTGGTTCTTGTTGGCGCTCCGATCCCGTCTGATCGGGCTGATCTTTCAGCTCTGATTTGACACAGACCTCGTCCGACTTTTGAAGGTCATGTGGCGGGCCATAGCAGAATCTGTCAGATCCGTCAGGATACTGAGTGCTAAAAAGCTAAATAATTTTCTCACTACACATCGGTAATCAATTTATACCTGATAGAAGCGCTCATTCCTATAAATTTACCTAACTGCCTACCTAATTTCTTTATCGCAGCGTTAAAATAATACTATTATGACAACAAACAATGTTTATTTTACAAAATTAATTTCGTAATCCTTCATCATTGAAAAAAACAAGTCAGTCCACGTTTATTTCCATCATCTTTCAAATCATACTTCACAACAGAGACAGTCACACGCAAAAAGTTAAACAAAACGCATATCATTGACAATTACGCACACACAACATTGAAAAAACACGACAATTATAAATACGCGAGGGGTAATGGCTAGAAAAATAACCAGCAAAAAATAATAAATAATCGCTTTGAAGATACTAAGCGCCAAGAGCTGCACCATTAGTGGGATAAGAGATAAAATGCATAGTTATTAGTTGGCCCGCAAAAACTACAGCCCTATTCTATAGTCTAGCCGTATAGCCAAGCTGCGCAGTCCCAGTCGTCGTCGCCCTTTCGGGCGGTTGAAATATTGATTCCGCTCCTTCTGCGTCTGATGCTGGGGATGGTCACCGTCGGAATAAGAGGCTCCTGAAGTGCCAGCAGAGCCGCCCATTCGCCCGGCTTGTTGGTGGCGTAGAGTTAGAGGCCAGGCGCTCTGCCCTGAGCCAGCGCAAATCGGCCGTCGTGGACGATTAGCAGATTTGACTCTTGCAGACCGCGGGCCAGTCGATTGGGCAGTCCGTTCACTAGCATGGCGGGAGGCACCTCATAGCGGCTTAGGATTGACGTTAGATAGGCCGCCACCGGCGCAGATAGGTCACCTTCGGCCGATGGATAGGCCAGCAGTTGGACCAAGTAGAGCACAACCCTGCACGGGTTCGCCGGGGCTAGTGAGATCAGCCGACTGGCCAAGTTCGATAGACGGTATGATAGCTGCCATGACCCTTTCAATCCCAGCTCGCGGAGATGTCGCGCCACATCGTCGTAGAGGGAGGTCAGCGTGACCCGCCAGAGCGGATAGTTGATCTCCGCCCACTCAAGGCCATATCGCAGCCCAGGCTTGCGGATGCTCGCTGGTGGGCGTCTTTCAGCACCTGAATTTCATCCAGGGCTTGCTGGGCAGATTGGGGCAGTTCAAAATGCGCGGGTCCATTTCCTCGTAGATGCACGTGCAAATTGTTGCTAACGCGACTTTTGAATTCTCGCTAGATAGGTTCTAATTTGACGTCCACCTCCAACTGATTTTTCCCGTTTTCCAGAACTGTCGCCATGTCGTACCAGGGCCGCGTTCTTCCTTGCGTGCCACGGCTTGCCGGGTTGCGTGCGCCAACTGACAGCGGTAAGTCGTTCTCCGTTCGGAGTGAATTTACTTAGATCACTTGCATCTTACACTATACTATCTAGGCTGAACTATTTCAAACAAAAAACTTTATCTAATTTTTAAGCGCTTTAAGAAAAATTACAATTCAACTAGGCTCAGAATCGAGTATTATAATAACAGCAATAAAAGAAATGGGGATGATGAGGGGTTAATGGGGCTGGTGCCCCGGCTAATCCGGCCTCACAACGAGTCATTTTTTTAAATTGGGGACGACGCTCCATTTGTCAGAAGTTTTTTGAGAAGGGGACAAGCACGAGTTAAGCAAAAAAACAGCGGGAAAGAAAAACTATTACAGCATCCACGAGTCACTGTGCAAAGGGGATAGGAGAGAATTGGGGTGGCTGCTTCGAACCAAGCAGGGAAGAGAGGAGGCAGGGAGAAGCGGGGGAGGGAGGCGGAGAGAGAGGAGAGTGGGGCAGGGAGGAGGCCGGGGTCACCCGCAAGTGCCTAGTGAAGCATTTCAAGACCCGCGAAGAGTACAATCCACATTTCTCCCGATTTAAGAAAACCTCTCTCAAATTGGCTTCCCAAAAAAACTTAGGAGAAAATAATCGGATGATCATTTTCCCATTGAAAATTCTCTTTCTAAAGACTACAAACTCGCCAATCCTAATTTCCTAATCCAAACCTAAGACCGTTAATTGTTTTTTTGCTAACTACTCCTAATTTTGCACTAATGATTTGAATATTCGAATTCACTATTCCAATCCTACTCAGATGGCGGTCTGATTTGCCATCAGGCGCTCGCTTGGCGGGGCAACATCTCAGGCGGCGAGTACCTGGTCTGGCCTGTCGAGTCAGTGCCTCTGCCTGGCGGCATGCAGTTGGTGCGCCCGAAGCCGGGGCTCAACATCAGCACGTTCCCTGGCGTGCAACTCCCAGCTGACCCACCGGCCGCGCCGGTTCGCGCCTGCCGTGAGTGGCCGCGGTCGCGGGCGCCGCCGCCTTCGCTCTTCGTCGTCCAATGAATCCGCCGGTCCGGCTCCGCCGCAGTGGAACAACTGAGCGTCAAGTAACACGCAAGTGGGCGCTTCGACGCCCAACAACAGCAATTTCTTTCGGACGCCGTTGTCACAGCCGCCTTTCTCTGCCATTGCTGAGTGTGGCCCGACCACGGTGGCGCCTGCCGCCGCTGTTGCTGATGGTGCGGCCGGACGCCGCAGGCGAAGTCAACTTCTCGGCCTAATTGAGGCAGCGTGCCGATCGCCTTGATGAAGTTGAGCAGTCGCACCCCATGCTGGAGCGAACTGTCTTGCTCCTCCATCAGGCTGCCGCTCGCCTGGACAGCCCGTGCTTCTAATTAAGCACCGCTACTAACCATCTTCCTGACTTTGTGATTTTTCTTTCATTTTCCAGATTTATCCTCCTGCCTACCATATTTCTTCTAATTTCGTTTTTAATTCTAAATTAATTTCTGACTGTTTTAACCTGTATATATAACTATGAAATAGACTGCTACTTCTCTACTAATGTTTTATTTTATATTTAATTTTTTAAATCTAAAATCCTAACTAACGTGCCAGCTTCGGGCCTTTTTCCCTCGCATTATTTTTGTACTAAAAAGTGGCAACCATTTGACCGATGAAGGAGAATACGAAAAAGGGGGGGCAATGATAAAGAAAAAGGAACTATATACAGATTTGTACAGAGAAGCTCTCGAAAATTCTGTTGAACGGGACTTCTAATGAAATTGCAATGAGAAAACACCTAGCAGAAAGGAAGGAGCTGACCAAATACTTTTAAAATTTGTCACTTTTGCAACCTTATTAAGCTTTTTTTACTTGTCGGCAAGTTTTAAAATACATAATAGAATGCAAAAGCTGCTTTCGGCAATAAGTGGACAAGATTGCACGCACTTTTTTACTTGAGCTACTGGTCTTGCACATGGCAGGTATTGAGTTGCATGAGCGGCAAAATTATTCTCTTTCACTCTCACTGACACTCTAATTCACTAATTCCCTTTCTCACTCACTGATAAAATCTGATAGAAATTTCTAGAACTAAGGAGCTTACTCACTTACGAGCTTTTAAACTAGCTTATTAACTCATTAAGGCACTGTTTTAAAGCAAAGCATTACAACAATAAGCAAAAATTATTGAAGCATACGAGATAATAAATATTTACTAAAGTGCACTAGTGTCCGCCAATGAACATGCACCAAGATAAGCAAAATAATGGATATTTGAAACTGCACACAAAAGAAGATAATGATTAATAACAAATGTGAACAAGTGTCCGGCCAAAAAACATGCACAAAAACAAGTAAAAGAAAACGTTATGAGAGGCATAATTATTTTTGGATTTTTTAAAGATTTTTTTTACAGAGAAGGGGAGGGAGATAAGAGAACTGCATGGGGGAAGGGAAACACGCAATCAGACAGAAAATTCAGGCACGCAAAAAGAAAAGAAACGTCTGGTGACAATAATGCAAAACACACAAAAACAAGCAAAAGCCTTTAAGCCCGGATCCGCCAAAGTCCGTGCTATAAGCTTGCAACCGCCAAACACACTAAAGCTGAAATTCAAAAACCTTCATCCGAACCGCAGAAGCCTTCGTTCTAAACGGTGAGTTCGTTACACCATAATTATTGCCACACAAACTCCTGCTTAATGAATGCCCAGGAATACATTAGAAGAAGAAAAAGAGAAGAGAGTGGGAGAAAGAGGAGGAGAGAGGGAGAAAGAGGGAGAGAGAGAGAAAGAGGAAGAGAGAGGGATCCTAAATTGAAGTTAGACTGAAATATTAATCCTAATTTGAATGCGAAATTGTTAATTATGGGACACCTACACGAGATATTAAAGGGCCAGGATAATTAATTAGAAAAATAAAGAAAAACGATTATTAGCGAAACAGCTAAATATTCCAGTCAGTCTACTAATCCGAGACTCCCAGTTGCCAGACAATTTCCCTAATTTAAAATCCTATTTTTAACCTGATTACATAACCTAAATTTCTACTCCACGCGCGCCTATTGTTCCTTCCACGGGAGAGAGGGGATAGAGAAAACAGAGGGCCACTTCGTTAAAAAGATTTGACTCTAACACGGGCGAACCTCCGCAATTTTAGTCATCACCGCCCAACTACTCACCTCTGAGTCTCTATACCTCTAACCCTTAGGGTCAGACAGGGGTAATCACAAGGGAACGAACTGTGCCACTTCTAGGACGGGGAGGAGAGGGACAAGGAGGAAGGGTACAAGGGGGAAGAGGGGAAAAGGGGTGGTCAGAGTCTCTCATTGTCCGGCTGAAGCTGCACTCACTGGCTGATGTCGCCTGGCGCTGCGGTAGTATTGTTGCTCTGCTGCCCACTGCCGCTGCACTCGTACGCGGCGGCCTGCCAACGGATCAGCAAGGCACGAGCCAGCACCATCGGCAGAACGGGTCGCTGATCCCGCTGGCTGATGAGAGGAAGGGGCCGCTGGCGCTCCAGACCGCAGAGTTGGACATAGCCCGCCTGTCTCGCCAGCAAGCCGTAGGCGCGGTGACGTCGTTGGAGTCGCGGGTGCATCGTCGGCAGCTCCGTTGGCCTTGCCAGCAGCAGGCGGCGCTTCAGGCGTCGATTCGTATGGAGAGGCAAGCCAGACCAGCCAGCCTCAACCAAGCCGACGGCCACCACTACTGGCTTGGCAGCGGGCTCCTGATGGTGGGCAAGCTGCGCCACCCAGCCAGGAGGCGCACCGTTGGAATCGGGGTGCCGACAGCAGCAGGCCGTCGTGTACGACCGCCAACTCCGCAGGGCGCCGCTCCCGCGCCAGGCGCTGCCAGACGCTATCTTGCAGGGCATCTGGCCGGAGCCCGTAGCCGCTGCCCAACCCGATGACAATGTCGAGCAGCGCTGGCCAGTCTCGAAAATCCTCGTCTGGTTGTCCGACAATTAATTAGCTCCAAGATGAAAGCAAGCACCACTAGCGCTTGGCTGGTGTCGAAGGTTTGGAGGAGCGCCCGAAGGTCGGGTGCTTGAACCAGACGGCGCCAAACTCGCCGACGCGTCACATTCTTGCAGTATTTTACCAGCACGAGATAAAGGTTATAGATTTCGGAGCGCTGAGGATGCCGCACGAAGTCGTCCCAGCCGAGCTCCAGCGGCGCCGTCATCACCTGCTCGGCCTTTCGATAGGCCCAGAGGAGCTGCTCATGAGCAGCGTAGACGGCGTGTCCCGGTGCCGCCAGAGGTGCGGCCTCGGTGCGGCGGAAGCCTGCCAGCAGGTCGACCTCTGAATCTTCAACAGCCGCTCGAAGGTCCATGAGCGTTCGCGTGCTGATCTCCTCGAATTTAATAGGCCATTCCACATCTTCACTGACTCCATTGGCCCGCTCGTCGCTGAGGCGGTCCCGTGCCATCCTGGAGTATTCGGCTTCGGCGGGCAGGACAGCGCGTTCTTCGCGCAGGGCGATGATGCGAGCGACAGGCCGGGACTCCATAATTGCGACATACCATACTTGCTGCTCGGCCTCGCTGCGCCCGGATCTTTATGGGCAACTTGAGACTGTCTGGCGCAATTGTCCGGCGAATCAGAAGATTTGACCATAGAACAGGGATATAGGGAGAGGGAAGGAAAAAGGGGCCAACAAAAGATGGGGGGCAAGTTGAGACAGGGCTGATAAGTGCTCGCGCAATCAGTCACACCTCATGACTTCACCTATTTGCACCTGCATCAGCAAGTCAGAACAATAGCAACGCCAACCAAATTAGAAGAGAATATCCCCTGCGGCACAAAACTGATTTTTGACCTATAGAAAACTAATCCTACTTATTGTTATACCTATCGAGCGCAATGTTTCAGTCCTATCCTACACCCTCAGACTATCGATGGGCAATCTACTCCGTTGCATCCGGCCAGCGCAGCCTGACATAGAACCGAGCATGGCTTCTCTTCAAATGCTACAGCCATACCTGCCCGGGCCAGCCGCAAATGCCACCGGAGGTTCCGCCACCCCAATAGCGGGACCACCTGAACTAAGCTCGGCCGCCAACGCCGTGTTGGCCCAATTTTCGTGCGCCGAGCTGCGGGTGAGTTTGGACTGGCGTGCTACAACGGCCGCGAGCCGGCAGAACTATTGCTACTTCTGCCCCGGCTTCCACATTCGGATTGAATAGCCAGGACGGACCTGGACCAGCCAGCCCCGGTGCTTCCTTGCCAGAATTACGGGCCTAGGCCGCTTAACACCTCTTTGCTTACAGCCCAAACTGAAATCCTCGTTTTGTTAACAGCTAGCCTTAATCAGATCCTTTACCCGATGACTAAATACTTTGCCAAAAAAACTTTTGTTGCATTTTTTGTCTTCTAAACAAAACTTTTTCTTCCTAAATCAATACCTATCAATACGAATTTTTGCTTAAAACAAATAAAATTTACTACTACATTTTAATCTCGACTATCCTACATTGGATTATTTGTCCTTGCCTTGAAAATCCCCTTTGCTCTTATTATTGATTTAGACGCGAATGACTTATGGGGAGGCGAAATTCTAACAAAACGGAATTGCTTGACCTAACAGATACATGCATCGGGAGTGGTAGTCCAGGACAGCGTTAGTAGATTTTAGGGTTGAATTGCCTAAAAGGGAAACAGCCTCGGCATCCTTAACAACCATGAAAAGGACCTGTACAGGTTCTTCCCCAAATCTGACTAGCATTTTTTCCTGTCCTACCACCTCCAGCATCTGGTTAGTGTAAAAGAACAGCCGGAGCACAGGCGGATGCAGCCTCTTTTTATCATTACCGGATGCCAATATATAGTCATTCCAGTTTAGAATAGAGACACAGCTGCCTGAATCCACCACTAACTGTACGTCGGCAAGCCTCTCTATAGTCACGCGAATCGTTACGTCAAAATCTCGCCTCCTACCGTTCATTGGCCTAGTTACTATAAAATCTGGCACTGGCATCCTCTTCTTAGTGACTGCAACTGGGGGAGCCCTATTAGAACTACTAGGAGGGGGTTGGGGCGGGCCACTAACCAACCCCAAATCTACTTTCCCGGCTCCTCGCTGCAGGGAGGGAATGGGGCCGTGGGGAACTGGAAAGGCCGGCCACCTGAAGGCTGAGGTTGAGGGGTTGGGGCGCTTCAGGATAGGGCGGGTATTGGGAGAACTGCTGCGGCAAGTTCTCTAAGGGACCCAGGGGCGGGGGCCGCTGCCGATAGCGCCCTCTGAGAGCTTGGCTGGAGCCAGGTTCTTGCCTGTACATTTGATTCGGGGGAGTTGTTGGGCTATGTCGTTGTTTGTTTGAGTAGGCTCTCTGCCTATGTACTTTTATTCCCTTTCATCATTTGACTGCCATGTACATTCTCACCTTACGCGCAAGCACTCATTTGAATATTTCATGTACGTAGCGTGGGGTGCTTTAGCCCCAAGGTTTCTAATGTAATAAATTGTCTCGCTATCGGCTTTTCGTTGGTAAGATTTTCTCGTAGCTACTCAAACTGCTGTCTCTGACTATGCCTTAACATTTTGGCGTCGCAAGCAGGATCGCGTTAGATGTCTATCAAGCTACGGGACCCACTGCCCCTTAACAGCATTGAAGAGCTGAGGGCATGGGTTGAAGTTTTCAACGCTCAGGCGCGCTCAAAGGGAGTTCAGGACACCGATGGCAAGCTGTCGCAAACTGACGCATTCCTTGGTTGCCTTGGAGTGGCGCAGCTCATTAAAGTAAAGCAGTTGGTTGCTCCGAAGCAAATTTCGCAGATGAAGTGGAAGGACATTGAAGCATGTCTCATAAGGTTTCTGGAGCCCAAGAAGAGGCTGCTAATCGCCGAGAGAACGGCCTTTATGTCCATGCGTCAAGGAGAGGGCGAGACTGTCGCTGGCTTTGCTGCTCGCCTCCGTGAACAGTCAGTTGTCTGTGAGTTTGAGAAGCTGAAAGAGGAGAACATCGACCCAGCTGAGCAGCTGATCAAGATGCGACTTATTGCCGGTCTCAACAACCAGGAGGTCAGGAGTAAGGTCCTCGAGCGCGAAGTCTCAGCAGAGCTCTCTGTGGACCAGATCACTGAGTATGTACAGCAACTTCAGTTGGTCAGCAGCTTCTCGTCTGGACCACTGGCCTCTGGCGAAGCTTCTATTTTTCTAAGTCTTATTCTCTGCTCCTCCTGAGGCGGTGGCCGCCGCCTCTTCAGGCTTCACCTGGCTGGGGGCCTCACTCTCGCGCCTATCCCTCGGGCGCTGCGCTGCCGCCTCCTCAATCCTCCGCGAGGCCCTCTCAATCGCATTGGCGAGGGTCTCGCACATCCAGGGCTCAAGTGCATCTTGGACTGGCATAATGATCCTGGCATAGCCGACAGTTTTTTGGCTGCGGTTTGAAGCATTCTTGCGCAATTTTTTTGTCGAGCACTGGAGAGTAAAGGACTTTTGGTTTCGCGTGGAGTATCAGAGTCGTGTAAGTCCGCACGTGCACGGCTGTATTTGGATGCCGGACGGTGTAGACGTGACGTCGGAGACGCTAAACGCGGAAGAATTAGCAGAATATGTGGACAAATATGTGTGCAGCTGGAATTTGGCGATGGACGGCTCAGAATTTGGCGACAATATTCTTGCTAGTGGTTGCTCATCGTTGCCACATCCAGCCAATTTGAAGCGAGAGGAGATTGTCGTGGACAAGGAAGAATTGCAGCTGTTGTCTCAATTGACTGAGCGGCATACAATTTGCAGTAGCAAGTGTTTACGAACGGGAAAAGGCAAAACCGAATGCCGTTTCAAGTATCCTCACGAGAATCGAGAAAAGACGGAAGCAAAGCACATTTCACGTCTAAACTGGCAAGTAGAATTGCAGCGCAACGACAAACGAATGATTAGTTATAATCCACAGTGCTGTGCATTTGGAGGGCAAATGTTGACATTCAGATGATTTCGTCAGCAAAGAATTTGATTCGCTATTTGATCAAGTATGCGACGAAAGGCGAGAAGGAGTCACAATATCTTGAGGAACTAAATAGGCGCCTGCACGGCGAGCTGCAAGAAATGGAAGAGGAAAAATTGTCCGAGCATCAGCGGACTGATACAGCACGGCGGGTAGTACAACAGCACTTGACGGCGCAAGTCGGAGCTCAAGACTATTCTGCACAGGAGGCAATGCACCTGCTATTACAGACGCCAATGTACAAGTTCTCGCGTGAATCCGTGTTTATTCAGACTGGCCACACTCAAGCAGTTGAAGAGCAGGGCGTGTGCAGCAACAGCTTGGACAAGTATTCGAAGCGGCAGGCCGAGTTGGAGGACGACACAATGTACAGTTTTTTTGCCAGTTATTCTCGCGCCTCTGCTCGCGCAAAGTACACCAAGAGGTCGCAAGGAAAGGAAGCTGTTTTGCAAATTAGTCCATATTTGCGTCACACAGAACAGTCTAGCGAGAAGCCCGAAGCTTGCTACCGACAACAGGTATCATTGTCTATTTGCTGGCGCAGCGAAGAAGATGCGAAAGGTTGTCACGCAACATGTCAAGAAGTGTATGAAGAAATGCCTCGAGAGAGTCAATGTGCGCTAAAGATTAAAAATTTGGACGATTTGCGCAATGACGAAGCCGACGAGGTGGAAACTGGATGATGAAAAATTGCCGCAGCTTTTCGTTTGACATGTTGCCACCGAGTTTTGAAGGCAAATGCACGTTTTTATTTCACACAAATGAAGATGTGACGAAATTACCTGAAATTGGGTGAATTAGCGTCGGAAGCGAATCCAGTGCGACAAATTAACGCTGTTTCCGATGGCGACGAGGCTCAAGTGGGTAGCAAAAAGAGTGCAAAGAGCAAATCAGAGACTGGCCTAGAGAAGCGACTCTATTTGGCAATTGGCGCTCGAGTAATGCTAGGCAGAAATCTCTCCGTGATGAACGGTCTGGTAAACGGATCTATTGGTACTGTCCGCGGTATGCTACGTTGCTACGCTGGTTGCTACGCTGAAGGAAAGAGGCCACCCGATTGCATTTGGGTCGAATTCGATAATTGCTCTGGTCCGGCCATGGAAGCAAAGATCTCAGGTGACGGTGAACGTGTAACTCGAGTAATACCAATTTTGCCTGTAATGAATGAAAAGTATAAATTATTTTCCCCTTATCTTGTGAGCCTCCCATTCTCTTTCTCTTCTTCTTCGCAAATTTCTACTTGTGTGTGTGAACTCTAACCTCATCGTGTGAATGTGATGCAAAGGCGGAGAAATGCGGAAAGCCCGGCTCAACTCGACGCGCGAGGTCTGATCAAGGACCACTAGAAGTTACTTTTGTTAGAAGGACGCAACACTCAAAAAAATTGAAGGCCGAAAATACACTGAAATAATAAGTTTTAGCCATAGACAAAAATTAGAAAATTTCTATCTCGCCAGTGTAAAATCGGCCTTCAAATATTTGGGGTGTAGCGTCCTTCTACTTTAGAAGTCCTTGGGTCTGATCCCTAGCCCGGAGGTGCGAATCCGCTAGGGTCTGCGTGCGGCCAATCGGAAGAACACGGGAACCCGCAAATCCACTCAAGACCCATGAGAACAGCGGAAAAGAAGAAGTTCAGCTCTGCCACTGTCACTGCCACCACCACCCCCTGTCGAAAATCACCAAAAAACCTCCAAATCACTATTTTTACTCCGAAAGTGCTCTAAATAAAAAACATGGAACCTTTCACTTGTTCTCAGTTTCGAAGCACTTTGAGACTCTTTTATCGAAATTTTACCCCAGTAAAACTAATTTCAAACAATTTATCAAATTATTTTATAAAAAATGAAAGATATTTTCGTTAGTTCAGCAACTATCTCGTTTATTGAGTAAGCTAGTTTCCTCCACAACACTTTTTTACTAACAAGTTTAACACACGAATTTGGATTAATTCTATTTTCAGTTTTCAATATGCCCTAACTTGTTAATTCCACTAATAATCAATTCAGATATTCTAAAGACGCCGTTGTAACTTGGAGAACTATAACAATTCCTCCTAGAGCATATCAATATACGGATTTGAATTCAACCATTCAAACACTATTAACAGATAATGGAGATTGGGTTGCAGACGCTATAGTTATTGGAGTTGATGTGCCAGCAAGAAAATTTACATTAAATCTCGCCACAAATTATCAAGTTAATTTTACAATTCAAAACAACAATTCTACGAATTATTTTACGATTCAACTCCAGAATTGTAACTACTTCTAGCAGAGGAGACACTGGGAAAAATAGGTTTCGACACAATCAATGTTACTACTGATATTTCCAATGGCGGATATATTCGCGACTCCAATGGATTTTTAGTACGAAGGGAAATAATCTTTTCAATTCTATTTTTATCTGTAAATATTGGAGATAAGATGATTGCGGCTCCTGATCACATTGTAATAGCAATGATATGATTGCTATTACAATGTGTTTGATAAAAATTAGACTAATTCTCACTTGCAATATTCCGATTGCGATTCTTTGATATTCGCAGTTAATACCCTAGATATTGAGACCGATATGAAAAAATTAAAGAATATCTAGACACATCAGATTATCCAGAAGATCATTCACTGTATTCTAAAAAATAAAAGGATTATTGGAAAATTGAAAGATGAATTGATTGGGAAAATAATTTCTGAAGCAGTTTTTATAACAGCAAAAGAATATGCATTTTTGCAGTTTCTGAAGAAACCATTAAAACTAAGGGGGTAAATAAAAATAATGTAAATCTTAACTTTGATAAACTTAAAAAGTATTGCCAAATGGTTATAATAAAATTGAAATAATAAATACAACTGTTACAATTTTAGAAACAAAATATGCATTCGAAATATTATTAGACAAGTAATGAGTCCATTGGATGATAAGACATATTATTTAGATTGAATAATTTTTACTCCTCATCACTATCATCATCACTAATGACCAGAGTGTTTTCGTCAGTGATTGCAGAATTCGCAATGCTGAAGTTTGCACATTCATTATTATTTCGTGAAGTTTTATCATTATTTTGTTTTAGTGGCTTTAGCATAATGACATTAATTTTCGAATAGATTTAAGCTAAATGAACACAATAACTGAGTGACATGAGAGTCAGAATAAGAATATCAGAATCAAATAACTAATTATTCTAGTCAGTTATAAAGTACACACGAACATTTTCCTCTTAAGGCACCTTTCTACCATTCATGCAAGCTTATTTGTCCATGACAGTAGTATACAAAAAACGGATACAACCCCGATTTGCTTATGGAAAAATACATAGCAAGTCCCGTGGCGAAACCCTAGTTCTGATACAACCGCGATTTCCTTATGGGAAAATACATAGCAAGTCCCGCAGCAAACCCTAGTTCTGATACAACCGCGATTTCCTTATGGCGAAATACATAGCAAGTCCCGCGGGTCTGTTACATAATCAAGAGCAAAGTTTTTTGCTCGAGCGAAAATTCCAGCATTTTATGGTAGCTCGCTTCGGGTAAATTTATGCCAATTACATAATCAAACTTCACTAGATAATAACTGAGTTAACGCAAATTTCTGTTACATAATCGAGAGTAAATTAAGTTGTTTTGTATCTGTCAATTTTATTTTTCAATTAAAAAGTTTACTCGCATAGCAAACTTAATTATAAAACAACTTGAAGTCAGAAAAAAATTTACGCACAGAAAAAGTCTATTTTACAGTTTGACACTTAAAAATATTGAGGCAGAATTCGTAAAACAAAGTTTCGCAATTTGAGATAGGCTTTTTTAAAAGAATTTCTACGCATGGCATTTCTTTTCACAATAGTGAAATAAACGAGTGCAAAGTTTTTCTCGTAGTTAGTTTATAAAATATGTAAAAAATTACACACAAACCGCAATGGCCACTTTGCGGATCTTGAATTGCAAAGCGAGTATAACTCCAATTCTTTGCTCCTCCGCATTCAACTCCGAGCCACTGCGCCACTCTAGACATCGGATTCAGTCCGAGCGAATCAAAATATTCGCCAACACGTTTACCTCGATGTGCCGTGTTTAATCTTTTTGCAGACACCCAAACACAAACCCAATGTTTACCGGGCAGATTCGAGGTATCAGTGTTAACAATGAAAAAATAATCTAATCCATCAAGCGGAAGTGGTTTCAATCTACCAATAAAATCTTGTGGAATGACGTCTAAAAATATAGCATGAGAAAAGTGAGCAAAAAGTTTTTGCACATTATATCGAAGGAAGCGATCAGTGACACCTCGCGTCAAAATAGAGTCAATCATTTCCATATTGTTCCTGGTACAACGTCGCGAAGCTCTGTCAGTTGCAGTTGCTTATCGAAAATACCTCCAAAAATGACGTTGTACACCGTGCTAGTGGCCGTATTAAATCTTAATTCTACTTTTACATTTCCTTCCTTATACATTTGCACTCCATTTCCTACACCCGGCTCAGATCCCAGACTGAAAGCGAAAATTGAGTAGCCGTTTGCGTAATCAGACATGTCAAAACCGAGATCTCGACCATGCAGATAGATTCCAAGTTGCTGCCGCAGGAAAGTATACTCTCTCACACAGTCGCTCTCAAAGTTTGTTTGCAATGGCCGTGTAGGCACCGACTCTCCGTTTACAAACACTCCGATGCTGCTCACATTCGCATGCTCGAAATTAAACGGGTTTGTGTCCATGCTGCCGTTAAATGCCTTGTTGCTCACAAACGTCAGTAATAGTAGCCGCGGTACACCACTAGGAAATAGATTTTCATGCGTGTGGCTTGACGATCCCCGGGGTATAGTAAACGTTCCAAGGCTTAGGCTTCGATGTGGGTACAGAGCATTGTGACTTTTTAGTCCGTGAGCATGAGCACTAATCACACTTGGAGATGTTGCACCAGCCGTAATCGCAGTTCTGCTTGCAAAAAATTTATTTCATAATCTTTTAGTGCATCTGTAGCTCCAATCGCCGATCCGCTTAGAACAAACTTGCTTTTCGCAGGTATTAATTTAATTCTCAGAGGTGTTTTCGAAAGTAAATATCGAGGTTGCCGAAATAGATCTAGAAACAGCGGTCCAGAGACAGTACAGTGTTTATTGTCTGCAATCATTGCTTTCCTCTTTTTGCGTCCTTCGTTTTCGCTTGTTGAGTTCATCTTCCCAGCAGTATCTTTGTAAAATCCCCATGGCAATAGTCCAGCCTTTTGAGCAGTGTGTCCATATTCCAGCAGAGTAAGAAGCATGGCTTTATACGGATACATGAAGCTGCCGCCTTCAACGACAGTGTCTCCAATTGTAAATTGCACATCCTCAAATAATTCTCCAATAACTAAATTGTTCAGGCAGACAAAATTTTTTGCAGCATCAATAGCATTACCTTCGGAATCCCTGACGCTGAATTTTACAGTAAGAACAGTTTCTTGCAAATCCAAATACAAGTCTCCAGCCGGTACGATCTCAAATTCGATTGGCGAACCTTTTGTCAGTCCATACTGCGGCTGAATGTCGGTATACCGACTTTCCAAAACACTAAATTGAACAGGACTTTGATCGAAAATACTTAGCTCACTTTTGAGTGCAGCAACGTCGGGTCCAAGCAGTTGATTCATTTTTCGAAAAGACTAAACAACTTTTTACTAGCTGTCGCACGTTGCTTACTTTTCCTTGTGCGTTTACGCTTCCTCACACTGCGTCGTTGCTTAACTTTTTGCACTCGCTTTCGTCGTCTAATGCTTATACCTTTTCCAGTCATCCTTCTGCGTCGCTTTCTTGCAGGAGGCATAGGATGCAAACTCTCTTCTACGACTGCGTTCCAACCTTTCTTGCGTCCCAAGCCGATTTTGCTTGCACCTTCTTTTAGATACTCTAAACCTCGATCCAAAAGATCTTTCTGAGCGTTGCGCAGTAAGCGCTAATTGCAGTGCAATCAGAAATGCCATTTAAGTGTCAGGGCTACTATCGAGATGGGCAATTAATTAATCAGAGACCTGACGGAAAAGTCAAGTAGTTTTTCGATGTAGCTTTTTAGACGTCTTAGATTAGCACAAATATTAACTATTTCGTGATTTTTTGTATTACAGTAAAATAAAAGGTGAATTATGTAATAACTAAAAGAATTTAATAGATATGGATTACATTTTAAACAACTTTAGTCGAATCGTTTTAAGAAGAGTACTAGTTTTGTTTAAAATGTAAAAATTTAAATTAAAAATTACTCGTTTTGCGCTTTTTTCTTCTTGCACGAAGTTCAGTTAACATCATCTATTAACTAAGTTATCTGACATCTTGATCTTGACTAGCATTTCACTGAATCACTGTCTGGTATACATTTATACATTTGTAGGTATACAGTACATTTATCAAAGGCTATACTGTAAAAGCAATTATACATTTTATTTGTCTACAATAGATTATAGTTGGCGGTAGGCCTAGTAACTAATGGAGGAGTCTGCCAGTGCCAGTGCCAACAGTGCCAGTAGTATGACTATGAGTGCTAGTAGGAGAAGTAAAAGGAAGCGAACTAATCTAGACAAGTTCGCAATCGATCGACTTGGCCGTAGTGTCTATGTGCTACTTTGGTTTAATAAAACCTGTACATTTAGTGAAATTCTCCCAATCAATTGTGCCAAGTTTTCCAAGGTAGGCTCAGTGGCCTAACTAACAAATTTATTGTTACTCTTTAGACTAGAGACTAAAGAATTCTGACACCTTAGTAGTACTAGTACTTAATTTAGAATGCTTTTTATAGTGATTTTATGTAATACTTGACAAGATTCAAGGAATTATCATTTTTTATCCTGCTGCTACTAGCTACTAGCTAGCCAAATAAATGTATTTACATTTTGAATTTAGCTTAAGTACAACTTTTTTATTTTGTTTTATTCATACATATACTGACTATAAAGAAAACTTTCAACCAATTTTAGTTTACTGCTTCTGAGAAGCTCAGTTGGAAAAAGGTAATTCTTAATACCGTTGTTATTTTATAATTATATATATATATATTAAAGAATGAATTATATATTTGGTAATTAAACTTATTTATTTATTGTCTTCTTACATTTTTATTCAGTTTGCCTATTTAATAAACTATTATTAAACCAATTTTTAGGGATCAACATTTTTCATCAATGAAGATGGGAAAAAAGTTCTTTGCACCATCCTAGTAAAGGATTCATTAGAAGGAAATGTAAGAAAGTTTGCTGATGCCCTAGACAAGAAAATTTCAACTTATGCTGACAGAGGCGAAGAATTTGACACAGAAGCTGCCATAGAACTGGCTGAAAACATGAAGGGTAAATAAAAGTATCATAATAGTTCCAATGTGTTATTTTAATGGATCAATTATCTTAATTAAGTTATTATATCTAATTTTCCTAATTTTTTAGTGGATGAGTATACTTCTGATTCTAGTATTGATTGTGATCATGATGATGTGGAAAATGACCCATCATTTGAGCCAGAAGAGAGTGTCTGCATTTCAACAATGGCAAAGAAAAGTGCAGGTATGTAAAAATAAATTACTACTGTAAAATTGTGTCTTTTCTTATGCTTTATTTGATAACCCAACCCTAGACAACACAGAGAGCAATTTGTTCAATCAAGCAACTGCCAGTGCTTCAATGAGTAGTGCAACCAATGTAGCAAGTGAGGCATCTATTATTATTTTTTATTTTTTAAACATTGCTCAGATTTTTAAGCTTTAAATAATAAATGTAACTTTATCCTTTTTTACATACAGAGGTTGCTCGCTTCAATCAAGAGGTGACAAGGCAAAGAATTTTGACTGCAGCCTTGAATAATTGCGAAAATCAAACTGGTAGCCACCGCTCACAGCCTGTCATTATTGATGCTGCTGATAGTGCGCCAAGCACCCCTAAATCGGCTTCCTCTTTAGCTGGAGCTGGTGCGCAAAAATCGACTGCTTGTTTGCCAAAGGAGCGAAACACTCCTTCATTTATTACAAGTGCCCAAGCTGACAGTATGATACGCCTGCTTCAGCAAATAAAAAATATTCTATCTGACGTTCGCGAAAATACTCGTCCACAAGAAGGCTCGACGGAGGATGTGGTAACTATATTTATGCTATTCTTGAAAAGCATAATGTTACTAGTTCTTTAAGCATGCAGATTTTGCCTTTCTTAAATGTGTTTTAGTTCCTCTTTGATCATCTTGGTCGGCAGTTTAGTATTCAAGAAATCAACAGCACGTCGATCACTCTCTTTGCTTTGGCCCTAGTTGATCGGCTGATGGGGCCAGACTACATTGCCAATCACCGATTTGAGCAGCATCCCATCCCAGATGGTTTGCATCCTGCTTCTGCCGAATTGATTTCGCAGATAAAATGTAAACACAAATTTGCTAAACTCTTCCAGAATAAGATTTAAACTTTTGGACATCTTGCCAATAAAAGGACTAAAAGTACACATTTGATATGATCGTGTAAAATAGTTATGAAAGTGTGTGTAAATGACCGAATGTATTACATTTACAATATTGCATAGCTTTCTCCCCTCTAATTTTTCCAGCTAGTCTTCGCACCCGATTCGGCTCCTCGTGCACGTGGAGCCAGGCGAGACTATCGCTCAACCAAGCTTCCAGAGACCGTGGTCGGAAGAAGCGAAAAAGTATAAATGATTCCGGTGCAAATGCTGAGGAGCACTAATTACAATAGTTTCGTTGATTATTGACGTTAACATCGTTTTTTAATGACTGGCTTTCTCTAGTACTTTTGTGGCTCGTGACAGCATTACGCGCCCAGAAAGAAATGGGCATATACAAACAAAAACGAGATGCGTGAAATATAACTCACGGTCATAGACAATTACATATGTCTGTCTGCAGCCGCCACAGTACTGAATTGTACGGATTTTCTCGGCATGCAGTTTTGTTGATTGTCGTTAGAACATCTTTTTGCAATCACTCATTGTCTCTGATGCTGAATTTTATAAATTGACCTGCGGCGTGCGATGCAGCTGCATGCTTTCCTCACGTAAATATCGTGTCCTTAACTTTTCCTTTGGCATGTTTACGCTAAAATTTTTTGTTTCGAGAATCCAGCAGGCTAAGATATGAATTTTATACTGTTTCCCTCGATTGTTGAAAATTAGTGAGTATTGTACCAAATTGTTTTCCCGTCGTAGATAAAACGGTTTGATTTCTCAGTTTTTCGAAATTGATGGCGTTTGGATGAATTTAATGTAGCTAGATTTTACTTAAATACTGACTGCTACTTTATCTGGTTTATTGGAAAATCTGTGGTTGTTATTACCCCGCCCATTTTCAGCCTGCGCAGTCGCGCTACCAGCGCAAATGTCTGCGCTCAAATGCCAACTACGTGTGGGAGTCACAGGACAACGAGGATTTGAACAGCGAGCCTTTGGACTTACTTCCAAACACAGCTGAAAGCCCGGGTCCGTCCTCTGCCTGTGATACAAGCCAGCGTCATATTTTACTTTCAGCCGGCGCAAGTAACGTCGATTCGGCAAGCCTCGTGGCCGCGCATGTGAGTAGCTTTATTATTTTGGCATCCTTAACTGCACTTTCACTGTTTGATTTCTTAGTTGGTGTCGAATGTTTTCTACTTAAAATTGATTTGTCTTTGATTTTCCCTTTCGCAGTCGTCCAACAATTCAAAATATCAAAATCAAACTATCGACTGTGCAGAAGCTGAATCAGATGATTTTCATCCACCTGAAGGAAACTTTCACGATATACTATCTGCGTTAGGCACCGTTTCTAACACCTCAGGAAAATGGGATGAACGTACTTTATTTGCTGCTTGTCTTCTCTTATCGCAAATTCGACACAAGCAGACTAAAATTGCATTGGAATCAAATCTAAAAATGTGTAAATTTTTCGGTTCCAAGTTGCCCATGGTTGACTCTCGAACTATGAAAAACACAATTTATTCTAACATTGAAGACTGCAGGACATGGATTCATTGTTTTCGCATTTGTTTAAGTTGTTCCAATCTAAGTGACAGTTGTACCTGCGTCACCAGCGAATTTGGCGAGTTTTACACCATTGATGCAAGGCAGCAAGTGTCCCGCATAGTCAAGTCATTTTCAACTGACATTGAGCAGCATTATCAATCGTTAAAGGAAGGATTTAAAGATGTGCTGAGTGCAAATGTTGAAAATATAAAATCCCCTTACGAAATTCACTTGCTGCTAAATGCCGACGGTGTTTGCTTTTACAATACTAAATCTGATTCAATGTGGCCCATTCAAGCTACCCTTCTGAACCTGAATCCGCGGCTGCGCCAATCTAAGCGGTGCGTTGTGCTTCTAGGTCTGTGGACCCACAAACACAAACCTAAGTTCGATGCCATATTTAAGTGCGTGTTGCAGCGGGCTCCGTTGCCGTGGGATGTCGTTATCAATTCTGTAAATGTTCGTGTGACACTTCATTTTTCTTACGTTGTTTGCGACCTGCCTGCCTTGGCTAGCGTTGTAAAAATTAACGCCCATAACGGATTTTTTTCTTGCCCTAAGTGCCTGGATCCAGGTAGCAGTATGAGAACGGAAAAAGGTGGAACCGTCGTGTTGTATGGCTTAGACCTTAGTTTTCCGCTTCGAACTGCCAACGACTTCCAAGAATGTGCTCACGCAGCGCGTATGTCTGGAAGAGAAGTGTTTGGTATTAAGTCTGTGTCCGTATTGTCCAGTGTGGTGCAAATGCCGAACAACATCGTATTGGATTCAATGCACATACTATACGAAGGAATTGTAAAAAAGCTACTTAAGTACGCTGTAAAAAATCTAATTGGCCGGCACCGACATGCTCTCGAAGCTTTGAACCGTCGAATTATGGAGCAACCCGTTCCTCATGACATGCCTCGATTCAAGCCGTTGGACAAGACGTTGGCTTCATGGAGAGCGCACGACCTAAAGAATTTTTCATTGTATGCTATATCGCAGATATTTGTCCCATCTTTGGTTGATGACCGAGTGAAGCATCTTTTTGTTTCACTGGAGCGCATGCTGCAAAGCTTCTATTTCACTGAAGTCGATGTTGCACGAGAAAATACAAAAGCCTTTCTACAGGCTTTAGACGAATGTTGCCCGAAGCGTTTTCAAACTCTCAATACGCACCTGCTGCTCCATCTTCCGGATCAACTAGTACTTTTGGCAGCGTTGACAAAACATCATTGTTTTCATTCGAATCAAGAATGTTGTTCTTTAAAGGTTTCATTCAAGGCACTCGTTTTCATGGCAAACAGATTGTAAATAAATTTTGCCTTCAATCTATTATTCGCTTCTATATGCACAGCCTAAATCTTCTCGAACCACTGAGGATAATTGATGCCGAGCCGATCGCCCCTCATCGCAGCAATGCGTTTTCTAATGGAAACCAAACATTTCATAGCTACGATCGTTCGCGAAGAGGAAATTGTGTTAGCTACTTTGTGCGGTACGCTGTGGATAAAGTAGGCATACTAAGGAGTGTGAATCACAACAACCAGACTATCGGCATCCTAACAATTGAGTCAACGCAACGGGATCGGCTATTTTTTTCTACTCGTCAGCAGTATGAAGACAGCTTTGTCAGCGATGGTATCTGTGTATTTCTCGATATGCTGCACACGAAAGAAATGCAAAAATGTCTGGTCATTATAAATGAGCATCAGGTGTGCTACGTTCCGATTTTAAACTGCTGCGAGCATGATTAGGTAATCATCGGTTGTTTCTATCTAACATTTCATTGTCCTCGGTATCTAGTGTGTACCACCCTGCAACTCACTTGGCACGCTTTTTATTCTTCTTAGAGCTAATTAATATGCAAAAAATGTCTGGTCATTATAAAGCAATTCCAAGCAAAACTGCCTCCTAAACCCGCAGTGCATAGACCAAGCGAGAGCCGTGTTATGACGTTCTGCGCACAGTCTTGGCTTTCATGTGACCTTCACTGGCTTCACGCCTACCCAACCAGATGTTAGCAGTGATGTGTGGATTAGTTCGTTGGCTGCATCGCAAAAGAGAGCAGGGTGCTTTTTAAGATCATTCGATATTCAGGTACGCGGATAAAACTTTGTTTAAACCACACAATGAAGCTAATTTCCTTCAATCGCAGCTCTACGATTAGCTAGCTTATCGATTTTGACCCTACCTACCTACCACAATATCGTAATAAAGTACCTATTTCCAAAATTTGGTCCTAAATCTCGAGTACAACTTCCATTTAGTGGCCCAGTAAATCACGTTACGTCCACTCTACCAGTTTCAGATGCTGTTGTACTAATTCATTTTTCAGATCGATGGCTCCCGGCGCGAGTTAAGCTGCGCAGCTGTACTACAAGTCTACAATTTTGGCAGCGCTGCCTCATGCTACCCTGCAAACTGCGCTCATGCTCACCAGTCACCAGCCCGGCCCTTGAACTGAAAATATTCTAGTTTTAGACTGTTTAATGCGCATACAACATACTTGTTATTTTATTGTTCTCCAATTTTTTGCTCAATTGTGCTTTTAGGTTTGTAATAATCACACTAATAGTTGTAATTTTCTGTGCTAAAATGAATTGCCCGTAGAAACGAACCGCCTGAAGTGATCAGGCCGCCCCTCACAATCACTTCAGACCACCCCTTAAAATGTTATAAATTTTTCTTACGAATATAACCAGGAGTATTAAAATTTGTCAAATCAAATTTATTACTGTTGAATTTACTATATTTTTCTTTTTTAATTGTTATGCATGTTGGTTCTATATTGTACGCTTGCATCATTATAGTGCCATTGGATCCCTTGTGTGTATTATATATTGTGCAAAGTCTTAAGTCATTAGCTCTTATTATTACTTTGTGCGTTGTTTTCAGGTACTTGTTGTGTATGCTTTCTTTTGTATATTTCCATTGCATACTTGCGTGTGTGTATTATATGTCACGCAAAGTCTCAAGTAATTTGCTTTTATTCTCTATTGTTACTTTTCACATTGTGTTTGGCTCGCTTTTCATGTGCTTGTATAAGCTTTTTTGCATATTCATTGCATACCAGTCTGAAAGTTACATCGTGTGCTTTTTCTGAATTATTACTACTACTTATGCTAATGCCATAATCGGATGGGCTTTCACAAGACCGAAATTTCATAGCTTTGAAAAGTTAAGGAAAATTTTATGCGCCCAAAAATCTACCAAACCTAACGCTCATCATAAGCATTACTTATTGTATCAAAATTCGGGGAAGACTGTGACGAATCAATGTCTTCAATTTTATAAAAATCGAAATTTCGGTCTTTCAGAGCGACCCCACGTGCATTTTGCAGACTGTTCTGTTAGAATGATTGTTTTTAGTATCTTGTTCACTTACATTTATAAGATGTGCCTGCAAATGCGTCATAAATGTTAATTTATGCTGTGCAAATAGCCCTTTTAATTTGATTTAGCTAATACAGTCATAGTCTACTTATAATGCCCCTTAGTATAAACTGCCTTTTAGAATTACCAAGCATGAAAAGCTAAACATTAAAGTTGTTTCTTATCTAGTTATCCTACTAATGATAATCCTTGTGCACTGTTTTTTTTAATTCTGTTCATGCTTCTGGGTTTACTTGATGCTTGTAATGTGAAAAGTTTATTAATGACTATTAAAATGTAGAAACGTTTTTTCATAAATTTGTCGAAAATAAATACAGGCAGTAAATAAAAATAAGGGTCGAACTGATATGCAGTCAATATTGTATATCAAAACACAATGTTTCCTTGCGCTGGCTATTCAGTTCTTCAGTTAATTTTATCACTATTCAACTTCGTAGCCCATGCAGGTGTGGATCTACTGTTACAAATCATGCAAGCAGATCCTGCAAGATAATGTGGATAAAACATCTGCTAAGATGGTGTAGGCAGATTGCCATTATACTTACTTTAACATATCGTGGCATATCATGCATGATCTTAGCAGATCTTAGGCGGCCCAGCAAGATCATAGCAGATCGTCCCTTAACATATCTTAGCAGATCTCGTAAGATCTGCATATACATTTAAATACTGCAGATCATGTGGGCTCTTGCAAGAACGTGTGCAGAAGCTTAAGGCAGATCTTGTAAGAATGGGCAAGGCGATGTCATCTAGGGTGTCTTCACTTTTCGACCCAAATGCGAATGTTTTTAAGGAAGTACGTTTCAGCGAAATATGGCCGTGCAGTAGAAGGCAAGAGGGGGCTTCTGGGACAAAAAATTCGACATTTTACATATATGCCTACCACTAACTAACATATCCTCGACTACTTGAAAAAAGAGGGGGGCCTCCTCTTAAAATGCTTTTCCCCCCAGGACATAAAATTTAGCCTAAATTTATTATTCCAGGCAATTAGCAAATGGGGTTTCTGGGACAGAAAAAAAATTGCTATTTTTCATATCCTCGAGATGTTTTTGACATTTTTATTAATGGGGCTTCTAGGACACTGGGATTAAAACCCTGGTTATCCACCCTAGTTATGCGCTGATCGGGGTACTCACCCCGAAAAATTTTTTTTAATTTTCAATAAAAAAATGTTTCCGACCGTTTCTCCAGGATCTTACTATGTTAAGCCACATCCCAATTACAAATCTAAGTACCACTGCAAGAAGGAATGTGAATTTTATATGAAAAAATATTGGCCTAATGTCCCACTAACTATTCCGAATCTTAATCAGGCAGTTAAGACTCACTGGCATTACTTGCATGGAGTAACTATTAAAGATTACGACAGCTATTACAACTTCGCTGAAATTATTAATCAGTTGTAATTTGTTTTTTTATTTTTTTTCTCACATTCTTTCAATGATAATTGTCATTGCGAACTCTTCGCCGTTAAAATCAACAGCTTCTCCATCCTCGGTCTCAAACTGTAGCAATATTTCATTAATTTCTTTGTTACAGAGCACAACTCTTTTTACTGGATTGGGCTTCTCAACAATCATCTGTCCACCAGCAACAGAGTTAGAAATATTGTACAAAATATTTGTTCGCTTTCCCTTGAAGACCCAGTCCAGACTGAGATTGCTTCGGATCAAAATGTTCAAACTTTTAACAATGTCTGCGATATTTTCTGCCATAAATAAACCGCGTGCTGGCTGGCGGCTCAACATAACCGCCCCCGGCGAAGGAGCTGTGGGTGGAGCTGCAGTTTCCGCCTTGTAAACCTTCTTTTCAAATCCCAACTCCCGATACCAGGTGCCATCTTTAAACTCCACCTCTGCGTCTTTATGAACTTGCATAACCACTCTCATTACAGTGAGATCATAGGACAATTTAACAGGAAATAGTTTATTCTCGGGTTTGCTAGTATCAGGAGTTTCAAAATGCCCCCTTTTGGTAAAAACGTTCTCCAGAAAGTAATTATAAGTATCCACGCTCTGTGTGCTCACAGGGAATTTAACCGGAAATTCTTTCACTTCGCCTCCAATTTGTTTCCATTTGTAATAAAACATGTTATTCTTTTCTGTCACGTTGGGGACATTTGACCAGCCAGTAAAGTCATTGAGATAAACATGGTAGTTTGCCTCTGGGTCCAGACGAATGGGTTGCTCAAGTTGTTCAATAAAAGTTCCACTTGAAACTGTAAGTCGACCAGTTATTGTAATTGGGATACTTTCCTTCGAATGCGACACGATATTGTTTAGTCTTTCAGCAATCGCTTCCATTTTTTTACAAAAAAATTATTTTAAACCTTACTCGAAGAATTATTAATCATGTTCAGCTTAATTTTCCTCTCAAATGCATAGATGATAAAAAGGTCAACGGGTGTAGCCTCACTTCTGTCGATATTGGTCACAATATTCACCGGACTGTTGTCAGTAGGCATTTGCCTGGCCGACACGTCTGCACCGAAAATGGGGAAAAGAGTCTTGAACTGCCATGCCGTAATAACGATTCCGTTGTTTTCCTTTACGGCTAAGTCAACCAGCTCGCAGTAAAATTTGCTAATTTTGTTTGTTGCAAAATCTCCATTCTGTGGCATTGCCGGGTAAAGATTATCACTGATTTCATGTTGAATTGTTCGCACATTTCCATGTTCATAACGACTTATAGTTAATGGATCTCTCAAACTGACAATAATGTACCTTGGGTTGCTGCAAGAACCCTCCTTAATACAAATCTGTTGCCTTCTTTCATTACGTTCATCCCTGCACATGTAAGCTGTGTAAGCAACATCAATGTCTTTTTCAATAGCCTTCAAATATTCAGCTTTCAGTGCTGTCTTTGGTTCAATGATTTCCAAGTACAGCTCAACTCCCGCTAGCTTAACTTCCATACTAGTATGCGCAGCTCCTGTCCAAACACTCCTGTTGCGATCGTCCCTGGTAAGCCTAAACGTGTAGCTAAAGTTGCTGGTCAGGCGATTAAAAGTATTGCAGAACCCGCTCATGAATCTCAAAGGTACAAATATATCTACATGTCTATACTGAGAATTCTTTGCGCCATTATCAGCACCCGTCAATGCATAGTTATATATCCCCTTTCTCTTTGTATAACCTGAATCATTTACGTCTCCTTTCTCCTCATTAGGGATGAAGCCAGCGCCGCTACCAAGTTGAATAAAATCTGGGTTTTCAATGAGACAATGAGTGTCATACACTACACCAAAGTTGGCAATTCTCTCCAGCTCTGTACTCCCGTTCGACACGCTAAACTCCTTAAACATGTAGGCCCAGAAGTTGCTGATTAGCGTGACATCAGCGTCATGCTTGTCAGTATTAGCACCATCAGCATTTGTACCACCTTTAGTCTTGTATTGGAATGTCATGTAAAACCCGCTCCTTAGACTGTGAACGCTGACCAGAGATGAACACCCAGTGTAAGTAAATGTTAGCGTTTGACCGGGGCCCAAATTAGTTTCATTCTGATTTTCATGACTGGGGACTCTTACTTGAGTCGCTTTGATTGTGCTGTCATCACTCAAGATAGGCTTGTTGATTTTATAGAAAACTGGCGTCAGAGGATCGTTCATTTTTTTAGTTTAAAAATTAAAATTAAAAAATGAAACGAAAAAATTCTCATTACATCTCTGACTTAGAGAAGCTCGCAGAAGCTGAAAAACGAGTCACTGGGTTAATTAACAAAGAGCAGCAGTCCTACAATGAGTTTATCCAAGCCGCCACTGAGTTTCACAAACCAGGTTACACCGAAGCAAAGAAATCCATTGAAACAGTTAAGGAAGCTGTTGATGAGATTCAAGAGAGCCAGTTTCAGAATACGCTGAATAAAATTCCACCTGGCGAAACGTCTCCTCAAGCATCTCAGCAAAAATTGAAAGTAACAGATAACTTCTTTGGGCCAGTAGAATATGAAGGCAAACTCGTCTTTGGTGTTAGTGTCTGGCGTAAAAATATTTCTACTGATCCTGTGGATTATCATCTTGAGATAACGAAAGAAAGTATTGGAGTCATCAAAGAAGGCGCGGCCGGGGTCGGAGAAAACACCTCAAAGAAGGTTGCTTTCACCCAAGTATTGCTCAACTTCATGACTAAAAATCAAGAAACTATTTCTGCGAAACAGCTACAAAATTATAAAGATCTGGTGACTTTTGCTTTACAAAGAGACATAGACATCCTTAAAGTCCCTGACATACTCAAATTTTTACATGACAATGGGGTCGACCTGAACAGCTTTAGAAAGTATAAGCACTTTAAACAATGGTTTGACCTGCCCGATCAGCTAGAAGTCATAAATTACCAGGAACAGCAAAAACAACTCTCTCAGCAACAAGAGATACCTCAGCAACAAGAGATGCCTCAGCAACAACAAAGCCCTCAAAAATTAACAGCAGAAGATGTACTCTCTCGACTTGAGACAGCAGATCCAACTCAAGTAGCTAATTACAAAACAGCAAATCCACAAGTATGGAGGCATCTAGAGCAATTCTCACCAGATAGAATGCAGCGAATTTCAAACAGAGTTTTCACACCAAGGCAAGACATTAGATCACCAGAAACATCACCAGAGACATCACCAGAGACATCACCAGATACATCAGCTGCAAGTACCGGCACAGGGATGCCTGAAGTCTACAAGCGGCTAGTTGTTCTCCTAGGAGCAGCAAAGACAGGTTTAAAGGATGAGAATAGAAAAGAGTTTGTTCATATTCTTGATAAAATGCTACAAAAGAAGTACATCGATAAAAGAGCAAGAGAACTTTTACTTTCAAGGTTCAATAAAAAATAATTTTTTTTCCCAGATAAAAAATGCCACTAATCTTCGAAAAAGACGTCCCTAAATACTACGATGAGAATGAATTAAAGCTCATTAAAAGAGGATCTGGCCTTTTTCCAGCAGGTCATTATCCAAGAAAAGAGCGATCGGGTAACGGTATTGCTGATTTGATCGCCCAGGGGGCAAAGATTTTCAAAGTCATCAGTGAGAACAAAGAAAATATAAAAAATGCTGCCGAGGTCGGGGCCCAGGCGGTGGGAAGTGTAGTCACAGCTGCGAAGAAGATCAAGGACACTATAAATGACGGTCAACCACTCGCACCAAATTCATTGGCGCCAAATTCATTGGCACCAAGCGCTGATAGCATTGATCCATCCGTTTATGCTAAGATGAGAGCCGATCTTAAAAAAGGCAGCGGTTTTAAATACGACTAAGGTGCTTTCTTGGGGTACAAGACATGTGGGGGTACAAGACGTCTTGCAAAAAGACATATATAAGTAAAAAAAAAAACACACGCACCGGTTATGGACCCAGTGCCAGAGACACTAACGTTGTTAAAGTAAATTTGGGAAGGTTTGTGTTCGAATCGCAAGACGGTCTGCCACGGTTGCCTCGTTTCAAATTTTTTATTTCGTGTAACAAAGTTGTCCAGGATTGTTTTTCATGACCATATGTCTTTATCTGTAGTGCCGATATTGCGTCCATAAGTGCAGAAAATATAAAGGCCGAATGTATTTTTACACAGTTGCTTTCTACTGCCGCGTCGGCGATGCCCTTACGGTCCGCGGCCGTGAACTCAAGGCGATTTGCCAGGCGGCGTTCCAAGGCAATCGCCTTTGATTCTAGGGCATTTGTCTGCGGTTCCAGGGTATTTGTCCTTATTTCCAGGAGATTTATCTCCGATTCTAGCGTAGTGACCCTTGATTTCAATGCAGAATTCTCCGATTCTAGGGCTTGTACACGTTTTGATAGGTCACTGAGTTTTGCGTTTTGCGAAATGTCTTGTCTTGTGATTTCGTCTGTGTTGATGTACCTAGAATCTAGGAACGACAGCTTGTAAGTATTGGAAGGTTGATTTACGACGCCAGCGAAATTCATGTTGTTTTTTTTTATTTTAATTTTTATTTTTAAAATGGATTTTTCAAATGATTTCAACCCTCATTGGACTCGGAACCAAATCAAATTTAATCATAACGAGGCAATTCCTGGTCATTTCAGATGTATTGTTGTTGGAGAATCAGGCTCAGGGAAGACATTTAGAATCTTCAACATGCTTCTGAGACCAGGATTTCTTGACTATGACACACTGCACATCTACTCACCCACTCTGTATCAAGATGAGTATAAAATGTTGATTGCAGGTCTACAGAACAAACTTAAAAAGGAGCATATCATTCAGTGTTTTAATAACCAATCCAAGCTGCCAAGTGATCCAGAAATTGTCGCCAGAGAATATGCTAGCCATATCCCAGATAATGAAAAGTGGCACGACATTAAAGTGTTCACTTATGGGGACCCGCAAATTGATCCTAAAACTAAACTTCTCCCTCAGCCTGATGAACTGGAAAAGGGAAGGAAACACTTGATTGTCTTTGATGACTGCATGACAGGGCCCCAGAAGCAAATTGAAAACTATTTCACCAGGGGTCGACACAACAACTGTAATGTAATCTATATTACCCAAAACTGGTTTGAGTTGCCAAACAAAACTATTCGTGGGAACTGCAATCTGATCCTCTTGTTTCCAACCATACCACAAGACCGACTGAAGAGGTTAAGTAACGAGGTGATTGCTCCAGCTCATTTTACTAAGCCTCCATTTGATCGAAAGGACGATGGTCGAAAGGTATCGCAGGAAGAATTTGTTAACCTATGCTTTGAGAAGTGGAATAAACCTTATCAGTTCGTGATGATTAACAAAGAGAAAAGAACAGTAGCGTAATTTTAAAAAAACAAACAAAAAATGTCCATAAACTTTGCTGGCGAATCTACTAGTGGCTCCACTGCACACTCGCTTGCTTTCCTTGACAGGCGTTACATTAACGTTGACGAAAAGATCCCGGAGATCGGACCAATCAAAGGCCGCTTAAAACCATTGGAAAGGTCAGCACACCATCATCAAATAAACATTGAAGACTTGCGGACAAAAATAGCAAAGCTGACCGCCATCGTTGAGACTCTAGCTCAAACTCTCAGATCGGAAATCAATGCAAAAGACATTGCTATAAGAACAGCGATTAATAAAAAGCGAGACATCCTTGATTCCTATTCACAAGCAGAGACTGATGCCTTATTTACCGCTTGGAGAACAACCATTAATCAAAATGTAGCAAAAATAAAAAAGATAGAAAGAGATGTTGCCACGCATACGCTCTATCTGGATAGAATTTATAACAAGTGGGGGAAAACTTTGAGACGAATTAGTCGCCTGGAACGACAGCACAATCTCCCTGACATTGACATTGAAGATGCCCGATCGTAAAATAGAAAAAAATTTTTTACCTATAAAAAATGGCCGAAAATGATTCTCTGTATGACCCGCAACCAAATATAGCACCTAGTGCGCCTCTCTATCCTACAATCAATACTTTTACCTGCAACTCTCAACAGTTCCGACTTGTAGAGATTCAGAAAATGCGAAATGACATTGAAACAGTCCTTATGAAAAACTCTAAAAAACTGAAACGCTTCAACAGCCAGTGTCAAGCTTTCGAGTATATTAATATGGTTCTCGGGTCAGTGTCAATTCTAAGCGGATCTGCAGCTGCTGTTTCTACACTTCCTATTATCACCGCACCAATCGCCATTCCACTTGGAGTTATTGGGGCCTCGTGTGGTCTCATTTCAGCGGTTACAGGAGCTCTAACTCGAAACAGACGCCAGAAGCTAAAGCATCTGCAGGAAATGCAAGCAAAACAGAAAAGCATCCAGTCGGCAGTCACCGGGTATATTTCAAAAGCAATAGAAGACAAGTTCATTTCAGAGGATGAGTTTCAAAGCATTCAAAAGCTTTATGAGCAGCTTAATGAGCAACAAAATTTGAATAGCATTGATGACATGAGCCAATTAAGAAATGATATTGAAACTGTCTTCAAAAACTATGCGAAAAACTATGCAAAAACTAAACATTTAAACTTAAAATGATTTCCCTATAGCTTTTTCGAGTCTTGGTCATTGCATATAAAACTGTCATACACAGCTCACCGCAAATATCACTGCTAAGCCCCTGCAGAATAAAGTCTGAGCGGTATATTTTTGGAGCTTCCATATATTCCCTTAGCTCATCAGGAACGGCTGTCCCATAGCTATCAAAGTAGTAGTACTTATGCTTTCTGTTTGGATCAATCACCCAGCAAACCCAGTGAGACCCTGGTTTTTCAGCAGTGTCAAAGTTCATGATGCCACATTCTTTCAGTGCGTGGGATTCAGGTAATGTATCCTTCATAAAGACGCCTCTAAAGTTTGGGATTTTTAGTTCTTTGGCCAACTGTTCCAGAAAAATATTTGTCGTCATTATTTTTTGTCATTTTTTTTTAAATTCAGCCTACGTTTTTTAGCCTCCAGTGCCCAAATGGAAGACTCGTAATATTGTCGAGGTAAAATCTCTTATTATCTGCGCCTGACAGGCCTATTTTTTTCTGGGTTATTGTAAAAACATCATGGTTCTTAGACTGAAACTTCACAAACTCATGTGTAGTTTTCTTATTATGTAACAGGGCATCTCTGTAGGCTTCTTCATGTAGAGAGTTCTTAACTACATGTTTCGGAATTCCCTTGGACTTCTTAATTACTTTTTCTGATTCATTGCTTTCACCGCACTTTACAAAATACGATTTTGATCTCAAACCAATGAACTCGGAGATAACATCACCTGCCTCTACATCTTTCATTTTACCAATTACTTTTTTATTGGATGGGTCGAACACTTGATCCCCTTTCAAAGTTTTAAATGATTCTGGGTACTCTGACAAATCGTAAGGGTTTTGGGGGCCCCGGTTTTGTTCAAGCATGTCCTGATAGATGTCCTCAGTCTGAATGTTTAGAATTAGAGAGTCGGTGTCAGTGTAAAGAAGTTTTACGCGAGTGTCGCCTGAGCTCCGATCCCCATATTGTCGTTTCATGTCATAGAAGAAACTGTACATAAGACGCTTCGATTCATCAAGCACAGTGACACCTGTAAATATAGGTTTGCAGAGTGTTGCTTTTGTCTTATAGAATAGAACAGCCCCTAAGTAATCGTTGAAGACGTGAAGTTCCTTAAAAGTCGGTTTAGAAATATTTCTCTGAATGATGTCACGCTCATGAACGGTGACGAGTTTTAGATTCGTGCGGTTGCGCTCATTTTCAAGAGTCTTGCCGTATACAGAGTTGTTTGCCAGCTTGAACAGATCCTTGTCAAAGTTGTTGGTTGCTTTGGCTCTGAACTGGGTGTTCTTTTCTATGTAGGATTTCATCCAGGCCTCTTCAGTGAATTTGAGTGCCCTATGTATGTGTGTGACTTTACAGCCTAAGGATATGAAATATTGTAGCAGCTTATAATGAATTTTGTAGCGAGTCTTGTTGTGTAGGTTTTGGGTGAGTTTAGTGGTGTGTTCATTTTCTGTAGACAGGCTCCAAGTGCCATCCATGTGTTCGATAATTTTCGGACAGTTAATATTCTCAGGGAATGGCGCAAAGTCAGAAAAATGATCATGGAGTTCATCGGGAATTGTAACGTCAACTTCATAGAAGGCGGGAGTAGAAAAGTCGGGTTCGAATTGTTGAGTCCACTTGAAATCTCTTATGGGTAAGTCTTGACTCATTGCCCATCCATAGAGATTGTTGGCGTCTAAATAAACGATATAATTTGTGGGTTTTGTTGGGTCATAAGATTCGAGATACGGATTGTTGGCTTTTGCATGTCTGTTCACGCAGATTGATATGCCGCCTCTTTTCGCTGTGTCTATAAAATTGTACATGTCAATGTCGGTTAGTAATTCGATATACCAGTCTGGGTTTTCATCCCATTTCATTTTAAGTAGCGATTCCCAGCTGGTGGCGGGCAAACTTACAAAATGCGCAGGATCAAGACCATATGCTGTGTACCAGGTGTTTCTGAAGGTTTGAAACACATCGGCCAAAAGAAAAACATCTGTGTAAAGATATATTAAGTGGTAATCAAAGAAGTTTTGACAGTTGAAATGTTTGTAGACTGCTTGTGCGTGCTCATAGTCTTTGTCAGAAATTCCTGAGTCTTTTAGCTGAGAGAAGAACTTTTCTTTTGGTGGAAGTTCACCTTTAAAAACAGGATTTTCAGCGGTGGGCGACCCCGTCACATATTCATAAGGGTAGTAACCTTTCTTTCTGAGTAGTTTGAAAGACTCGGGATCTGAATCTTCCTTACCTAAGATTTTCGCCAGTTTTTTTGTATAGACGCATTGGTCATCTGTTAAATTTTTTGCGAGATCTTCTAGGGTTAATTGAAGAAATTGATAAGTATCCTTGATTTTTACAGCGCTACTTGTGGACGTTCCATTTTCTTTAATATTGAGGCATTTAAACTTTTCCTTGTTCTCTGCTATGCAGTCAAGGTTAATGCCCTCTATTTCACCTATTCTTTCAACAATTAGGTGCAGGTCGTAATTGCGCGCATTATGTATAAAAACATTTAAGTCGTGGACATTATTTTTTAACTTTAGGTTGCAGGTGTTGTGTGCGGCACCGCGGAAATGGCCGTCAAAGTGCGAGTGGTCTCTAACTTTTGGATTCTTTAGGTTGTCATCAAATGGCTTTTTGCATATGTAACACCGGGTTGCCGATTGGTAATTGAGTTCATCTTGAGTTGACATATTTATTGGCGCAGGAGTGACTGAGCTTAATGTTTTACGCAGCTCTAACATTCTGAATATAAATTTTTTAATGCAGTCTTCACCGAAGAAATGGTTATACTCTATAATACCGGTATTTCCAAGATAATCAATATTTCCAATGCAAACGTACGCTGCTGAATTTGGGATGTGTTTGTTATTAATGAATGAGCATTCAAAGTCGGCAAATACAATAAAGGGAAGTTTTTCCATCTTGTGGTAATTTTTAAACCGTAAATACTTCTGGTTGCCCATCGGTAGAGAGCAGTTAGTTGGATGGTCCTCACAGGTAAGCTCATGCTCGGCGAGCTTAGCTTCTCGATTTTCTTTATTCCCGCGATAATACTTAAGACACAGTCTGCAGATGGAAACGGCTTCGTTGTGGCTTGTCATTTGCTTGTGGAGTAGCCTGGAAAGATCTTTTATCCAAACATAATGGGCTAAAAATTGTAAGTTCCCAATTATTAGAAGATCGATATTGGTGCTGGCGGCTGGATTTTTCTTGCTACTCCTAACAATTTCAACTTTCTCTTTGCTTTCATTCCACTCGAAGACGGTGATTCTGATTTTGTTATCAAACACTTCTTCTAGTTTTGGGATTTGAGAGACTGATAAACCACCTTTCTCAAACAATATTCCTTTACTGAGACACTTGATAAAATATCGGTCAAAATATGTTTTATAATGTGAAGTTCTTTCAGGATGTGACCGATCTTTATCGTAAAATAATGCTGATAAAACCGCCCACAAAGCACAGCAGTTATCATAGTTCTTTACGTTGACACAAGCCTTTTTACTGGCGAGCTTTGTTGGTAACTCCAGGTAAGAGGAAGCTTTAAGAGGATCAAATTTATAAATCATGACTGAGACTTTTTGAATCCCAGTAACAACCCAGCCAGAACCTCTTGATGTAAAGGCGTCAATCTTTTTAGTAATTTCTTGTAGAAAAGGGTCTGGTGAATCGGTTGGACTAAAGGGTGAAGCCTTAGTTGTCATGTAATAATCAAGATATTCGGTGGGCCTTGTAGGCATATAAAACTGTATTAAAAACGATAGTTGAAGCTTGAATGTTTTACGTGTTTTAAGCACGTGATCGATAACTGATTGAATGTCATCTCTAAAGCCATTTATGTTGTTGGTGTTGGGTTTTACAGGAATAGCATATTCTATATAGTGATCAGTAAAAGTTCTCTTTGCAAATGGAATATCTTCTTGGTTCATCTCCGATTCAATTTGGTTAACAATTCTTTCAAGTTCATCCTGTTCCTGCTTATTCTGTGGGTATTTAGACACATTTAGTCCTGTGAGAGTTTGGTACTTTTTAACTAGGGTGCGGCTTTTCTGTTGGTGCTCAGCTGCTGGGTTTTTTACTGGGATATACTGATCTGATGACTCCAGCTGTTTTATTACTTCCAATTGTTTCTCATAGCTGCCAATATAGCCAGGATCTAAACCGAATTTTTCCCTAGTGAGTTCTTGAAGCCGTTTGCTTTTAGCTTGAAATGAAAGATTTTGAAGCTGCGGAAAATTTTCGGAAAAATATTTGTCCACAGAATTTTTTGCAAAATTTGCTTTTGGCATGTTTTTTTATAAAAAAATAAAAAAATATGTTTTAGGGTGATCACCCTTCGTGTTGCTTGAACTTCTCTGGATTAATAAATTTTGATTAATTTGAGTATTATTAATCAGATCCTGATTGTTGGCTTTTCACATCCGGAGTATTGTAAATCCCGCTTTGTGCAATGTCATAATGGCTTTAATAATGTCGGATTTTGAAATGCTTTCGGTTACCGAGGGATTAGGTTCCAAAGGGCATCCTTCACCCGCCTTAATTATGACTCCCTTTTCTTGGGCAATTTTCTGCATCTCTAACTGGTGAGCTCTGTCATTGCCCGCTTTCACAGCCGTTGCAACACCTCCAGCTACACCACCGGCAGCACCAACTGCACCCGCAATGATTGGAATCAGTGCAGCGAGGGGCAGAATTCCACCTGTCTTTTCATCTGTAATGCTGCGGGGGTTGTGGGTGTGGTTATTGCAATCTTTACAATGGATTTGCTGCTGTAACGGATCGACTTTCACTTTCATGCCCTTAATAGTTACAAAACCTGGTTGTTTAGAGTCGATGATTTTGCTAATTTTATTAACTGTTCTGGTTTCGATCATTTTTTTGTACATTTTTATTTTTCAATTTATTTTTCAATTTATTTCTGTGTCACTTGGAATGACGAGAAGTTCTGCTCTGGCAAATGATCTTGTAGGGGATTTAGGATTAAAGACTTGAGACAGAAAATAGTAGTCACCGGTGGCTGTTGTAAAGTGTCTGTCTATTTTATGTACATCTAAACTGAAATAGGGGTCAGTTGCTCGTCTCTTGGTGTCCTTTTCTAATTCTCCCGGCAGGTAAAGGAATCGAACAAACTCAGAATTTGTGAGAATTTCCGGAGAATAAACTCCTGGGAGCTTTGGATAATTTTTCTGTTGTGGATTGGGAGATTTAAGCTGAACTTTGTCTTGTTTAATTGCAATTGAAGGTTTTAGGCCTGTCATGCGAGAAACTTCATTGTTAAGCTGACTGATTACTACTGGGAGTTGGTCTTTCCATTTCGTGTAGTATTGTCCGCTCTTCAGTTTGAGCTCCTCTGCTGTCTGCTTAGTAAATAGTCGCTTGGCTAAAGTTAGATTAAATCTTTCTACGAAGGCTTGATCTCTGTGAAGCTCGGTTCTACCGTAACGAATTTTTGTATTATTTTTTTGCATTAGAGTTTTAACTCGACCCATGAATTCTTTACCCGGATCGGTCATGAGGAGGTCTGGGTAGGTTAAGGGTGAATTTTCGTATATGTCTTGCAGAGCGTCTGCTACAGCTTGAGACTGTTTTGTCTTCAGTGGCCTTGCTTCTTTATAACGCGAAGCTACATCAATGACAGTGAGCGCGTACTTATACCCAGAATCGTTTGGGAGAAACAGAAGATCAGCTTGGTGCGCCTCGTTAGGCTTATAGATGTTGAAGTGGGGTCTTGTAAATTTAACAGGTGGGAAATAGACTTGATAGACAGCCTGTTTAGACAGCCATTTTTCTACTATTTGTTTTGGTTCTTTACTGAGTTCTGTTAATTTGGAGACGGCATTATTTCCGATAAAATAACCGCCGTCCCGGTAATAAATTGCTTGTAATTTGTTCTCAGTCATTATTTTTTAATTTAATTTTTAATAAAAAATAAATTAAAATGCCCGACATTCACGGAATAATTGAAAAGCTTCCGAAGCCAAGCAAAGGGTGGACAATCCCTGGATATAAGTATTGCGGCCCTTTGAACCCTCTTGAAATTCAATTAGATGCCAACAATGTGCCTAATCCGGGTCATGAGCCTGTGGATGAACTTGATGAGGTATGTATGGAACATGATATTAAGTATCGCGACTTCCCAAATGAAAAGCATCGGTGGGATAAAGAGATGCTTAAAAGGCTAGACAATATGGGGGCATCGAGTGGTTGGAGAGAGAGTATGGCGAGGAAATTAGTTAAAGGAGTTATAGCTGGAAAGACTAAGCTAGGGCTGGGGATTGGCGGGTGCATAGGGGAAGAGAGATCAGTGGGATTTGTATTGCACGCGCCGTACAGGGAATTGGGACGACTGCTCAAAGAGATTGGGCTAAAGAGAGCTTGGGCTAGAGAGACGAAAAATCTTTCCTTTTTCTTCTGAGCAGTAGAAGCAGGAAACAAAGCAGTAACTCAATTATTGTACAGTATTGTATTGTACAATTATTGTACCTTGCTCAAAAATTGCACAGGTTCCCGCGAGGGACTGGGCCAGATCGATCAAGGGAGAGACAGACAGCCCGCGCAACCGCTCGGCCTGAGACCGAAAGAGACAGGAAAGAAACAGGAAAGAGCATGGGAAAATAGGGGAAAAAAGAGAGACTTTATTGATTTGCACACTCCATTTTGTACATAAGTGTAACAAATATGAATTTCGATCATTTCTGCTGAATCGGCTCTACTCTGCTCTGCTCTAGTTTAAGCAAGACTTTCAAACAAAAAAAATGGCTCAATCGCAATTGAAAAGCATTAAAAAAATCATTGTCGGCCTGAAGGACCTCCAGAAGAAGGACCCCACTGAAGTAGCTCTGCTAATGAACGATTGGACGAAGGAAGAGGTAGCATCGTTTGAATCTGGAATTGAAAAACTTTGCAAAGCAAATGTCAAGGAACGCGGTACAACGGTTGGGCATGCTGAGCGGCAAGAGGAGGCTCGATTTCTTCGGAATCTCGCCCTGAAATTGTCGGCCATTGAAGATCAAGGTGTTAAAGTCCAAACAAATTGTTTGGAAATCATTAAAATGTTAGCCCTTGACCTTGCTAAGGAGACTCAGCAAGAACTGCTTCAACGTTGGAAGGCATTGCAGAAGGGCATTGCCAATCTCAACGTTGTCAAGGCAATGGCCCAATATGAGCAAGCAAGAATAATAAATCATTTCGGGAATTCCAAAACAGAAGAGTCCCTGGCTTTGGAATTTGCCATCACCATAAGAAAGCTTCGCGATTACCTAGCTTTCTATAAGCTATGTAAAGAATACCCGAGTCTCCTGTTCACTGGCTACACCATGAGCACCTTGCTCAGGTTCAAGAAAACAATTGCAAGCCTGGCGATGGAGGACGATCGGTTCGGGGATCAGCTAAGAATGCAACATGAAACTATTGAGCTGGCGGACAATGATGGAAAGCGCACAGAGAAGAGCCTATCAAACTGGTGCGAAGAGCAGTTTGTTGAGTTTGTTGATGAGGATACTGTTGCCGCTGGGGAGGCTGCTGATGAGGCCGCTCGTGAACAAGAAGAAATTCACAACGACATCGCTGAATTTGTGAAAAATTAGTGAACTGAACACCATAACTTGACTCACACTCGCAGCTCATTGGCTGGTTTTATGCTGCGTGTGTGTTGTGTGTGTTGCGCGGAAAACCCGTAGCTTTCCTATCTATTTGTATGTGCGTGTGTGTGGGGGGAATATTCCCCTGGCACACACGCAGCTCATTGGCTGGTTAAATAAAACGACATTCTAGTGTTTAGCCTAATGGAGTCTCACGCTATTTAGTCGCACGCTATTTCATGGCTTGTGTTTTGTGACTTAATATTGTAAACAGTTTAAATATTCATGAAAAACCTAATCCAGTAAAAAGAGTTGTGCTCTGTAACAAAGAAATTAATGAAATATTGCTACAGTTTGAGACAGAGGACGGAGAAGCTGTTGATTTTAACGGTGAAGAGTTTGCCATGACAATTATTATTGAAAGAATGTGAGAAAAAAAATAAAAAAACAAATTACAACTGATTAATAATTTCAGCGAAGTTGTAATAGCTGTCGTAATCTTTAATAGTTACTCCATGCAAGTAATGCCAGTGAGTCTTAACTGCCTGATTAAGATTCGGAATAGTTAGTGGGACATTAGGCCAATATTTTTTCATATAAAATTCACATTCCTTCTTGCAGTGGTACTTAGATTTGTAATTGGGATGTGGCTTAACATAGTAAGATCCTGGAGAAACGGTCGGAAACATTTTTTTATTGAAAATTAAAAAAAATTTTTCGGGGTGAGTACCCCGATCAGCGCATAACTAGGGTGGATAACCAGGGTTTTAATCCCAGTGTCCTAGAAGCCCCATTAATAAAAATGTCAAAAACATCTCGAAGATATGAAAAATAGCAATTTTTTTCTGTCCCAGAAACCCCATTTGCTAATTGCCTGGAATAATAAATTTAGGCTAAATTTTATGTCCTGGGGGGAAAAGCATTTTAAGAGGAGGCCCCCCTCTTTTTTCAAGTAGTCGAGGATATGTTAGTTATTGGTAGGCATATATGTAAAATGTCGAATTTTTTGTCCCAGAAGCCCCCTCTTGCCTTCTACTCCGTGCTTTTCTGCGAGATCATGTCTTCGATGCGAATCCTACTAAGACGAAGCGTCCGGCAGCACCAAATGACGTCCGTGAGTTGAAGCAATTGCTTACTGACTGCTACGATATTAATTCTAGCAAGCTGCTCTCCGTTTGGAGTAAAGCCAGAGACAGTCTAAATAGTGCCGGTAGAGAAGCCAAGAAGGTGCGCGATGGACGTGACGTCTAAGTAAACTGACTACGTCAAAAAACGCTTAACATCCTTATGCTCGGTTTTATCTACAGCAAAGGCAAACCTGCACTCGAAGCCGGAACTGCAGCAATCATCGATGGTTTGCCTAAGACATTTAACTTTCGACAATGCGTTATTAATCTGCACTTTGATTTTTTTGTTGCCGACCTACCAGCAATGGCTTCAGTTCTCACCATCAAACAATTTAATGGTCGATTTTCCTGTCCCAAGTGCGCGCAGCCAGGTCGACGAGCCAACGATGGAAAGGTTTGGATTTTTCCATACGTGCGCGGTCAACTGCTTCGTACGCAACGATCTTATAAGTGACATGCCAGAGTAGCTGAGAAACACGGCAATTTTATCTTTGGTATTGGAGTATCGTCCTGTCTTGCAACGTTAATTGATTTTCCAAGAGGGCATCTACTGGATACGATCCCACTGGGAAAAGATCTAGCGGGCAGCTAACGTGCCACTAGTCTCCTAGCGGCACCATGGAGGCAACAAAGAATGCATAACTAAGGCATAAATTCACTTCTTTTATGTCTCTGGAGTAAAAAAATATGTAATTGGTGATCAAAATGACGGATTGTAACGAGATTTAACATGTCAGGATGTTGTCGGCAACATAGCGATTGTCCGCTAGCGGCTAATGAGTGGCTATACGCTATAGTAGTTCAAAATGTTTTAATCGAACGGGGTTAGGGAATATCGTGTGTTCTTTAATAAATATTTTCAAATGAATTTTTTTGGTTTGCATTCTTTCCAGTGCAAAGTGGTACTTAGGGCAAGTAAGATTTGTTAAGAAATGCGCTGATAAAATGATCAATTGATTGTGTGTCTGTTTCTCGCCACTTTTTCTCTTCTATACCTACCCGCTTCCAAGGAAAAAAATATGGCTTTACCTAGTAAACTTCCTGAAGGCATCAGACGCACCACTTTTTTACTTTGAATATTCTTACTTAACTAGGAGTTTTACTAGGTAAAGCCATATATTTTTCCAAGCGGGTAGTAGAACGCTAAAAAACCCTGCTCGCTCCCTTGCAAAGTGTCACAGCCTCGATAGCCTGTGCTTGTACTTGTACTGTATTTGTGATTACTTTCATAGGCATACAAAATTGCTGCGTACGAATAGCGTGCTTTAAATGGCTATTGGCTGATATTACTTCAAAACTTATTTTTATATTCTGTGGGTTCAGCAATCAAATAATTTGTTTCTAGTGCAGCTCAACCTGAATTCTCTAAAATGTAATTATAAAGCTGTCTTCCAATGGATTTTGCAATGGTATATGATGTGACTCGACCCGATGGTTGAGTCGCTGCTGCCTGAGCTAAGCCTCAAAGGACAACAGGCCTTGCCTTCTCGCTTGACCCGCCCCGAAACGATCTACTGGTAGCTTGGATGTGACTGAGCGGCTAAGGTCCTAAAGTACAAATATCTGGCCCAAGGAGTTTTCTAAGGTAATCCCGGGGTGCGAACCTGAGACCTGCCACCAGCCACCTGCGGGAATAGGCTCCTAAAACTACCCCCTGACGAGACGGGGCTCCCGGACGATGGGCCGTCAGCTAGTTTAGGGCGTCAGATAAAGTACATTAGCCGATAATAAGGGACTCTGCACAGGGCATAACGATGGGCTGGCGAGCTCTAACAAGGACTTTTCTAGGGGTGCAGGGGGCCTCTTTCGAGGTGATTTGCGGAGGGAGTTGGATTGAGGTGCTACACCTGCTGACTAACCTGGGGCGGGCTGCTCCATGCTAAAAGTACGTTACTAATCTTGGGGTTTTTATCCCATGTAGAGGTTCGTGGGGCGCCTGGCATGATTAGGTGAGGGACTCTTATCAGCCTCGGTCTGTGCACGGCTTTTTAGATGGTTTTTATGATTACATTAACTATTCTACCAGGCCTGGAGGCGCGCTATCTATGATCCTAAGCGCCTCAGGCTTCACATTAAAGTACATTAGCGGCTTCCAATCTCCATGTGGCTCCCCACAGCGGCGCACTAGCTATCTAAGCCAGCTGCTGCATGGCCTAAATGAGCAAAGAAAAGCTAATAAAAAGGGAAATCAACTGCAGTTTACACACACTCAGTGGCTCTGAACTTGCTTCTACCAGGTCGGCGGAATTATTATATTAAAGACCCTAAACTGAATCAGACAGGAAAAACTCGCGCACTAGGGACCCAAAGCAAAGCAGCAGAAACAAAACAAGGGGGTCGCTTACCAGCCGCTCGAAGCTCAGCTGCAGTCAGGGTCAGGTCAGGCGTGTCGCTGTCGGTCAGGCCGGGATCGCTGCCTCGCCGGATGCCGGGATGCCAGTCGTTGTCACTGGGGCTGTCGTTGTAGTTGCTGCTGGGGCCGGAGATACCTCGACGACCAAAGCGGGGGCCGGGACAAACGCAACTGGGGAGTGGGCTTCCTCAACCCAGAAGGGGGAACGTCGGAATGTCGCGTCGACGGTGAAGGGGGCTGACCGGGAGATACCTCGACCGGACAGGGTCCAGTCGGGAAGACAGGGGTTGCTCCTGGAGATACCTCGACAGGGAGACAGGGATGTCACTAGAGCCCGAAAGGTTCGAGTTTTCGGGGCCAAAAACCGCTCGCTTATATAGTGTGAAAATCACGCGTCACGCGCGTGAACCGTGATGCTGACGCCACCTGACCCGACCTTGACCCGCAGCTTCGCTCCAATTGGCTAGAAAGTGGTACATGTCAGGGGTAAACCATGAGTCAGCGATGACTCATGGGGTGGGTGGTGATGACGCAACAAGCTCATTAATTATGATTATCGTTAATATTGGTCACAGAAAAATAAGAGTTATACGGTTGGAAAGGGGTTGACTCGCTGATTTTAAAATCCAAAAAATATTAGAGGTCCCTAAAGTACCGGAGGAAAAATCTCCAAGTACGCACATAGTGAACTGAGTACGTTCCGCTCCAGTGAACCCGAACAATAGAGCGGAGGGGGGTGGGCGTCAAGGTCACCCATGGTTGCGCAACCCAGGGGTAAAACGATGAGTCACCCGATGAGTCATCCTCATTACAGTAAAACAGGCTGTAGCACGCCTAGCAGGGACTGTTACAAGCTGGGGCACACATAGCGATGGAGCACTAAGGTGAGGTATTGCGAAAAGATTCTGGGTGGCCAAGCCAGGATTCATCATATACTAATGATACACTATTATTTGAAAAGATTGTTGCACTGAATTCTTTACATGCAAAGATGGTTTTCTATAGCTAACCATTATATATTTAACCATAAAAATATTTACTGTAATTCACGGACATCTTGAAGATTAGGTCAGTAAAATACTTCCCGATTTCCTATATCAATGAAACTGTACACGTTTCTTCTTTAGTGCATTGTAAGTATAATTGTGAAGTTTGGGGTTCAAAATCTTACCCAAAGTGGTACAACAGGTGTGTTTGCTGTTTAGTGCTTTTTTATTACAAAATGTCAAAAAGTTTTCTTAGAAAAAATTCAATTTTAATCGTGTTGAAAGTACCAATATATTTTGTATTGATGTATTATTCAAATTCTTTGTAATTTTGTTATTGTTGTGTCCCCAACAGGGCCAGCCGGTCCTGCTGCTTGCCAACCAACCGTCGCGCTGCACGCACAGGCGGAAGGCCAGCAACCAGGGTCGCATCGAACGCACAGGCCCTGGTGACTAACGATGCTGAGGCTGAACCCCCAAATAATAGGAGTGGTAACTCACGTTTAGGGTGTAGTGGCGGTAGGCTCTCGATGAAGTCCGCAGAAAGATGCAGTTTATTTGCTTATTTCGCTAATCAACACAGCATGTACTAAAATGAGTTGTCGCAGTAAGAGACGAATGTATGGTGGTTTTATGCCTAAGGGCAGTCGCGGGAGAAACCAAACAAACCAGACCATTCTTGGGCCGCGCCCGAGAATAAATACTGCTATTTGCTACTAATTAAAGAATGGGGTGGGCAAAACTGGGAGAGACAGCGCGGTGAGCGAGAGCGGGTGAGACATTGACGATTGGCCAAAAAAGCGTACATCAACTGAGCATACTAGTAACAGCCAATCCACGTGGGAGGGACGAGAAAGGCATGGAGGCAAACTCAGCGCAAGCATAAGTGAAACGACTTAAGGCTAACACCCAACTGGCCGGCGAACCGGCTTAGACAGCACGGGGAGGGGGTTAAAATCAGACGCCATAAACTTTTAGTGAGTCAACAATAATATAATTTTATATGAAGGGTTTGAGTGCACTAAAAAAAGTCAATTGATTGGCATGTGTGACTAATACAAGCGTATGCGCCAGTCACAACATTATCCATCAATTTATGTGAAATATTCTATAATTTTAATAGCAGAATATTATTTTTTTCAGTCAGTCAATAAGTTAACTTTGGTTAAATGCACTCTTTTGCTCTACAAGAAAGCAAGATATATAGTATAATCTATGAATCTCATCACCACATAAGATACTCATAATAATTACCGATTTAAGCCGAGTTGGAAACCACCACGCCACCGGCATAGGACAATAAGAAAAAAACAATTGCCAATAGCAATACCAACCCAAAGACCGACCACTTAAGCAAAACTAAAGACTCAACAAGCTGGCCAGTATTATCAGCCGTGCGACGCTCTTGCACAACAAACAGATCACGTAAATTAGCCAATGACTTGGCAGTTTGGTGGGTATACTCCACTGTATTGTTAACAACGGCGGAGAGATGCGCAACACTTCGAGACGAATGGTCCTGTCGCAGCGCAACATTTTTTAATAAGGACACAATGTGGTCAATGTACCCAGGCATGATTCTAGAGTATAAAATAGTCAGAGGACAACACAACCATCACTGCCGATTTCAATTATCAGAGCTCTATTTTTAACACGGCTAGACTATTTCAAGCATCGCCCTTCTCTTTCTCTCGGCTAACCCGCACACACACACGCCATCCCCCCCACTCACTCTATACAGCCAAGGACGATGTACAGCCAAACCCCCACTTTCTATCCTTGGAAGTCTAGCATCACATGCGCACCCGAACTGATAAGAGACTAGTGTTGCGAAAAAACATTTTCACCCGAACAAAACATGAGCTTGTGTTTTAACTAACCTCTTAAGCGATCCAACAAGTGCTACACTGCACAAGGCATATAATATCAAGACAGAAATGTCCTACTGTATGACTAAATCTAGAATTACTTGAAATACCAAGACGCAGAAACCGATTACTAACTCCCTACATAACGCATCAGTCTATTTCCATGCCAATCCAGCGACCAAGAAAACTTTTAGCAGCAACCACCCTTAAACAGTGTTCTTATGTACTGGTAGCTGGTATATCATTGCAAATGGAAAGCTATTGGCCAGTTGAACAGCTGTCCCGCACACAAAACCCAATGAATTAACGCAACTCAAATGCTAGAAATTGTCAGACAACATAATATTAGCCAAATTAACCAGCACAATTGTACGTGTATTTAAAATTCAACACCACGACTGCCAAAACGAGACCACCAATTCGCTTGTGGAATCCACTGTTCACAGCTGGGTTCCGCGCCAAGAATTCTACTCGGATTTAGTTCCTGGACCGATGAGATACTCTTCATTTGTGGCGGCGAATGAATTTCACCCCAAAACCCAATTCAAATGTAAAGCATGGACGTTCAGCAACAAAAGAAAGTTTCCACTCGGGTGCTGTTGAATAATCTGATCAACCGCTTGCTTGAATGAATCAATCACTTCATTCATGGGCGGAGGACCATTAGGATGCACTTGCTGCAGCCACGCAAAGTCTTTCTCATAGAGTTGCCGCACTCCTTTTTCAAAACTCTCCAGGAGAAAGAACTCGAAATCATCGCCACCGCCTGCTGTGGAAGAGGAACGGAAAGCCGATGAAATTAAAATAGCCAAGTTAAAGACTACTTGAAGAAGAATGAGTCGCAAGTTGGGTACATACCTGAAGCCATAGGCAATAAGAGCTAGAATATATAAAATTTGAGACTAAAATGTAAATAAATAAATGTGGATCCGTATACGCTTAGTAATAATCCAAAACGCGTAGACGGCTTAAAGCTAACTTGAGCTCTATATAATAATTAAAGCTGAATAAGAACAGCCTAACCAAGGTCATTTGAGGAGAGGGCCCACTGGGAAAGCCGCTAGTGGGCCACTAGAGGTCCGTTAGCGGGATGGCGGCATTCTAGCGGGAGAGAAATGTTTAATAAAGAGTACAATTGGATGAGAAATGACAAGAAAATAACATTTGGTACTTCCAATAGAAAATTGGCCTTTCGAAATAGGAAAGTGCGGATGGTCGGCACATCGTCGGTTAATAGAATTCAGCCGCTATTGACCCACTAAGTAAAATCTACGCAAGAGTCATCAGTTTTCGACAAGTTTATGTTATAAAAAATTAAAATGTCATTGTGATAATTTTCTAAAATCAATTGTGATACTTTATTCAACGAAACCGTTACTATCCGTTTGTTCAAACTCAGTTTCGAATAATCTTTTTTGAACAAATTTTTTGCGGGATTACAAAAGTAGCTCTGCTATCTATTCTTATTTACTTTCACTATTTTCACTATCCATATACTCTCGATTGTGATTTGAATCATTTAATATATATAGTCATCTAAAAGTATTGGCAAAATAGGCTGCTTGCTTGCTGCTGCTCTTATGGGAGCAGCGTCATGTTTATGAAGTCCAACCCTAAAATGAAGCTAGTATATACATAATTATAATATAGATTCAAGGCTCTATCTTTGCACTGCAGTGCTGATTGCCATTACATTTGTACAATTTGTCTATAATTTGTTTTTCCTCTTTGTTACATTATTATCATAGTTATATTTATATATCATAAAAAATAAGAATCGTGATTCAATTTAAACAGTTTTCTAACTTGGCTTTAATATGCAATTGGGTATCTAATCAATTTATATATATGGTATATTTTTTTACTAAGCTTAGGCCCTATTAAATATTGAAAATGAAATTTCTTTATATGTTTTTATAAATTTATAATACCTATTAATAATATAATAATATATAAAGTTGTATAGTTTTCATACTTGTATTTAGTTTATGGAACTAAAAAGACAATATATATAATAAGAAAAATTAAGTGAAATACTACAACATTTTTATATTTATATTTTCTATAAAAAGAATATTAATTGGCTTATCCATTTTTCCAGAACTGCTAGTTCCAAACGAGCTGCTTGTCGAGTTGCAAAAAGAAGATTTGATGCATTGTTGGAAGATATGCATGTGTCTACTTGGAAGATGCAGAAGAATTTGTACCTGAATCTGATGGCGGGGCTACCGTGTTACTTTGAATTTGACTTGCCTTTAGTAAGTGCTTTAGTAATTGAATTAATGTGACCGTCTTTTCCATCTTACATTACACAACAATGTTACACCTTTTTACCGTTTTAATACCCCTGAACGTCTTAATCCAAAGTAAAGGATTATAGGAAATTACATCTGTTATTGAGGACGAGGAGGTCACTTGGTGTTTGACATCCTCTATATAGAACTGTGAAATTGTTTCTGTGTCTTCAGCTTCAGTCTTAGTTCTTTTCGTAACAAAATTTTATCCCTTGAAAGAGCGGTAAAGTGTACGAGTGCATCGCTGTAACTACGACAGAGACTCGCCAGGCGATATCGCGGGGCGATCCGCAGCGATATCGCACAGGCGGACAAAGGCGACACTTTGGCGATAATTGGGCGGTCGCCCGGCGACAATTTAGCGAGTCGCCAGGCGATATCGACGCGGCCTTTCCGCGAGGCTTTTGGTTATGTGGGAAGACTTAAAGGAATTTGTAGATTCGACTGGTTATTTTATCATCGAAGGTCATACGCATGACGTAGAGGACCGCTTAGACCAACTTTGGGGACGGCTTGAAGATGCGGAAATGCGACTAACCCGTTTTAGGGAAGAAAATAGAGATCGAAAGGAAAAGGAAAAAGCACAGGAAGTCTACGGTCGGCTGCGCAACAGTCTAACTGTGGACTTCGAAGAGCAAGTGATTGATGACGCCGGACTTAAGGACTTAAGCAACAACATCATAGCTTGCGGCTTAAATTTTAATTAAATGGCGCCACTGCACGCTAGACTAGCTACGCAGGATGCACGCTACAACATCAAAACAGGAATGGCTGCTTACTACCTCGGCCGTGTCTATCATCGGTTAAAGGTGGACCAACAGCAGACTCTACTTAGCTTGGCAGAGATATTTGATGTTTCGTACCGTCACGTTCAGACCCGCATGGCCATACACAACCTCATTACTGAGCTACCGCGGCTAAAATACTGCGTAGTCTCAGCCTCTTTTCTAAGCGATAACGCCACGCTGACTTTAAGAGAGCGGTACTGGCAGCCCGATGCTGAGGACTGGTTGAACGACAATCCTCCGGATCAATTTGGACCAGGCGGCGTTGCTGCAGAGGATGCTGCTGAAGCTGCCGATGCTACTGGAGCTGCTGACTGATGAGTTTTTAAATACTTTTGAACTTAAAAAGTTATTGTCAAAACTATAAAACATGTTATTATATTTTACTTAGGAACCAGATCACTTTAGCTAGTCATTAGTCAGCTAGCCATTGGAAAAAATTATAAAATGCAGCTGTTTCGCGAACCCAGTTAAGTCACCTGGCCCCGTACTGCAGTGCAGTTGCTTGTTGGCGTTTTGCTTGTAATTATGGGGATTAAGTGTCGCAGCTGTTTCAGACCTAACCCTTCTTCTACTCTCTTCCACTCCCACTGCAAGTCAACCGGGCGCATTGCATTGAAAAAATGCTTTCCAGGGTTTCTTGCTGCAAATTCTAAAAATCAATTATTATTGCCATGCCGGATGATTATTGATTTTTAGAGTGTCTTGCCCCCTTCATGCGGTTCATGCTTCACGGGCTATTTAAGAAATCAATAATTATTCGCTTACCGGATAATCATTGGGTTTGGGTTGGGTTTTTGTGAAGAACCACGCATGAAAATTCATCTTAGCAAAATCAATACACATCCGGTACCTAAATAATTATTGATTATTCACCCTTTCGCACAAGCACACCCACACACGCGCGGACATAGAAATTAGACTTAGGTTTAATGTCTCCAGATAAAAGGGTGAGGTGCATTGAACTCTCCAGGATAAACAAAATTATGGATTATGAATTTTTTTAAAGAATTTCAGTGCATTTTTTTCGATTTCTGTGGGATTGGTTAATTTAAAAAATCTAGATTATGTTGGATGCTTGTCCGTGAAAGTCTATCGCCCTAATTTTTAAAATTTGCGTTGGCATATTAAATTAAAAGAATCCAGACTATGTTGGATGGTTATCCGTGAAAGTCTTCTTGAAGGGCAGTTTTTCCAACTTGTTTTCTAATCTTTCTGAAGCAATGCAGGCTGACGATGAATATGCAGACCACTTCTTTCACGAGACATTGTCCGACAAAAAGGCGTCTTTCCTTACGATTTCCTGACAAGTTTTGAAGTTCTTTATCAGCCTTGCTTGCCGCCAAAATAATATTTTATCAATCAGCTAACCTGTAGAGGAATTTCAGACGCGGATTAAAACAGAGTCAAAGGAGCCTGGAAGGCATTTCAGTGCAAAAACTTAAAGGACTACACGCTGGCCTACCTGGAAATGGATGTGCGTCAGTTGGCTGACATTTTTTAGACTCTCCGGCTTGCAAGTTTAACAGAAGATGGACTCGATCCAGTGCACTACCTGACGATACCCGGCCTGTCCTATGACTCAGCTCTTAAGTCAACGGGAGTTTTGCTAGAGTAATTGACAGATCCTGACATGTACCATCTCTTTAAGAAAGGAATCAGGGGTGGAATTTCCTTCGTCAATGTACACTGTGTCAAAGCCAATAACCACTATCTCATGCCGATTGACATGAAAAATTTGTACGGGTACGGTCTTTCCCTTTATCTTCCATGCAGGGAATTCAAGTGGATACCTGAGCAGGAATTGCACTGCTGGGATGCAGATCGATTCATGTGAATTGATCCAGAAGCTGATCCAGATCCACAATCTTGTTCAATTTGACCTGGAATATCCAGCTGAGATTCACGATGCAATTCAGGAATTGCCATTTGCACCTGAGACTCTGAGAAAGCTAAGCGCCAGGCTGATCAGTTCTCGCCATTCATGACTGAATTGTGGAAGCAGATTGCTCTAGCGCACTGGCAACACCGTAGCAAAGTTTCAAGCTACAGAGAAGCTCCTGCTCACCTGCAGTGACAAAGAAGGCCACGTTGTTCACAGCACTATTTTGTGCAGCATGGAATGCGAATAGAAGAGCTGCAGTGTGTTAGAAAAATGATTTCCGTTAAACAGGAGAAGATATTCGCGCCATACATCGCAAGTACCAACAGTAAAAGAGCGCTTGCGAAATCTGACTTTTGTAAAGAAAAGCTATGTAAAACGTCCGCAAACGAAGCGATGTGCGAATCTGCACAAATCGGGCTCAAGCAGAGATCTATGCTGCACGACCAAACTGTATTGGATATTTTATTGTAAATTAATCTGTGACTATCTTCCAGATCAAAAGACAGTAAAACTCGACAAAGCTATTTTCGTTGGCCATGCCGTTCTGACCTGTCTAAGCTATGTTTAAGAACACAAGCGAATGTTTAAGAAGTATGTGGACTCCGATCCTGATTTCGACGCGAAGCTACGAAAACCGCTTACGGTGAACTTTGATGTATTGCCAAGTTCATCTGGCGATCCCGCTTGACGAAAAGACGTGGATGTTCCGAATTACAGACTACAGAAAGCCTTTATCTATTGCAATGGTTTAGAAAATCGTGTTTGAGATTATATATATTTCAAGCGAGAGAGTTGAAATTACAGTTACAATTAAGACGATTTTTCAATATTTCAACTACTAATAATTTGCTCGGCTTCCTCTTGGTATCGTGTTTTTACCCATTATTACTCATTATTGTAATTATAATTGAATAGAAAATGATTTAAAAACAATACTTATTTTATGTCTATATTTTCCTTGTTACGGAGGTTTATAACTCTATTGATCTCTTCTCTGTGACTAACTTCTCAATCCACATTTCTTTCAGCAGTCCTCCTAGTTCCTTATTAGGCGCATTTAATACAAACCCAACCTCTTCCCCTAGTAACCCACCAACTCCCAACCCCAAATTTGCCTTACCAAAGATCACACCCTTTGCAATTGATTCATTCCTTCCACCCACTTGAAGTTCCCATAGTGTCTAGCCTACACCGACGTTGAACGGCAAAGAGCACCATAAATTACACGCCTAACTATACCGAACATGCATCGAAGAAACATGCAACAGTTTTGGGGCCGTAAAATCGAGACGGCCCTAGCTTGTTTGGCCCGGTGGCTGCGGCTGGAGTCAGCTCTCTTACAGCTGATCCTGGTGCTAAAAGATGACTGGCCCATGGACACGGAGCGAGCCAGCCGACGCGGGCGGTGGATGGCCCGGTCTCTACGAGCCATGGCCGAGGCGGCCTACGCCTGGGCCGGACAGTGGGTCCGCTGGTGGAACGCGCAGAACGCCTGGCTGCAGGGCGAGATACAGCAATACCTCTAGGCAGCCGGTGCAGGTAGGTTCATTTAAACTGCGCCAACTCGGCGGCATATAATTTTGCTGTTTTTTAATGCGGTATAATCGTAATGGACATTTGGTTCTGTAGGCCGGTCAGGACCCAAGCGACGCGCCGGAAATGTATAAGTTGCAAAATAATGTAAATTTATTTTAGGGGAAGGCAGCAGTGCTTTTGGGAAGGCAGCGGTGCTTAGGGGAATTGGCGGCGCTTAGGGGAGTTAGCGGCGCTTAGGGGAATTGGCGGCACTTAGGGGAGTTAGCGGCGCTTAGGGGAATTGGCGGCGCTTTGTGGAATGCAGCAGAGCTTAGGGGGAAGCAGCGGAGCTTAGAGAAAGGCGGCAGTGCTTTGGGGAAGGCAGCGGTGCTTGGGGAATTGGCGGTGCCTTGTGGGAAGCGGCGAAGCTTTAGGGGAAGCGGCGGAGATTAGGGGGAGGTGGCGGTGCTTTTGAGGAGGCGGCGGAGCTTTAGGAAAGGTGGCAGAGCTTTGAGAAAAGCGGCACAGGTTTAGAGAAGCGGCGGAGGTTAGGAGAGACACGGAGCTTTAAGGAAGGTGGCGAAGCTTTGGGGAAGGTGGCGGAGCTTGCTGGGAAGCGGCGGCGTTAGGTTATGAGGAGATTGCGGAGTTTTGGTAAATGCGACAGATCTTGGGGAATGCGGCTAAGCTTTGGGAATAGCTGCGGAGCTTTAAGAAAGGCTTTTTAATACCTCAAATAATTGCCCCCCCCCCCCCTAGCTGTCTAGTCCCAGCTAGCTATCTTGCCTCCTAGCTTTTCAGTCCTAGCTAGCTATCCTGCCCAGTACCCTGTACTTCATTTGATTCCTTTTCATTTTGCTTTCTTATCTTATTTATCAGTCCTAGCTCTGCAGTACCCTTTACTTCTGCAACCTGTTTTATTATTACTATGTGTAACCTAGTTTTTTTCGTTTTAACTTTTGCAGATGGTTCACACTCCGTATTCATCTTTTTTGCAGGAAACTATTCAGTAAGATAGTATTCTTCATTGTATGTGCTGTCTTTTGCCTTTTTAATTGTGTAAGTGATATAGTAATAAGTTGATAGTACAGAGTTCATGTATATTTTATTTTTTTCTTGAAACGGATGTGCATATGTACATGTTAAATGATGTGCCTTTAGTTATTTAGCATATCCATGAATCCGACAAGTCGTTTATACTGTAGCTAATTGCTCAATTTGCATGAATCGGTTGTGATAAAACAAAATACCGTATGTACAGTAAAGGTAATAAAGGTGCATGATATATTTATACTGTTACTTTTATATTTTCAGATCAACAGAAGGACTTGGCAGCCACTCTCTGTGGCTCGGAAAGACAGCGGCTCGCTGAAAAGGCAGCACAGACTGCCCCCAAGCTCTCAACGATAGAGAAAATGGTAAACTACATTTTTTATTTGCTTGGCGGACTCACTTTTTGTCGCTACAAAAATTTGCTACCACACCTATCGAAAAAATTAGCTTCGCAAGGACCCATCGTGGAGATTCTTTATAATTGTGGCCCGCCCGGATAAGCTACCATACTTTTCATGCAGCCCAGCAGCCCAGCCCACTCGGTGGCATATAATTTTGCTGGCTTTTTCTGCGGTATAATCGTAATGGACATGTATAAGTTGTAAAGTAATGTAAATTAAACACGCTTGTATATATTGTGAATTCGTGCAAATTATTCATACTTGTAATTTTATTGATTGCGTCCAAGTATCTGTGATAGCTGAAAATATTCCTTATTCGATTCTGCTTTAAATATATATTTACCCGCCAAAGACTGATATTTGTAAATTAAAATGATGCAAGCAAACGACTGGTCTTTTAAGCAGGCGACATTTTGAGCTAATTCATGCATTATAAAATCGGCAACTAATAAGCAAATTTGTGGTAGCGCGTAAAAGATTAAAACAGTACGTATCGGGAGACGGCTTAATTGAGAATAATGCTTTGTAAAACTTATTATAATATAAGATACTTAAAGAATAGACAACTTTAAATCCAAAGGCCGAGCATACCTTCACACTTGATGTAAATGTCAGAAAAGTAATAATGTGAAATTGTTTGGTAGGTAATAATAAGAATATAGAATGGAATAATACTCCAAGCGAGCGAAGCAAATCTTTTGATTCTTTTGCGAACTGGCTGCATCAAGTACGGCCAAACGATTAGCGACATTTGCGGGCTTTAGCCCTTAGTCAGCGTGGTAACCAAACTGGGCGGCCGTGGAGTACTATCTTTAGATATGCCAGGACACGGACCACTTAGACTATGTACAGCTGCAGTACATGTTCTGGCTTATCGCTAATCTGATAGAGAAGCGCAACCAGGGTTACAAGGCTCTAAGTTAGATTTTGTTGCTTAAAGTTTGTTTATCTGCTCCATATGAACTCAAGTTAAATTTTCTGTTGCTTACAGCTTGTTTATCTGCTCGATTTGGACTCAAGTTAGAGGACTCAAGTTGGAATCAATTCAGAAGTCGTTAAGTGCACTGTTGAAGAAAGAAGAAACAGAGATCCGCCTGTAAATCGAACTGTTAGCCTGTTCCCAGATATAGTATCTGGAAGGATAGATTTGAGTGTCTGGACGTAAGAAATCAACTCTTCTTTCTTTCTCTTAACCTTCCTCCTTCCTTACGGTCCAGAACCAAATTTAATGCTATTTGTTGAAAGAAGCAGACTGGAAAGGGGAGAAGAGTGGGGGTTGATCTGAGGGGCCAGTTGGCCGTAAAGCAATTATGCGGATTTGCAGAGCAGTCCGAAGCAATAAGTAGCTTGCTAAATCAGTTTTAGTTTATCTGACCAAATTGCGATTAACTGCCACATGGCTGACCTGAAAATGGCGACTTACGAGCCGCAGCTAAGAGACTTTGATTTCCGAATCTTTGAAAGCAGCGAGTTAGAAAACAACAGTCAATGTTTTCGACAATACAATCAGCTGGCAGAAAGGTACCCTCAACGACAATTTCCTATTCCTCGAATGGTTGGCAGACTGCAAGTTCAAACCAACGAAGAATATAAAATTCAAAGCACCGTTAGAGAGCTTAAAAACTCAATGAACCATTTTCCGTCGCGACCACCGCAAGAAATTCAAACTTTTGCTACTGGAGAACATCTGATTGATCATGCCGTGCGAGAAGTTAATGCAATTAAACAAATGTTAAGTGGCCAACGAATTATAGGCTTGGTAAACGGCATTACGAGCGTAAAGCAGGAGAAATTGTGATGAGAATAAAAAACGTTCATGGAATATACCGATATCAATAGTTTAAAAATGCGGTTCACTTTACGGGAGCCTGGATTAACTTTTTGATTCGCATGCCCCTAGTGCCACACTTAGTGGCAGCAATGTTGATATTGTTGCCGATGGTTGCAACGTATCACTGTTAATGAAAACATGTTGCAACGACTGTTGTAACAGTGTCTGTGGTACTTTCTAAACGTTAATAGAAGCAAATGGGAAATAACTTTTGATTTTATTTCACAGATGAATTAACTCGATCTATTCAAAATTCTTCTTTGGATTCGAATGATATAGGAGACCAATTCTCAAGACTGGAAGCCATTCATCACGATTGGGCAAAAAAATCAAACCCAAAGACCGTCACTTGAAGCTATCAATTTTTGTCTATTAGTTCATGGTGCCAAAGTTTATAATAGTGCGAAGTATTCAATGTGGCCAGTCCTTGGAACAGTTTTAACATTGCCCTATTCTGTCTTTATTATTGGCGGCTTATACTATGGTCCAGGAATACAATCCTGTGCTACTGATTTTTTGGCTGATTGTTTACTTCAGCTTAAAGACATGACTAGGCTTGGATATTTTATACCATCAGGCTATTGTTTACTTTTTTAAATTTCTATGTTATCTTGTGACTCGCCAGCTGGGAGCTTTGTGAAGGGTACAAAAGCCCGTTTGGATTATTTTGGCTGCGATAAATGTATAATAGAAGGCAACCATTGCGTAGGTAGAATTACTTTTTGTGATTTTTCAGCTTCTAATAGTCTCATTAATTATTTTCTGGATACTGTCTGCCCTGCAGGTCCTGCTTCATTGCCTGGGGCTTGAAAACTCGCATAGTCTGAACAAAAATGGGTCTTGGTGTTAATACCCAACATCACCACCCCAAAAAATTCCGCTGCAGCAGCCACCTGCATCTTTTTGCCCCGCTTATTTAATGACAGGCTAAAAATATCCTCTGAAAAATGCCCGGTAGTCCTCGAAATAAGGCGGAGCCGCAATAGAATATCTAACAACCCCCTTAACTTGTTGTCTGTTTTTCCTCCTGCAGATGGTCGGTGAAAAAAGCGGAGCCAGCATTACTTGCTATCAACTTTGACAGGCCAATAGCCAGATGGTCGGTGAAAAAAAGCGGCACCCTCCTACTCTGGTTTCCTATATAATATCGCTTATTTTTTGGTCTCTCTTGAAAATACAGATGCCTCGTGAAAAAAAATTTATGATCAAAACCCCATTTCTCGAAACCACCCGCTTAAATCCGCCTGGCCTTCTGTTGACTGATTCCACTGTTTTGCAGGTGTCGCAGCAATGTTTGAACCGAAAAAATATCCATCATTAAGCAGTAAACTCACCCGCGTCTTTTTGTCGCTTTGTTCCACTCCATCGATTACAAATTAGGCTGCACTTCGCTTGGGCATGATTGCTGATAGTATGTCTTAGATAAGTATTAGAGTAGTATACAAAATTCTGACACATACGGGGTTTCCTTATGGCGAAATACATAGTAAGTACCGAGCCAAAACCGTATTATCTGACACATACGGGGTTTCCTTATGGTGAAATACATAGTAAGTCCCGCGAGGGCTGAGAGCCAAGAATTTTTCTTACCCAATCGGCACGACGCAAAACCTCGTATCTGACACATGCGAGGTTTTCTTATGCCGAAATGCATAGCAAGTCCACGAGACCGAGAGCAAGACTTAGAAATTTTTTCTTACCGAATCGGCACGAGGGAAAACCTCGTATCTGACACATGCGAGGTTTTCTTATGCCGAAATGCATAGCAAGTCCACGAGACCGGGAGCAAGACTTAGAAATTTTTCTTACCGAATCGGCACGAGGGAAAACCTCGTATCTGACACATGCGAGGTTTTCTTATGCCAAAATGCATAGCAAGTCCGCGAGACCGAGAGCAAGACTTAGAAATTTTTTTTTGTCTTAGTTTTATTGAGTAAATGTGTGTGGCAGACTTAAGTTAAAATATTTTGCATAGCAGTTAGCAAGGTATAGGAGATATTTTTGTGCGTATGTTTAGACACAGTGTTGTTTCGAATTCATCATGCTAAACTTAGCTAGTCAGTTTTGTGCAGAGCAAAAAATTGAAAATAAAGCAAGTAAAAAGTCAGGGTTTTATGTATCTGAATAATGCACCTGTTTATTTTACAACTCAAGTCTAAAAATATTGCAGTAGAATTCGTAAAACAAAATTTCGCAACTTGAGATAGGCTTTTCTAAATGAATTTCTGCGTAAAACATTTCGTTGAGCAATATGGCAAAGAAATGAATGCAAACTCTTCCGAGTTGTAAGTTTATAAAATATATAAAAAATCACCCACAAGCCACAATGTCCACTTTGGGGATCTTGAATAGCAAAACGTGTATAGGTCCAATTCTTTGCACTGCCACACTCAACTCCTAACCATCGAGCTACTCTAGGTATTGGGTTTAGACCAAGCGAGTCAAAATACTCACCTACTCGTTTACCTCGACGACCTGTGGTTAATTGATGAGCAGACACCCAAACACAGACCCAATGTTTACCGGGTAGATTTGAAGTATCAGTATTGACAATGAAAAAATAATCTAAACCATCATGCGGTAGGCGTTTCAGTCTGTCAACAAAATCTTGCGGGATAACATCTAAAAAAACAGCATGAATAAAGTAGGAGCACATTTTTTGCAAAACATAGCGAAGGAAGCGATCAGTAACACCTTGCGTCAAAATAGAGTCAATCACTTCCATACTGTTCCTGGCACAACGTCTCGAAGCTCAGTCAGCTGCAGTTGCTTGTCAAAGATACCTCCAAAGATGACGTTGTACACAGTACTAGTTGCCGAGTTAAATCTAAGCTCAACCTTTACGTTTCCTTCCTTATACATTTGCACACCATTTCCAATGCCAGGTTCAGATCCTAGACTAAAGGCGAAAATTGAGTAGCCGTTCGCATAATCTACCATATCAAAGCCGAGATCTCGCCCTTGTAGATATATTCCTAGTTGCTGTCGCAGAAAAGTATACTCTCTCACACAGTCGCTCTCAAAGTTTGTTTGCAATGGTCGCGCAGGCACTGACTCTCCGTTTACAAACACTCCGATGCTGCTAACATTTGCGTGCTCAAAATTAAATGGGTTTGTATCCATGCTGCCGTTAAATGCCTTGTTGCTCACAAATGTCAGCAATAGTAGTCGTGGAACTCCGCTAGGAAATAGATTTTCATGCGTGTGACTTGATGATCCGCGGGGTATAGTAAACGTTCCAAGACTTAGGCTTCGATGTGGATACAAGGCATTGTGACTTTTTAACCCATGAGCATGAGCACTAATCACACTTGGAGATGGTTGCACCAGTCGCAAGCGCAACTCTGCTTGCAAAAAAATTATTTCATATTCTTTTAACGCATCACCTGTACCAACTGCTGATCCACTGAGAACAAATTTGCTTTTCGCTGGTAATAGTTTAATTCTCAATGGCGTTTTCGAAAGCAAATACCGCGGCTGTCGAAATAAATCTAGAAAAAGTGGACCAGAGACAGTGCAGTGTCGATTGTCTGCAATCAATGCTTTCCTCTTTTTGCGACCTTCATTTTCGCTCGTTGAGTTCATCTTTCCTGCCGTATCCTTGTAAAAGCCCCATGGCATTAGTCCGGCTTTTTGAGCAGTGTGTCCGTATTCCAGCAGAGTGAGAAGCATGGCTTTGTATGGATACATAAAACTTCCACCTTCGACAACAGTGTCTCCTATTGTAAATTGAACGTCTTCAAATAGTGTTCCAATAACTAAGTTATTCAGACACACAAAGTTTTTTGTAGCATCAACAGAACTACCATCAGTGTCGCTGACACTGAATTTTACCGTAAGAACAGTTTCTTGCAAATCCAAGTACAAGTCTCCAGCCGGTACAATCTCAAACTCGATTGGCGAACCTTTTGTCAGTCCGTGCTGCGGTTGGATATCTGTGTAGCGGCTTTCCAAAACACTGAATTGAACAGGACTCTGATCAAAAATGCTTAGCTCACTTTTGAGTGCAGCAATGTCAGGGCCAAGCAGCTGGTTCATTTTTTTTTTTTACTTTTGAAATAGGCTAAACAGTTTTTTACTAGCACTTGCTCGTACCTTTCTTCTCTTCTTCCCTTTACGTCTCGGTTTTCGCACACGACGTTTTCGCTTAGATATTGGTTTTCGTTGTTTTCGTCTAATGCTTATACCTTTTCCAGTCATTTTTCTTCGACGCTTTTTTGGTGGCTGCAACGGCAAACCTTCATCTTCTAGCATGCTCCAGTTTCGTTTGTTTCCTAAACCAATTTTGCTAGCTCCTTCCTTTAGATACTCTAAACCTCGATCCAAAAGATCTTTCTTGGCGTTACGCAGCACTGGAAATAGCAATCTGTCAGCCAAGTTCGATAAAAAACCGTAGCCTTCGTAGACTGGTATAGCTGATCCTCCGCCTCGAAGTCCAGCTGTGTTATTCGGTGCAGAATAGAAGGTAAAAATAGGATCCATCTCTCTTTCTTTCACACTCTCTCTGTAGTGATAGTTCTTTACTTATAGACACGAGCAAACAATCTAGCAGTCTTGGCATCAAGATCTTTTTCACTTAACCATTGACTTCGCGATGCTGGCATGTTTTTCCATTGCACAAGATACAATTTCGTACCATTTTCTGTTCGATCAGTGTCGAGAACCTTCTCAATCTCTACCATTGTTTCATCAGTTTCACTCACTAGCAGTAGCTCTGCTTCGTTAAACCTCCCCTTCAAAACATTGTCATTATCTTCAGGGTCAGTCAATTCATACATTGGAGGATCCGTTAGGTGCACACGGTGAACATGATAAATTTTATTGGTCCACGTCGTAGTGTAACCCTTTTCAAAAGTTCCTCGATGTCGAGCGATTCGAACACTATCACCCTCTGCAAATTTCGCGTTTTTAGTGCTGCGAGATTCGGCAAACATTTTTTCCCACAATATTCCTTGTAGATGCGGATCTGATTCCACATCTGTCGGTGTTCTTCCACTTAGAGATCGATGCGGACTTTTGTTAAAATTCTCTTCTAATTGCGGTAAAATATCAAACCATCGTGCCAAATTTTTTGCTCTAAAGTAGCGCAACAGCCGTTCTTTGAGTGATCGAATAAATCTTTCAGCCATGCTGGCTTTGTAGTTACTTTGACTAACGAAAAATCTGACTCCTTCTTGCTTCAACATTTCTCGAGTAGGTCTTCCAAGAAACTCCAATCCAGCATCGCCTTGTAAGTAAACTGGTTTGAAGCCACTTTGAAATATCTCTCGAAGTACTCGACTTACTTCAACAGGTTTTTTTGTTCGCAATGCTCGTAGACGTACATTTCGTGTAAAGCAATCAATAAGTACAAGGATGTACCGATATCCACGATTTTCGGACTTGTATTGAGGCAAATCTGCCAAATCAATTTGAAATTGAAACTTAGCGACAGGCGGAACACTAATTTTCGGTGTTGAATAGCTTCGTCGAGCTTTTTGAAACAAATGATGCTCCTTAGTTGCGCGAACCCAGTTTTCAACTTGTCTTGTAGCGTCTTTGTGCTTAATCTGGGGAAATTTTTTCTTAACAGCACTTACAAGACGTGATCTGTTACCAGTAAAAGAAGCCGGGTTCTCCAAATTAAAAAATATATCTGTAAGAAAATCGTTTATTTCTTTCTTCATTTGTAATAAAAATCAAAAGAACTGCGATTAAATTCTTCAACGCTTTATTGGTAAATAGAATAAAACAGTGTCATATTTAAAGCTTATACAGTTTATACTTTTTACAATTGTAACACAGCATAACATTAGTTTTTTACACCTCCTCTTCTTCACTTTCTGAATGAATCTTTTGGTCGACTTTCGTCTCACCCGTCTGCTTGTTGCAGCAGATGCATGTTGCTTGGACCGTCTGATCGCCGTCAACCTCCTCAAAACTTTCTGCAAGGATTTGACAGCAAATTCCATTGAGGATCCATGATGTAATATGGCTGAGCAGTTTTTTCAAAAAAACTATAAAAAATTTCCAACAGACTAGTTTCATTTTCTAAGAATTATTGCATACACAAGAGGCAAATCAAAATGAAATAATGCTTATACCTTTTTAATCAAGAGTCTGATAATTCTCAAGAAGATCTTCAATCGCACCATTTGTTTTCGTACTGGCTTGCAACTCATTTCTTATGTGACGACCAACTTGATTCGGCGCAATTTGACGCTTTCGTAGAAATTCCAGAAAAAATTTTAAGCCGTTAGGTGCTTGCTGCCGTTTTAGCGGCTTATCTCGAACAACATATTCCATCAAATCCTGCACCTCACTATCAGACAAGTCTATTGGTAATGATTCTAGATTAGAATCTTCATTTTCAAAGAGGCTCTTTTTGAGAGCATCGAAGCGCATGCGCAAAGCTTTCGGGATCGGTTTCGAATCGGATGTATGGTCTTGTGCGACAGTTTTACTTTTTCGAACAGAAGGTTGATCTATTCCTGTTTGATAATTTTTACGCGACATTAAAAGTCTATTCTCTAAATCACTTCTTTTTAGTTGAGCTGTAGCAGTCGGTGTTGCTTCGTTCAGATCGTCCAAAATGTCCATCTCGTTTCTTATTTCCGCCATATTTTTTATTACGGAGTCGCGAGGTGTGTCAGTAATGCTTGTTTTATGTGCCGGCAGACTGATCGTATCGATGTCAGATTTTTTCTCCATTAAATTATACTCACTTTCAGGCACTAGAATCATTCGTTGAAAGTCACCTGTCTTGGTAGATTTCATTTACTTTTTGCCTTGAATAGCACGCACTAAATTTGCTGCTCCAGCTGCTGTTCCAACAACTCCAGAAGTAATTCCAAGAGCTGTGCTTATAGCAGGTAGAGCAGCAATAATTGGTGCCAAGAAGGGTAAAAATCCACCATGCTGAATTAAAATTTTTCGTTTAGTAACAACAGGAATCTTGTTCTGCAAAAGCAGTTTTATATACCTGCCGTACCGTTCCAGTCGCTTCTTGTTGCACGAACTAATCGGAACGTGTCCATTGACAATATTTAGCAGAAATTCAATAAGACAGCGAATCTCAGCCGGCGTCAGAGTTTTTAGGAAATTTTTCCGCTGCTGGGGATTTTTTAGTCTATTGATAATTTGTAAAATAAAAGCACACTGAGATAACGAGTGTGCACTCCGTTTTCCCTTTTCACTTAAAGTTGACATTGTAAAGCAGAGTTAAATTTTATGCCAGCAAGATACCTTTGCTTATAAATCAGTGCTTTGACGAAAATGCAGCACGACAACAATATGTGCACTGGAGTTGAAATTAAATGGCTGACCGCTTTGGTTTGCTAATCGAATTGAAATCTCTTGGATGCATTGTCGATTAGTTTTCAGGTAGTATGGAGTTTGCAGTGCGCTAGTATCGCGAACAAGTTCTCCGTCCTTCTTTTGCTGCAGTTCCACAACTCGAAGTAGAGGGACAGATGTACTACCAACGACTTGATAGTCAATGATATCTGTATAACAGTACATGTAGACAGTTTTGCTAGGTGTAGTTAAAGGTAGTTCTGTATCCAGATACGTTTTGGTAAAATACCAGGAGCGGTTCTTTCGCCAATACTGATGAAGTTTAATAAACATTTCTTCAGTAGTTTTCAGGAGATAGTTGTCCCTACTGACTAATCGTATACATTCACCTGGCGAAAGAATATTGTAGAAAAAGAAATAGTTATCTGGAACTAAACCAGGACTGGAGGTGTTAGTATAATTCGACATGCCAATATATGATCCATCAGGAGGTTGTAGAGTGTTACTATCCGGCTCCGTAAAATTCGATGCAACTTGCGTAGAAATTTTTTTCCACGAGTCAAATTTGAAGCATTCGAGAAAAGTTGTTGGCAGCTCAATGGCAATTGTTTTGTCACCAGAATTACGCAAAAACCAAGAAAATTTGTCTTGTGCGGCTGCTGGTTGCCAAGAAACGTACGCTTCTAAATCTGCATCTGTCCAAACACGCTTCCAGACTGCTGATGTGGAGTGTATTATCTCTTCAATATTAGCAAAATATGGTACCTGAAAGCGACGTTCACGATGTGCATTCGGTCTTGCAATTGCTCCGTGGCACAATAACTCGACTAGGGCAACTTCGTAGGAGCCTTTTGACAAATCTAGAGGTTCATATAGTCTAACTCGAAATTCGTTTGGCGAATTATCCTCAAAGCTACGATCATTCGAGGGCAGAAAAACGTAGAAGCTCATTTTAAAGAAGTAATAAACAGACAGTCAGTTAATGTATTTGATTTTTAAAACTTGCTTATAAAGCTTGACGCAGGTGCATCAGATTCACGAGTATAGACTACATGTCGATCGCCAGGGAATATACCAGTTCTGAGTCGCAAAAAATCTGGTGTTTTTTGACGTAGGTCAATAAACAAGTAAGAAAAGGGTTTGTTGCTTGTTGCATCTTGGAAGACATTTACAAGAAATCTACTATTTCGCGGATACATCTGGCGTGATAAATGTTCGACTGCTGCTTGATCACGCGGATTTCGAGTTAGACAAATGTAGCTTGCAGATAGGCTTCGGGTGCGAGCTTCCGGATCAGATCGGTTAAACAGGTTCTGGCAAAGGTACACACAAGTTAGCGGTATATGATGAGCGTATTTAGTAAACATACTGCTAAATTCTTTATTACCAACTACTTCACTCTGTAAGTCATCAACAATAACTAAATCAAATGGTTTAAAGCGAGAAACTATATCAGACGGAAATCCTTTAACAAAATAAACAGGCTCAGTTCCAGAATTAGTCCAATTTTGCTTTATACGATGTTGCTCCTCTGGACTCAAATCGGTACCATGGCACCAGACAAGGCGACTAGGTTTCTTGTCAAACATTTCATTCCGTTTGCTCAGCAACCGCAGTGTCCATTCCGTTTTACCAGACATTGATGGTCCGGCAACAATAAATGTAGAGTCATGTGCTAGCTTCATATTGTATGTTTCCATGTTTACGCTCCAAATCGTTGCTTCATTTGCATAATCTTTGCAACGAATTTTGCAGCTAGCTTTTCACCAAAGCCAGTCAAAGGATCGCGAGCGATTTCCCGAGCACCTGCCTCTAACTGCTGATCTGCTTTCAGTCTTTCTTGTACGTCAGAGTATTTTTCATAAGCCACGTCGTGAAGCATGCACAATTTGTCAAGGCGGTTTACACCTTGTTGTCCCTTTTCAAGTCTCTCTTGCAACCGTGTGCCAGGTCCGCAAAATTGATAGCCGCCAGGTAAATGTGCCTCGAACGGTAAATGGTTAATCAACCAATTAAGTACACCAAAGCCTCGTTGACTTCTTTTCTTCTTTTTTACAAAATAAGAGCGCTTCTTAAAATTTTTTTTTGATCTTTTTCTCGAACTCATTTAGCTTATAACTATATATTTACAAATTATTGTTCTAAGATAAAATAATAGTAATAATGAAATTAAGGTAGAAACAAAATAATAATGAAATTAAGGAATGCTTATAGAAATAGTCATTTAAAACGATGTAGTTAATCAAAGCGATACACATTGAAGCCGGTGCCTCTCGCAGGTGGATCGTCCATAACTTTTGATTTTCCTTCTGCATCAACAAACACAATTGCTGGTGTAGCCAAAACTTCTAAAAAAAGTTCGGCAAGTGCATCTCCTCGCTCAACGATCAAATCTTCCTCGCCGTGGTTTAAAATGGCGAGAACAATTTCGCGCTCGAATTTATGACTGATTGGATAGCTCTTTATATCAACTCCCTTGACAGCTAATTTCCATCGAGGCTCCACTCGACCGTAGTGGTTATTTGGCAGTTTAACTCTAATGCCTGTACGAATAGTCTGTCTTTCGCCAGGCGAAACAACAAGGCCAAATGGCGAAAAAAGCGTATATCCTGCAGATTCTTCGATTTCCCGCTCCGGAATGATTGCACAGTCAAATGCCTTTTTAATGACCAGTTGGTTGTTCATGTTGGTTTTAGCTGCAATTGAGAAAGTAGCAAAATATTTTTTAATATCTTCAGGTTGAAGTGTCTTAAAATTTACTTCTTCTTCTTCGATGTCTACAAATACAAGCTCACCTAAGACTCTATTCATTTTAAAATTAAAAAATAAATTAAAAATGACAATGTCTTGATATTTTAAAAAGCTAATGTAAACATATTTACTTATACTAAAACACATTAAACCAAACAAAAAAACCAGATTGTCACAGCTCATTGCTTGTCAGCGAAACAAAGCTAATTCGTGCTACCGAATCCTTTTGCTTGTCGCTTGGCAGTGGGTTCTACCATGCGACACTCGTTGCTGGACCAACAAAAGCCAAACTCGTCGCGAAACTCCTCCAAAACACTTACGGGTGCGATTACAGCTCGCTCTAAAATTAGCTGCGCAATTCGATCTCCTGGATTGATCGTATAGTTTTGCGAGCTGTGATTGTACATAATCACCGAGATTTCGCCGGTGTAGTCCGGGTCAATGACACCTCCGCCGACATCCAATCCCTTCATTGCTAAACTTGAACGCGCAGCAATCCTTCCGTAGGTACTGGGTGGCAGCTGAATTTGAACACCCGTTCTAACAACGAGACGGTCGTGAGCAGGTAAATTACCCTCAACGGCAGCGCATAAGTCGTATCCAATCGATCCGACAGTTTGTCGTCTTGGTACACTTGCCGATTCCATCATGAGACGAACATACATTGGTTCTCTCATAAACTGTTCAGCTGTTCGTCTCATGAGCTGTTCAGCTGTAGGTTGCTGGCTTTTTGAAGATGGTTTCTTCTCCTCAACAGTTCTCAGCTGTTGACCTTTTGAAGATGGTTTATTCTCCTCAACAGTTCTCAGCTGTTGACCTTTTGAAGATGGTTTCTTCTCCTCAACAGTTCTCAAGGTGCCTGAGAAAGAAGCTTTCATTTTTCGATCGGAAAGTTGCTCAGCTGGAAATAAACCGGCGAATGCATTAAACGGTTTACAAAATGCTCTAGGATCTGGGGTTGGAGGCCTTGGATAACGATTAGTTGGTGTAGGGGTTTCAAGCACTAGCCTTTTTAGTTGTGGAAGTCTTTTACTATTCATAATAAATAAAATAAATGAAAGAAAACTAAGTAATAGTGATTTTAAAAATACAAACAAATATATATATATACATATTGCTTATAACAATTTTAAAAAATTTACACCAGAAGATAGACAAAATTAAGCATTCAACTTGACAAACGCCAATGACCAAATGGAAGCGAGGCAATGGCATCGGTCCATGCGCGTTTGGTATCAAAAAAGCTTAGTGCAAGCTTTGTTTGTTGAAATAGGAATACACGTTGCTTCCTCGAACTAATGCACTGCAAGCGTGTATGTAGAAGTTTGCGCTTGTGCAAAACTTTTAGATAATCTTGATGCTTAATGGTTTGGGCAACAGATTTACAGACACCTTTGCATCGAGAAATCTGTCGAATGGTCTTGTCGGCGTATAGAAACGAATAGTTCTTCGGTCGTAGAAAAGCTAACTCGATTGGCACTCGACCATTGAACTCGTCCTTCCAAGCTAAAAGCCGACCCTTATTCTCGAGAGTGTAGAGTGGATGACTCGGTGGATAGTTACTCGTGTCCAATAATTTTTTCTTTGCTAAATCTTTAAACAATGTCTCGTAAGGTGTCTCATTAGGTCGACGCATAACCAATGCCAACATTAGACTGTCGGTATCACCAGCAAGAACGCGAGCAGAAGCAAGTGATCGATGCGTTTGAACATGATTGTAATAAAAGTCGTAGACAATAGCTTTTGCAATGTCCAGAATTGCAGCGCCGATAATGATTGGCTTGTCTAGAACAACGCGGCGCGGGGAGAGACTTACTCCAGCCAGATTTTCGGTGTAAATGATAACATCTAGAAAATTGGCTTTACCAAGATATTGCTCAAGCTTGTCAGCCTGTGAGCACATTCGAAAGTTAAGACGATCTCGAACGCGTTGTAAAAACTTGCCAAACAAAGCATTATTAAGCAGTTTGAAAAAGTCTCGCTCAAACTCTGTCTTGCTCTGTCGACGCTGCTCAATATTATGCTCAATATAGGTTCGCAGAATGGGCCGTTCGGTAAAGCGAATGACACGATGAATGCAAGTAACTCGCATTCCCAACTCGAGGTACTGACGCAGAGCCCGATGATGCAAAATATAATTCTTTTTGTGTAGAACTGTGCCAATTAATTTCTTTGCAGAGCTCTTGAATACCTTTACATCTGTATAGTCTTTCGCATTAGAATAACGCTTAGGATTTAGCTCGCGTTGAAGACTAAACCAATCGAACCTCATTTGATCAGTAAGTCGATCTTCGCCAACAATCTCATGACCAATTGCCAGTGGCAAGTCGCTGGTTGAGTCGTGCAGAAAGCGAGGGTAATACAAATCGACGGTAAGCATCGCTCCTTGATCACCCTGGCAAAAGCTTTTTAACCAGTTTAGCGTAGCACTTTGCACTGATGGATTCTCCAAATAATTTTCATTACATTTGTCAATCGGAATACTGTCGACATCGCGGCGAGAAAGCCACGCGAAATCGCGTACAGGCAAAGGTTGAATCATGCAACTTGAATAAAGTGAGTTTGCATCTAAGTAGGCAAGAAAGGTTCCATTTGGAGCATTTTGTCTTATCTCAGCATACTCGGGTTCCTCCTGATCAAATTTTTCTCGATAGGCTTGTACAAATGAATTGTTTGCCGTTGTCAAGTGCCGGGTTCCAAAGCTGAAACCACCTCGAATAGACTTTTCAACTTCGGAATACATTGCTGCATCAATAAACAACTCAATCGGCTCTTCGAGGCGAAGCAAACAGACAGCCATGCTATACATGGGAGATCCTAAAAAGTGACTTGGATCAAGACCATACTCTCGTAGAGCAGTCTGCCGAAAGTTTTCAAAAACGTCACACAAGAGCAGCACATCCAGCAGCAAGTAAGCAGTTGTATAGTCACGAAGATTTTTACACTCGAACTCGTCCCACGCTGCTGCAGCTCTGGTGTAGTCTTCATCCGAGCATTCGCTCATGTTGAGCTTGTTAAAAAAACTCTTCTTTGGCGGTAAACTAGTGACACTGTCCAACTTCTCTTCGCAATCGAGAAACGAGTAGGGAAATACGCCCTTTTGCTGCAAAGTTGAAGCTTGCAACTTTGGATACCGTTTTAAAAGTTCGCGAGTGTGCACAAGTTGATTAGGAAGCAAGCGTTGAGCTAGATTAGCCAAACTCGTTGACAAGTAGGCAAAGGTGTCTTTGAAACAAATTTCAAAATTGACAAACTTGCCCGAGGAATGCTTGACAGAAGAGACTTTAAACTTTATCGAAAATGTTTTGAAGCGTTCGCGATTCTCTGGTAGAACACAGAGTCGGACTTTAGACTCAGAAAAGACTTCGTAAATTTCTCGCACAAGAAATTTCCCATCATAGGCGGCTAAATTATGAAAATAGACTGTTAGGCAGTATCTCTTTAGACTTAATTTATGGTTGCACGAAGCGCAAAGAACATGTCGAGGTAAGCCCGTCAGATGACAATGGTCGACTAAACCGCGCTCCTTGTCGTCAAAAGATTTTTTGCAAAGTTGGCACGATGTGACCTCATCAAACTTTAAATCTAAGTACTTGCGTGCAATTGGAACAAAGGTTAACTCTTGTGCATGCAGACAAATTTCACTTGCGAGTGAGTGGAGATTTCTTAAAAAGCTTCGAACACAATTTTCTTTGCCATTTGAATAAATAACTCTGCATGGATCCTTGTCGCTCATGCCAACAGCAGCAGCCAAACGAGGTGATAGCTCAAGATCGGGACAAGTAACCAAGCGGTATGCCAGACAAATTGGTTCGTGTACCTCCAACACTTTAAGCCTGGTTGCCGTCGCATCAGGTGGTGGTGGTGGTGGTGGTGCACAGAGACACTCCATATCAGCATAAATCACATACAAGCACGGTAGCTTCGTTTCGTACGAATCAAACTTTAAACTTGCATATTCTGGCTTCGGCATCGTCTCTCGTGGCAGATATTTAACTTCGCGAATCTGCGGTACAAACTCTGATGCCCACTCTATTGCTGATGCATCGGGTGCAGTAGCAGATTTTGCATTTTTCATGCAAGTGTGCTCATTTAGGATGTACTCCCAACTTGTTTTGCTGGAAAACGAAGCCAAGCAATCCGGGCAATGCCTGCGTTGTCTACCTCGAGAGCTCAACAATCGGTTTAAGTCGCGAATTGGCAGATAATGCCCATACTGGAAATCGGCATATCGCGGGATAAACAAGCAACTAGCATTATAATGCTCGTATTGACTATTACTTCGATGCGAAAAGAAGAGAGTACTAGTCTTGGCTGTATGATCCCAGACGTAGATGCGCAAAGTAAGGCGCGGATTCCTTCGGCAAAACTTTCTATACGAAGACACTGAATGACGAGCCGGACCAGCGGTCAACTTTCTTCCGAAATTAAACTCTTCCATCCACATTGCATAGCTAGCTTTGCATTTCGGTTCAGCAACACTACGATGAAAGACACTTGCAACAACGGAATATCGAAAGCAATCAAACTGATTTGCTCGATGCGGCTTTAAAAACAAGACTGCACCTGGCTTGCGACCGATTGAAACGGGTACCTTAAACGCACGTGCCGGTCCGGTTCGGTCCGGTCCGGTCCCCGGCGCGCCCCGCGCGCCCGCCGCCGCCGCCGCCGCCGCCGCTCCCGCGGCGGCCCCACCACCACCACCAAACTCGTCTTGTCGCGACGACGGAAGTGTCATTTGTGCACGACTTTTGCGATAAATGTTGAGCATCAAGTCAACTTGCTCTACACTATCGTATTGCCAGTTGCTGCCCCGAGTTTGGAAATTGTCAATTTTTGTTGTGAGATCAGAAATTGTGTGTGCAAACCAATCGTTGAAAGCATCGGGGGAAAGTTTCAAATTGTTTGAGCTGGTAAACGTGACCTCGTCAAAAGTTATTGTAGCTACATTTGTGTTGAAATAGGCAGAAATTACTTCGAGTGTCTCACCACCATCGTCCAGGTTCTCATCTGATGGTCTTGGTCGAACAAGTTTCACCTTGAGATGAATGCATGTACGTAGTAAAAGGCCAGGCGATCCAATCTTGTCGAGGAGATTGTAGACTGGTTGCCTTAAGTCTGGAAGCAGTTCGCTAGGAAGCTTGTTTGTGCGAGAGTTTGGAACAAATTTGATGAGATTTGTGCGCCCGCGGTGTGCCGTTTCGCTTAGACTGATGCTCCACCCATGTGGAGGGGTTTCAACCAGAAGACGAATAGGTGTTGCCAACAGGTCCTGAGGTGAAAAGCATTCACCATGTGAGTGAGCATGTAGCTCAGCCTGGCCGCTAAAGACTTTGCGGCAGACGTTGCAACGCGCTCGCGGCATCTATCAAGTCGACAGATGCTTTTGTTGATGATAATGAGCTGAAATTGATGTTGGATTTTTTAGTAGATGGCAAATGACGAGCCTATGTTATTTAATTTTTATTAAAATAATTAAAATTAAAAAACAACAGTCTTTAAAAATGTAGGATTAATGCAAGCGTGTATTTAAAAGGAGAAAAATATTACATTATCAGATAAAATGTCAAAATTATTCAGCTTGAGTCGAAGCAGCAGACAAGATTTGTTTTAAAAAATCAAGCATCAGACAAAGCTCCTCTTGATTTCGCACACCCATGATTACAAATTTTCGTGAAAAAAATACGTTACAAAAAAGTCTAGATGTTGAGATTGAGCGAATAGAAACAGCTTGAGGAAAGAGCTCAGCATTGCAAGAAACTTTAAAATCTTTAAAATTCTGTGTGATACAGTATTTAAAGTATTGAAAACCTTTGGTTGGCCAAAATAAATCACCGATAATGCCTACATAGGTACTACTTTGAATTTTTATCGAATCTAAATTTACAGCGTAAATTGTATCATTAATGAATCGCAAAACGGTTATAATTTGACAATTGGAGGTACAACCATAGATGGTTACTTTCCCAGCGGGATAAATTTGAATAGAACTGTTTGAAAAGCAAGTCTTTAGCATGGTCGGCCGACTTAAAAAAATTTTACAAAACCGTCCTCTCGACTCTAGAGCTTCTTTTACCCGTACTAGATCCAAAGTTTCGTCTGGTAGGATTTTTAAACTAGCACTTACAATTAGTAGAACTAGGCGCTGAAAAAAAAAATTATGCTAGTTACTTACTCTAAGTTAACTATATTCATAAGGTAATATTTAAACAGAATTCGGATGGCTAGGATGCTACCTGCTTGCTAGTCATTAATCTACCGTCTTTGTAAAGTCTAAACCATGCTAAAGACTTTTTAACAATTTTTTGAGAAAATATTTAACCTGCTTGTTGATAATGAAATAAATAAAAATCTAATGTAGATAGTACCTATTGCTAAGAAATGTAATAAACTGATTGTCAAATTAACAAATTTTTACTCATCTGAACTGTCCGACGAAGATGAGTCCGACGAGGATGAGGAGAAGGAGGATGAGTCTTCGTCTTTTCCTGCCATCCGAATTCCACCAGAAGATTCGCCACTCACCAGTGCCTTGGCTGGTGGAGCCTCGATCCAATCACTAGCTCCAGTCTTGGTCTTCTTTGACGCTGGTGTCTCAGCAATGTCAGATTGCTTCTTGATTGATGGTTGCTTTCGTTTCCTGCTTTTTTTACCCTTCTCTTTCGTCGCCAAAGCAGCAGTTTCCTCCTCACCGTCGGTTGTCTTGTTCTTCTTATTTGACTTCTTCGATCCATTAGTAGCAGCAGACTTTTTGCTTGTTTTCCTCTTCTTGGACGAAGGAGCAGCAGGAGCAGCTGTAGTTTCACCGCTCTCAGAGTAGGCTTGCTGAGTCGACGGAATTAATGTTAGATGCGAAGCCAGAGCCTTCATTAAGCTTTGATCGGTGAGTGACTCGGTGCTGTACTCAATCAGTGTTAGCGATCTAACACAGAGAGTTAGCCTCCAGGTGATGCTGCCTTTTGGACAAAACAATCCCAATGCTTGGATTGAGACTTGATAGGTGCCGGTTAGACCTTTGAATTCAGACAGAGGCACTTCTTTGCCATTCGGATTGTCGCGGGTCACTCGATAGGTTATGCATGGATATGATGGCTTGACGCTGATCCATTGATGTAGCGGATGATCGAGAGTGCTTTCCGCGGTGCTTGGCGACTTTGAATAGAGTGCCAGCATTCTCGGATCGCGAATTTGCGTCAATTTGTTGGACACGCCGATTTCGATTCTCCGCAGCGAATCCACTAGTTGCTTGTCGCAGTTTTTCGAAGTGAAGGAAATCGCAATTGCGTCGCGACATTCGTGCTTCGACAACTCGAACTCGGGTTTTTCAGTTATTCCACGATGAAGAATCATGGGGATTGCTGATTGAAAAATAACTGGACGAGTCTCAGCTGACTCTGGCGATTTCCAAACAATATTGCGGAAAAGGCTAGAGCCGTTAACTGAAGACGTCGGTTCGCCAATAAGAAATTCAGCAACCGAATCTGGTCGGAGAATAGATTCGCTATCAAAAAGAGCCATGCTACTCAATTCTTAAGAGCGTTTCTTGTATTATAGCTGGAGAAGAAGATCTCATGAAAAATCGCTGCATTTTCGACTTATATTTATACTAGCTTGGATCGCCTGTCAAACATCTGCTCAATTGAGTGTTGCATAACCATTTCCGTATTTTCAAAATTTTCCACTCCTGGAGATACTCATTACCTGATTGTGCTCTAAAGCCTTTCACATTAATTACAAAAATAAAAATTCAACATGCATAATCACTTGTTGCTTCTGAGCTTAATTGCGAAAGCTAAAGGTCAAAAGAGAAACTAATTGATGTTTTCATAATAATTAAAAATTGCAGAATTATCTAGGACATTATTAATTAGCAAAACCCACCGACAACAAATTACGTAATTTGTTTAATTGTTAATTGAGCGTGTATTTTTGAAAACTTCGGCGGGCATTTTTAATCCAGATTATCATATTATATCTAAGATTAGATTAAGATTACACTGTAATAATAGATTTATCCTTGCGCCAAAATAAAGAAATGAACCAGCAAGTGAAGATTTTAGCTGTCATTAGTGAGCAAGTAGAGAATAGTAAAACCATGCACGAAGTAGCATCAAAAATTGTCAAAGGACTCGAACATTCCGAGCATTTTCTTCAGGCTCTGCAAATTATTCTTATTGCCCTTGCAATCATGCAAATGTTGAGCTTTGGCATGATTTTGTTCTGCGTCGCTTGCCAGCGGAACCGACGCCGTGAGGAACAGACTGTGTAAGTTTCTTAAATTTAAAGACTTTTTAAAAAAAAAAAAAACAGTTGATATCTTATAGCTAAATTTAGGATAGCTCTAACCTCTGTCTTTGATTGAGATTTAAAACAATAATAAATATATATTTAACTCTGTTTTAGGGCTACTGTCAACAACAAAGGCATAAGCAGCAGCAACAACAACAACAGCGCCAGTGTAGGAAGTGCCTCAAGCAGCAGCTTTCTTACTGAACAAATTGAGTTTAGTAGAATGCCGGTTACTTCTACACCAATCCGCCTGCCCACGGTAGTAGAAGAAGAAGTAGAGGAAACTAGCTCGACAATTACCAGTGCCACCAAGCTAGTTCGAAAGTAGAGTTGACCATTATTCGTTTTATTCAAATAGCCTAATCAATGTTGCCATATATTTCTAATAAAAAGGATCTTACAATTCGGGTGTGTATAAAATCAGGGCTCGGCGAAAGGTCAGCGGCATATTAACAAATAGAATATCTGGCTTGTACGCAAATCGCGTTTTAAGTCACTTCTAATGCAAAGTGTTTTTTAATTCTGATTGTCAATTGTATCTTACTGAAAATTTATTGATTTTCTACTTACTCGTTTAATTTAACACCGAAAAGTGTCTTTCCAAAAAAATTATTATTAACTTTAGTAATTTTTGTCACAAAAGCAAAAAGTAATGCGATCCATTGTTAGAATAATAGGCTTTGATTTTTTTCGTTCGAAAAATGTTTTAATTCGGTTGCTTACATTGTATTTGCATTCGGGTAGAGGAAACAATTGGGTAATACATGCATAATACACGACCATTATGATTAAAATAGCATGAAAACCTCCGACCTCGAGAGGTCAAGCGCAAGTACGAGTCCTGGGGAACAGATTTTCTTTTGGTGGGTTCGAGTCCGACAACGGTCAACATTTTTTCATGCTTTGATGTAAGATTTCTATTTAGATACTTACATGTAGCTGCATTAGTAAGTAAGTTAGTATTTAAGATGCTGTCATTTACTTTTGTGATATAGAACACTGAAATATGTTCAAGCTTGGCTACCTTTGGCTTTGCGATTAAAATAACCCGATATGTTTTGAAATAAATAAAATAGAGCAAGGCACATACTGCACAGAAAAATAAAGCTTTATTGCCTGTTTTTGCAAGTTTTTTTTCTTGTGCCATGGAATTTTGTTCATACAAAATATTTTTATCAGACTTATTTATCTTTCCATCATAAGAATAAAAGTTTTATAATTTTTTAAAGAAAAACGTGACCTTTTAATGCATTTCTTATGGCAAGGTCAGCGGCATTAAAACAAAATAGCCCCAAGTTGGTTTCAAGAATAGTCCAGCTGTCATTGCAACTCGTATGCTAAGGAAAGCCAATTTAGTGTTTTGCTTAAAAATTGATTCAGAAAGTCAACCAGAGACAGAAAAAGATATTTAAAAAAATTAGAAATGGGACGACAATTTTACGGCAATAAAAAGCAAACGTTTCCGTCTATCCTAGATTAATTTACCTTAATGGGCGTCAAACTACTAAGAGCAGCGTGATACGTGCTAAAGGTTAAAATTAATTCGCAGCACTAAATTCAGGCTCTTTTGTTTTAATGCCGCTGACCTTGCCATAAAAAATGCATTAAAAGGTCACGTTTTTCTTTAAAAAATTATAAAACTTTTATTCTTATGATGGAAAGATAAATAAGTCTGATAAAAATATTTTGTATGAACAAAATTCCATGGCACAAGAAAAAAAAACTTGCAAAAACAGGCAATAAAGCTTTATTTTTCTGTGCAGTATGTGCCTTGCTCTATTTTATTTATTTCAAAACATATCGGGTTATTTTAATCGCAAAGCCAAAGGTAGCCAAGCTTGAACATATTTCAGTGTTCTATATCACAAAAGTAAATGACAGCATCTTAAATACTAACTTACTTACTAATGCAGCTACATGTAAGTATCTAAATTGAAATCTTACATCAAAGCATGAAAAAATGTTGACCGTTGTCGGACTCGAACCCACCAAAAGAAAATCTGTTCCCCAGGACTCGTACTTGCGCTTGACCTCTCGAGGTCGGAGGTTTTCATGCTATTTTAATCATAATGGTCGTGTATTATGCATGTATTACCCAATTGTTTCCTCTACCCGAATGCAAATACAATGTAAGCAACCGAATTAAAACATTTTTCGAACGAAAAAAATCAAAGCCTATTATTCTAACAATGGATCGCATTACTTTTTGCTTTTGTGACAAAAATTACTAAAGTTAATAATAATTTTTTTGGAAAGACACTTTTCGGTGTTAAATTAAACGAGTAAGTAGGAAATCAATAAATTTTCAGTAAGATACAATTGACAATCAGAGTTAAAAAACACTTTGCATTAGAAGTGACTTAAAACGCGATTTGCGTACAAGCCAGATATTCTATTTGTTAATATGCCGCTGACCTTTCGCCGAGCCCTGATTTTATACACACCCCTTACAATTCTAGCCTAATGGTTAGGCTAATTTTTATTAGAATTTAGATTAGAAAATAATAACAATTTTTTATAAGTAATTTGTCTTAGATCTACAATATTTATACTATGAGATTATGAGATTAAAGAGAAATAATGGCATCATTTCAGGGTTAAATTTTAGCGAAACGCAAAACTGCAATTTGTTTTTATAGTTTTAAATTTTTTCTTTGATGTTGTGTTTTCTTGTTAGTGAAATTTTTTACGTTTTTTATAAAAAATATTACGGTGAGTTTATTTTAGCTTTTTGCCTTTTAATAAAAATCTGTAATTTTCTTATTGTTTTTTTTTTAAAAAAAGCATTTGTAATGTATGTAGCTTAGAGAAACGAATTGGTTTGCTTTCTAAATAGAATTGATTAGTTTTTTTCCCTTCCATTTTTCTCTTGTACATAATAATATTTTTTCTACCGACTAATGTTTTATTAAATTTATAGTTTCAACATATCAATTACTTGATAACAAGCATTTTGCAATCTTTTTTGTGTTTTTAAAATGTATTTCCAACAACTGATAATCAACAGTAAAAATCTAACATTTAATTCATAGTTTAGTATAATTGCATTTAGTATGAAAATTTTATTATTTTTTGTTTCCAGTATACATAATAATCATTGATTAGTTTTCTTCCATGGAAAGAAAGTTTTTGACGAACTGCCAATTTATTTTGCTTTTAAGTTTTGTTTCCTGCTGTATATATTAAAATCTGCTGACAACGCAAATAAACATTTTAATTCAAAGTTTATTTTTTTTTTCAAAACAAATATTGTGTTATCTGTTAAAAACTTTTTGAAAGCATAATGTATGGTTTGATATAAAATATTTATTAACAAGAATTAAATGTCATATACGTGAATGCTCATCTCTTCAAAAATGGTAGAACGTCAGCAATTGGGAGTAGAATATTTACACGGATGTAACCAGGAGGAGTTGGCCCTCCTAGTGTTATGGTCGACTGCAGCCTTGCTCTGTTTAGTTGTTGGTCAAAAACGTTTGTAGGTCGTCGATGGCCATATGCTCCTAAATTTAAATACCTGTTTCTGACATCTGTAAAGGATGGTAGAACAGGATTGTACGGCTGGATTGTAGCTGGTAGTGGTAATGATGCTGTTGTTGGTTGAGGTCTTCTCATTCGCATTGGACCCACACTGTTGCAAAGTCCTGTTGAATGCATGGTTTTAATTTTAACATTTCATGAGCCTCATAGTTAGTGTCTTTTGTCTTAGTATAAAATAGAACTTAACTTACCATGATAGGTGGGCGGAGGTGGTAGGAGTGTTATAGACTCGTGATTGTTTCTTGGTTCTGCTGTATGCATATCTTCTGCGGTATATCCTATAGGTAATTTGAGGATTTATAATATTTAAGTTAATAAAATATGCTCTGAAAATACAGCCTACTTACCTTGAACCCGAGGATATGTCTCTGCTGAAGGTGAAGCAGCGGCATCTGTTGAAAGAAATTGAAATATAATTAGTGAATCTATTTAAGATAAAATCTGTGAACAGTAATATAATCTTACCATTATTCGTATGAAATCTAGCAGAAATCTCGTCAGAAGTAGCAGCAGCACGCGATTCATTGGCCATTATTTATTGGTATTTGCTTAATTCAGTAGTTGTAAATAAATATAGAGTCCGAGATGTTAAGTTGTTTTGAATCGGACTTTGGTTTTACACACATATATATATATATATGCTTAAAGTTTGCTCCAGTCAACCATCTGTTTGATTGATAAATGAGCAAAAATCGTGCATAAGAATTCAACTTGATCCACTGCACGATGCAATATTGTGAGAAAAACAAATGCTTGTCTCTAATTGCGAACCCTGAACTTCTGTTATATTCATAAATGTGCGAACAATGGTTCGCACATTTAAAAGTCATGCATAAGAATTCAACTTGATGCGTTGCACGATGGAAATATTGTGAGAAAAACATTGCTTGTTTCTAATTGTGAACCCTCGACTTATGCTTTGAGCAAGACTAACTAGCTAATTAAAGTTTGACAAATTTGAAGCAAAACATGTACGCAAATTAAAATTTTTAAGTCTACCTGCTAAACTGCGCGGGACTTGCTATGCATTTCGGCATAAGAAAACCTCGCATGTGTCAGATACGAGGTTTTCCCTCGTGCCGATTCGGTAAGAAAAATTTCTAAGTCTTGCTCCCGGTCTCTCGGACTTGCTATGCATTTCGGCATAAGAAAACCTCGCATGTGTCAGATACGAGGTTTTCCCTCGTGCCGATTCGGTAAGAAAAATTTCTAAGTCTTGCTCCCGGTCTCTCGGACTTGTTATGCATTTCGGCATAAGAAAATCACGCATGTGTCAGATACGAGGTTTTGCGTCGTGCCGATTGGGTAAGAAAAATTCTTGGCTCTCAGCCCTCGCGGGACTTACTATGTATTTCACCATAAGGAAACCCCGTATGTGTCAGATAATACGGTTTTGGCTCGGTACTTACTATGTATTTCGCCATAAGGAAACCCCGTATGTGTCAGAATTTTGTATACTACCTATTAGCAATCACTTTTATTGCATTGCTCATGCGAACCATCGCTTTTCTATCCCCACTGCACAAAAATACCCCTCGAAAATCGCGATTTTTCGTACCTCAGATGTATTTCATTGGATTATCCGATCACGACCAACCAAAATCACTATAATCATTTGATTTTTTACCCCTCGATTTTGAGGGTATGTGATCAGACACCGACAAGAACGGTCTGCTTAAGATGGATTTCCTGCCATCTATTTGAATTAACGTGAGTGGAAGAGGCTAGTTGAATCACGAGCGCGCGTTGAAGCTGCTGCTCTTCGTGAAATTGATAGCCGCATCGGTCTTGGTAACTTCAAGACACTCGACACTAGCCGAGGAAAGATTATTCTGCGGCGCAACTGGCTTAAGACATACCTGCTGTTTGCTTGACGCTACACTATCTACTTCAGCGCAGCTCTCTGGACCAGTCTGCTCAATGCCCCTGATTCGCCTGTTCAAGCGGCCTGCATCACCATTGGATGAGACACCGCCCGCGAAGCGCTCTGCTTTACTCCCCACCCCTTCTGAGGAGCAGGAAATTATTGAGCTGGCCGTCATCAAGATAGGGGAAATTATCCTAGCCAGGAAATTATCCTAGTATCTTCGTCCGTATCAGACCCCTCCGCTCGAGAGGTACTAGGAGAGCCCCTATAACTACGGCTGCATTCGACTGAAATTTCCGTAGGTATCTCCTCTCTCTCTCTACCTCTCTCTCAATAGTTAAAAAATGTCCCGTCGCCCCGCCTTTAGACCGCTATGGAACCTAAACCTCCCTGAAGTCGACCTCTCAGAAATAAACCAAAAGATCCCTCCCAACCCTCCTCCGTTCGGCAAGCTCCTCAATAAACTTTTTATTTACATATGTTTGCTGTAAATATATGCTATGGTGAATACTTTGAAAAAAAACGATTTATTAAAAAACAAGTATTGAAAATTCTTGTAAATATTACATCTGCTTTACTACTCTCATTAGTCATTTGAAGGGAAATACTTGGTGAGGATTATTATACTCCATAATATCCATAATATCAACACTCTCCAGCTAGCTTGCATTCTTTCATGTTTTGCCGTCCAAGGCTCGAATCTTTGGGGTGAGATCTCTGGGTGATATGAGGGAGATCTATCGGGTTTGAATCTCTGAAAATAAATTTCACCACACTTTTGGGGTGAGATCTCTGGGTGAGGCCTAAAAGGTCTGCCATTGGCAGGGGTTGGGACACCCACCTAACCTCCAAAAAGGGGCTATCTGGAGTTAAAAGTAGTGAAAACAACTTTTTTGCGTTCTGTTGCTCGGGGTACAGGAGCAGACCGAGGGGATCTGTTCAAACGCGCAGCTTACTGCTTATATTTCTCTGGAGTCCTTATGCGAATTTTGCCTTAAGAGTTTTTTTTGTAATCGCAGTGTTGAAATTTAAATACTTTAGCTTAATTGACTAATGACAGTCTGGCCAATGTGTTTGACTGAAGTTAATTCTTTAGGTTTGCTGTCGCGCGGGCTTGGGTTGGGTGCGGACAGCTTTTGAACTAGCCAATACCTTTTATTACCTTAACTATCGGAAAACGTGCTCACTGCTTATACTTTTCTGATGGGTACCTTCCGTCCCATACATTTTGTGAAGTAAAAAGTAGAGTCATTGTGTAATATTCTATTACTGGCTGGAAAAAGCTGGAAAACGCAACTCAGCGGAAGTTGCACTTGACATCACGTGACTGCAAGAAGAGTTTTTAACAAGATGCACCCAAGAATTAATGCCATTAGCCCAAAATCTCTCGAAGAGATTGAGCAGGAAGGAAAGGAATAAACTACCTAACTACCTAAGTAGGCCTAACTGACAAACAAACTAACTTCCTACCTAACAAACTAACTACTTAACTACTTAACTACCAAACTAACTACCTAACTACCAAACTAACTACCTAACTACCAAACTAACTAAATAGATAACGCAACAAAATAAGTAAGTGATAGGCCTAGCAAGGTAAGATTGACTAAATTTGATCCTTATCTAATTTTGAAACATGTCACACTTTCATGTCGATACAAGGAGCAAAAAAGCAGAGCAAACAAAATCTTACCTTTAGCTAGTATGCCACCATACTTTTGAATGTGGGTTAAATAAAATAGTGGGGATCGCATTACTAGGCTAGAAATTTCACAACGCAGAAAAGCATCCTCTGAAAACCATAAGCTAATATAAGTAATTACTTAGCATTTCTACACAGCATTATTCTAGCCAGCGAAATTTAGGGTTTGAGACAGACAGGCTTTCTACTCGTACGCTCTGAAATTTCTAACTTATAGAAGCCTGGGCGTTTGGGTTTGAGGTTGGGCGTGAGTCAACCTGGCATTGGAGAGAAAAAAACCCCTTCCCTTGGTCTGAACTCTCTGTCTCTCTCTCTCTCTCTCTCTCCTGCCCTCACGCCACCTATTGGCAGGGGTCTAGCAGACCTCACCTCACGAAAAAAATAGACCGCTAGCGGGGCATAGCTCACGGTGAGGTGAGCTCTGCTAGCGGGCCATAGCTCACTGTTTTCCCCTATCCACCCCTCCTCCAAGCGTCTCATTTGTCCTCACGAAATGGGGTGATTCATTACACTGTATGGGTTCATCCAGGGACAGTCTTTGTCCTCCCCTGACCCTAATAAATATGGTATACATAATGAAACGTCTTTGTTCCCAAATTCCCAACTGCAAAAAACTGAAGCTCTGCTTCCACTGCGTTTTACTTTATTACCAATTGTAATTAATCGATCGCAGTAAAGCAGAGTGCTTTAACTACTATCAATAACATTTAAACATTCATTCATACCAACTAGTTATACTAGATTACTAGACTCATAAGAGTAGTCTTTTTACTTTTTACTAAAAAGTACCAACTTGAAACTAAAAGAGGTAAGACAATTCGGTACATGCTCTAACAAGCCCGCTTTTTTATATTAGCCAAGCGTAATTTACAAGCTGAAGCTCCTGTATTTAGCGTTTCAATAAAGCGTATAGTTTGATCAATTGTTAAGAGTATATTTGTCAAAAACAACCAGCTAAAATGGTTGTTTTTTGGTATTTCCTACGTTCTGTAGCAATAATTCAGTGGCTCTTGTAGCATACACAAATGCAGCTCATTAATCTATGAATCTATAATCTGTCAGTTTTGCAGCAAACTTATATAAGGATAGAGTGTATTAAATACTACTTTTTAACGCTAACAGCCAAACGATATTAGCATTCTGCAGCATAACCTTCAGTTTCTCATTTTATACGCTCAATATGATGATATAGCTAGCAGACTAAATGTCAAAAATAAGCAAACATTTTTATTTGAATTTGTTCAAATTTCTTAGAAAGAAGTATTGTTTATCTACGTCATAAAGCACTGTATTTAAATTTATCAGTTTCTTAGAAATAAAGAAAATAAGTATAAAAATGGGTAAGATAACCAATTCATGAATAATATTGATCCGAATCAAACAATAAGTGCCTTAATATTGAAGTTAAGTTAAGTCAGTATTTACTCCTCTAAATTATATAACCGTTTCAAATTTGTTTACACAAATAAAAATTATCGTTCTTAGAGAAATTTAAAATTTTAATTTTCTTAGAAGTAGACCAAAATTTATCGTAAATGTAAAACGTGCAACGTGCAACAACAATGCTGTTGTCAAATCTCTTAGCAATATAAATTTGCAGATTTACGAGTTAGGATACATGTAACAATTCTTCATATTTTTAACTATTCATGACCATACCCACATAAAACTTTTTCATCAGATAAGAACTATGTATGGCTTTGTATTTTTAATTTAAACAAGCAGCACTTGATTGCATTTAACTTTACTATATTAAAAGTTAAGATGTTTTACTAAACTTTACCTTTAAAAAGCTAAAAAACAAATCTTTCAAAGGGCTTGAATTAATAGTTGCATATTTAATAAATAAACTTTCAGATGGTTTTGACTATTGCAAATCTTTGGCTAAAAGATCAAGGATGTGGAAGTAAGTAATTGCAACTTGTAGCATAATGGGTACATTAATGTATTTTTCTTTTTTATTACCAATTCTGCCATTTTAAGTTATTGTAAAAGTTCCTTTAGAAACCAATATGATGGAGATATATATTTAGTAACTATTATAAAAGGGCTGCAAGACATTCAAACATATATGTTAGTGAAAGAAAAATTGCTTAAACTGCAATAAATGGCATTATTGGTTGTGTCTGTCTTAGTGCATAAATTTTATATGTTACATTCTGATTGACTATGATTATAGTTAAGTTGAATATAATGAGGCATTGTAAAACATTGTTAGCTATATAAGATGCTTCAAACAACTTGCATTATAATAATGTGAGTTTGCATGGAAGTTACTAAAAATATTACAGGGCTGATGTACTCTGTTAAAATAAAATAGAAAAAGATATAAGATACCTTACTTTTTAAAAAAAATTAAGAATTAATAAAAATGTACAAATTTTGCTAAAAAATCATAGTCAAACAGAAGAATATATTCACTTTAAAAATATTTTTTGTAATTATTTGCAGATAAATCTAATATTTGATCACTATTATTTATTTTAGACTGGACCCCGGCTCTTCAACTAAGATATAGACAAGAAATTAGAGACCCTGCATTGAGAGAACGTTTAAAAAAGCATGTTAAAAAAAGAGTTCTTCCATTACAATCCATTCTTAAAGAACTTGACAAAAGAAAGGAAACTTATGTATTGATTCGTATAAATAAGAATGATAAGCCACAATACTCTGTTTCACCAGATATACCTACTGATGAGGCTTTTGCAAAGACTTTGTCAGAAAAATGTGGTGAACTTTCAAAGGCAATAGTAAAAAAGCAAGAGGATATTGCCAATGCCAAGGAAATTGCTGAAGCAACTATTGAGCCAATAGTGAACTTTGGCTTTGATGAATTTATTCAAAAAGGTGTAGGCTTTATGCGTAAAAAGCTTAGTGAAATGGCTAAGACAGCTTTTGAAAAAGCATGCTTCACTACTCAAATTCCTTGGTCATTAATTGTGTCTGATCAGAACAACACGGGTCAACAGAAAGGACCCGGAATCTTTCAGCCAAAATTATGTTCTCCACATAATTTAAATCTCGACCAGTGTGTAGCAGCTTTCACAGAAATTGCTGAGTGTGGAGGAGAGGTAAAATTCTGGTCCCATGCTGAATTCCTAGCTGCTAACCCAAATCCTGACTTGGATAATAATTCTATTGATGTGGCTTTAAATGAGCTGCCTAATGCAGTGACTAATGATCAATCAGGTAATCAAGATGAGAGCGATTTTGGGGTTCCTGATGAAGAGCATGGTGACTCTGATGAAGAAATGCCCCAAGGTACCAATCAAGCAGAGCCAATCATCCCACAGATAAGTCTATTTGCTCGTGCATCTAGCAACAATGATAACAATGTAAGTATTACTGATGAAAGATGTACAGAAAGACCCAGTGCAAATCATGACTTGCTACTACAAGCTTGTCAAGAATCAGGTATAAACCTGCAGCCTGGTGGCTATACTTATCAGCAAAATCCTCAGCAATTTTCAAGCCCAGCTTTTCTTGGGGTTCAGGCTCAAAGTTTGCCAATGCTGCAAAACTATCAATTTCCAATTTATCCAGCTCAGCTGTCCTGCAAAATCAGGTAACTTATGCATTACCTTCATCAGATGCAGGATTCATGCCACAACTTGTACCTTCCACTGTTCAAGCTCAGCCTCACAGGTTGAGTGTTGTTATTGAAGAGGTGCAATCTGATGAAAACGATCTGTGAACTCTTTATTCATTCAGAAAAAGGCTATTTTCTTCTTTTCTAAGCCTAACACTTGCACAATGATTTTCTGTGCTGTGTAGCCTCTTCAGGCTTTATGAAAATAATGCACTTATCCAAAGTGCCATCACTTTGCACTCTTGAAAAAGTGCTGTGAAACAAAATACACCATTAAATAATGGATCTCTAGATCATTATTATAGTGAGTTTGGAAGAACAAAAGTTCTTTTAACCACGCCATTGACGGTCTCAAGCCCGCTATGCAAAAGTGGGAGAGAAAGAACTTATATTTGTTCCACTAAATTATTTTCTAAAACAAGTCTTTTTGTACAACATAGGTGCTTGTAAAAGATTATGAACTTATTTATACAATATTTATATTTTAATAACAAGATATACTGTAAATATATCCGCATATTTGTATAGTAAACAATTTAAGTTTGTAAATAATCATTGTACTATCTATTACTATACTTAGTATTGTAAATTTGAAATGCTTGATATCACTACTTTTTATGCTTTGCTGTATATTAAGAACAAGCATTCTTCCTATAAGAAAAGTAACTTTAATTATATAAGAAGGCCAATATTTTTATATTTAAATAGGCAGACTCAAAGAAAGAACTTATTAAATAACAATAAAATTCTCTACAACATAACTGTTCATTTAAAAAACTATAGACATGTTTGTATAAGTATTAAAAATTATATATTGTAGTACTATGTAATTAAGTGAACAACATACGCTCGTATATATTCCTGTACTGCATGCTGTATAGAGTGATTGAGAGTAGTTAATGACATTAATGACATTTGCTAAGTAGTGTGGATGAGTTCTCCAAATTTCGCAATGAACTCGTAAACCACTGTTCGACAAGCAGGACCCACTGTTCGGCTATGAAGGCCTACCGAACCGAAGTCGTTGAACAGACGCGACAAGGCAAGGTTGTTCGCACCCTTCTCCGCTGTGCTATTGCGACAATTGAAATGGCTGCTGCGGGTTCGCATTATGAGACTCTAATGACTCTGCTCGATGCGTCTGATTGTGAAGTTGGTCAGATTGGCCATGGCTTGTAAGTTTACCTGCAAACATATCTATAAATAATTTGTCGGTCCAAATCTGTGCCAAATTTTTTGCGACACCTGATTTAACAGCAAGTTTTGCAGTGTAGCAACAAAATATGTATTTAAATGCAATCAGATATACTTAATAAATAATAACGTAGTCATTTCACCTACCCTCCCTCTTTACACAGTGCATTCTGCAAAGAACTTTGGAAGTTACTAGACGCCTGCGTAAACGACGAAACTGCAGAGTTTCTGCAGTGTCCTCTGCCTTCGACTGGACAGCCGCCTCTGCTGACGATCACCTGCGACAAAAGCACCCCAGGCCGCACAACGAATCAGGCGGCACTCCTTCTAGCTCGCTGCGAAACTGGCGAAGCCGTAGCGATTCCTGCGGGTGCACCTGCTGTGTACGACTCTGCAATGCAAGCAGATGGAGAAGCCCTGGCCAAAAGACTAATGCAGACACTTAAGGTAACCGTCACTTACGTATCATTTTTTGGACAATTATAAGGACAAATTATAAACTTTAAAAACTTATAAATTTTTTGGACAAATTATAAACTTTAAATGCGACGAGTGCTCATTTTCATCATTTTGAATCTATCAGGTGTTGAAGACGCCCACTGCAAGCATTATGGGTACCGTCGCTGATGGCCAGTATCAAGCTGGCACATTCTGCCGCGCCATTCGGACCGAGCTCGGGGCCCCTGTCGATGACGTCGAGAAGATTCCTGTGATGTGGGATGCGGCACACTACTTGAATCTGGCCGTCACTGATGTTCGCGATGGACCTGATGGGGAGTCATTGCGCCGGTTTATAAAGCGAGCGAATTGTTTTGCTACCTATTTAGGCCATGTTCGTGGTGAGGCGGCACTGAAAGAAGCGTCAGACGGTTCAGCTCGAGCGATGTCGCATTTCGCAGCCCAGCGTTTCACGAGCTCTGCAGTCAAGTAAGTACCAGATATTATCAACAAATTGTATAATAAAAATGTAATAAAAAGCGTAACTGAAAATTTATTTGATGTCCTCCCACTTACGCTTCAATTTCTAGACAGTGGACCGCCATTGAGGCAAGTTACGCTGATCTGCACACCGCATTTCGAGCAGAAAATCCGCGCTGCTCTGATGACGAAGAGTCGCAATATGCAATGTTCGGAAGCGACTTCGTTTTTGACCTGCTGTGCCTGCAGGACCTTTTTGGTCCACTAGTCTCCCTGATGGAAGTGGCTCAAAACCTTCAGTTGCCTCACTGGAAGGTTTCCGTGCTGGCCGATCGGGTAGCGAAGCATTTCGCTGATCGCTCGGAGGTTTTCCGAGTTGAGGATTACCCACGACTGCAGGTAAATTATTTGGACCTATATGTTAGGGCTTAAATAATATTTTGAAGGGCTTAAATTTGCACCTTCATTTCTTTCCTACTTCACTTTAATTTTCACAGCCATTCTATGAGTCCATCAAACCGGGAGGCTCATTCAAATCCGTCGAACTGATGAGCGGATGGCTTGTTTTGCCGGACAAGCCCACGGTGACCGCTCGAGGCAATCAACGCACCGGTAGGCCAAGCAGCAGGGTCGACTGGCAACTCCGAGAGTCCCAGGATATGGAGCGGGTAATTTTTTAACTCAAAAATTTTAGCACCGCTACTGTGTAAAAGTATACACTTCTGTCATGTCATGATTAGTGTATAAACTAACACACTTATATATATTTATAATTTTCTCCAGGACCTAGTCCAGTTGGCTTCAAGCCTGCACCGCTCCTTTCTTGCGCGATTGGAGAAGTGCTGCGTCAAGGACCCGTCAATTGCCCTGGATGTAGCATCTGCTGTTAGCCTGCTGACTGCCGAGGACGTCGAAGAGGCAGTCGAGACTGCAACTCATGTCAAGGAGATGAAGCAACTCGTCCTCCTTGCTGAAAAGCACGAGCGTCTCGCACCGCACGTGAAGCCGTCCCTATCACGGAAGTATATCGAGTCGTTCATCACTACTATTCACGAGGCATTCATCTCAGGCGACGGCCGAGATAACTGGCTCTCACCTGATGTACAGGGTCGCATTGTTCAAGTCTCTATGGAACCCTGCAAGTCAGGTGATCTGGCGCTCCGGCTGCGACTGAGTACAGAGTCAGGCGAGTCTGTCTGTGCCACGCTGAACGAGGCAGCTGTGTACGCAGCTTTTTACAAGGATCCTCGAATTTATTCCCGCGCTGGTCAAGCCACGTGTCTGTTGCTCGACTTTGCTCTTCACCGCGGCGGCACAGGTGAGCATGAGCTAGTCTAAAAAGTTTTAGGTATGCAAATTTTAATACTTTGTAATTATGGAAACTTTCGTTTCTTTAGAAGCGATTGTCGAATCATTCTACGCTACAATGCGCTCGCAGCAGAAGATTGGCGGTCAGCTCAACGACACGCTCGAGTTAAGAACGAAGCTGCGCTGGATGCTGCCGCCAGTGGGTACTAGTGCCAATGAGCGCCTTCTGGGACGAGCTGCGAGACTTTATTACACTGGCGACAGTCGAAGAAGTTTGCGGCAACACCGTGGTCCACTCTTCTTCGACCCCAAAGCCCGCGCTCGAAAGAAGTATGAATCTAGCAAAGTGATTGATCGGCGCCGGGCACAGGGTAGTCGGTGTCCGTTCGTTGGTGCCGATAAGTCTCTATCAGAATCTTTATCTGAAAAGTGAAAACAAATGAACTTTTTACTTTTAACAAACAACAATTGGTAATTCATACGTAAACTTTGAATCAATAAATTGCTGCGTTTGTATTTTTTGTGCTATTCAATTTTGGCGTACGTTTTTTTTGTGCTTTGCAATTTTGGCGTACATTGGCGTGCATAAACTTTTTTTTAAATTTTCATTCCGGCGTACACTGGACACCTTCCTGACTATGGGTTAATGTTAAAGCTTACAAAAGTCTTTCTTACACAAAATTAAGATGAAAATCACAAAAGAATATGTCAATGTACATTAAAAATATGTTATAATAATATGTGATTGTTGCTTGAGTGTAAGACTGTTTGCATAGAAAACAATAAGAAGACTCAGACAGTGTCAGACAGTTCTTGAAGTTTTCCCATAGTTTCTATGCAACAGCAAATTACACAAAGGTCACTAACTTACGTGAAGTGTTTATTTATTTATGCATGATGTATTTAACTGCTGACTATGGTTCAATAATTATAGAAAAAGCTTCAAGGAATTGTAGAATTCTTTTATAAGCACTTTTTGCCTAGAAACTTGGCGATCTTTTCTTGGAAAAATACTTTAATTAAAAAACTGCCAAAACCATAACGCTTGATTGTTTACTGAGTTGCAAACGGATGATAGAGTGATTTGGTATATATGCAGTTTAAATAGCATCTATTTTGACTTTAATTAAAATAAGAATTGCCCTTCAATATTTTTATTTATGTAAAAATTACTTACAATTATTTTAATAATGTAAACGTACACAAAATCTTTACAATTTCAGCAATGACTAAGAAAAAAAACGGCAAAAAGAAGCCCGCTGCTGCTCCGGCACCCCCGCCACCACGGCCCCCGCCTCCACCGCCGCCCCCTCCTACCCGCCCTACAACTCGCCGCTCTTATGCGGCGGTTGTAGCGGCCGCACCCCCACCCCCACCCCCTGTCCCGCCCCCGTTACCCGCCGCACCGCCTCCACCCGCCGCAGGCACATCCCGTCCCGCCCCTCGGCCTCCATCACCCCCTCTCCCCCCCCAGCCTGCTTCGCGACCAGGCCCACCCGCACCCCGGCCCCAAAATGCCCTCCTCCCCGACCCACCCCTTCCCCGTCGCCCGCCTGCCGAGCCCGCCGATCCCGGCGACGCTCTTCAGGACTTCCACTGGCGCCCCCCCACGCATCGCGGAGGCGCCAAGTGGAGGGCCTGGAAGCGGAACGTAAGTGTTTTTTTAATTATGTACATAACAAATTTAATAAGTGTGACATGTTACTTTGATTCCAGTTTTTTTCATTTTAGCGGGACACCATCCGTGGCTTCCTGCTGCAGCAGCAGAAGATTCTGCTGCTGCAGCTCCAGGCCTACTGCCGGGGGTAAGTTTATTGTTTTATCTTTTGCAGACAGCAATTTAATGAAAAAATGAAGACACTGAAATATTATTTTTCGCACAATTTTAGCAACATCGATCCTCGGCACTGGCCTGGGGGAAGCCGCGGCGGCGGGCCCGGCCGAAAACGCGGCGGTGGAGGCGGGCGCCTGGGCGGCGGCCTGGGCGCCGGCAGCAGCAGCGGTAGCGGCGGCGGCTGTGGTAGACAGTGGTAAGTCATTTTTTTAATTCAATCACGTAGTGTGTATTAAAAATGTCATGGAGTTGATTGATTTTGTTTTAACAGTCAGATTCCCTACTAGATAAATTAATACAGGTCGCTTCAAAATCTAGTCATTTCAAAACATAGGAAATGTTAGCACAAGCTCTTTCGCTAGCTAGAAATTTCACTATCGAGAAATTTCAAAACCTAGAAAACTGCTTCAGCAATTTACAGTCTCAACATTTTCTAGGTTGTGAAATTCTTGCTATCTAAATTCAATTCTAGCCTGATCAATATACTTAATAGATAATTAGAGTGATCAATAAAAATAGATGGGTAGATAGATAGATAGATTGATTGATTAATTGATTGATAAATTTATAGGTAGATAGAAAGATAGATAGATAAATGCATAGATCGATAGATAGATAGGTAGATGGATAGATTGATAGATAGATTGATAAATTTATCGGTAGATAGAAAGAAAGATATATAGATAGATAGATAGATAGATAGATAGATAGATAGATAGATAGATTGGTAGATGGCTACATAGATAGATAGATAGATAGATAGATAGGTAGATAGATAGATTGATTGATAAATTTATAGGTAGATAGATAGATAGGTACATAGATGGATAGTATGGATAGATAGATAGGTAGATAGATAGATAGTATGGATAGATAGATAGATAGATAGATAGATAGATTGGTAGATGGCTACATAGATAGATAGATAGATAGTATGGATAGATAGATAGATAGATAGATAGACAGATAGATAGATAGATTGGTAGATGGCTACATAGATAGATAGATAGATAGATAGATAGGTCGGTCAAGAAAAAAAGACAGGCGAGATCTAGTAGGTACTTGTATTGGTGTCCCATCACAAGCACGAAAAATCACATCGCCGAAAAGCATGCCACATCACAAGCACGAAAAGTCATAAGCACGAAAAATCACAACGTCGAAAAGCATAGCATCCACCATCATTAGCACGAAAAGTCATAAGCACGAAAAATCACAACGTCGAAAACTGATTTAGCATTCACCATCACAAGCACGAAAAGTCATAAGCACGAAAAATCACAACGTCGAAAAGCATAGCATCCACCATCATTAGCACGAAAAGTCATAAGCACGAAAAATCACAACGTCGAAAACTGATTTAGCATTCACCATCACAAGCACGAAAAGTCATAAGCACGAAAAATCACATCGTCGAAAAGTTTAGCATTCACCATCACAAGCACGAAAAGTTAAGCATTCAATATCACAATGATTAAAAAATTTCAGTTCAATATAATGTACTGCAATTTTTTATCGAGGATTACCTATGTAGTTGTTGTTCTGTTCAATTATTATTTGTTAATCTATCTAATTTAAAATACTCGTGACTGCACCGAGACTGCCGCTCGAGTACAGTCTTAAATTACCAGTTTCTTAACTGGTCTTAAATTAACAGTTTCTGCTTTGTCTATGGTTTAGATGTAAAAATACTGTTAGTCAGAAATACTGAAAGTCTGTTACTGCCTGTATCAGTGTTCTTATCCACTTGAGTGTTATATAGTTTTTACTTTTGTATAAATTGACAAATTGGAATTCATTTTGACAAATCCAAAGCTGAGAAGGTTTAATTGAATAATTGACATTGATAATAATTATAGTTGATATTTGAATACATTTGTAATAGTTCAGGACTTTTTCAATTATTTTAAATTAAACCTAGCCTATACCATACAATGTTTGTCCTAGTCTTTCTATAGTATTTGTTTATTATGACTAAAGACCAGGGGTGTTTTGTTTTGTTTGTAAAAATACAGCAGGCCTAATAAGTATATGTTATTCCCCACTTGTTTTATTTATTTTGGTCGTAAGCGGCTGAGGACGCTTTTATTGGCCGAGGCGAAGCCAAGGCCAAATAAACGCGGCCAAAGACGGTTACGGCCATAGATAAGTCAAACAAGTGGGGAATGATGTATTTATTACTCAGTTCTTACACGTTATTTCGTTCAAACAGAAACTTTAAAGTACTCGGGCCAATAAATAATTTATTGTCCCAGCCAAATAAATTTCTCTCGCATCAAATAAATGCTTTCCTTAGTCTATGACCGGGCCTAACTGGGTAATAAATTCTAAAGTGTTAAACCTAGTTAATATAGTTTTATTTTTATCAATAAATCTGTTAATTTAATTTAATTCATATTGATCAATTTCTTTAATTAAATTAAATTTGATTTTGTAATACTACATGAAAGTAGCTAACAAATTGATTGTTTTAGACTTATTTAAGACAATTTGATTATTTAAAATTTAACTGCCTGAAATTAGGATGCTTAAGTGAGTTCAAAGCTAGGCCTACTAATTGTTAACAATTTTAGTTAATATTTTGAATATTTTTCATTACAATTTCAGCTACACATTTGAATTCAGATATTCTAATGTCATTCGAATTCATTGAAGTTAGACGGAATTCACGTCTTCTGTTATTTGAGCAAAACCTATATAGGTCAACTAAACAAACACCTATTAAAGACTACTACACCTGCAGAACTTTAAACTGCCCTGCTAAAGTTCACATTCAGAATGGAATCTTGAGTGCACATGGTGAACATCACAACCATGACCCACTTTCAGCTGAGGCAGTACGAATCCTGAAGCTGAAAGAAAAGCTGAACAATGCTGCAGTACGTAATCCAGCTAAGCGACTACGCACAGTCTTTGATGAAGTATCTATTGTGGATGTAGCATCGGACAGTGTTGCATTTCCAGCTGTTGAACAGAGGATGCTGCGTGCCAGAAGAGCAGTACAACCCGTCATCCCACATACTGTCACTCAGGCTATCGAACTTCTGGAATCAGACCAGCACGAACTAAAAAACTGTGGCACTGATGGAAAGTTGGTGTACCGTGGTTTTACTCGTGGTGCCAACGGAGAAGCAGCCGTTTTTTTTGCTCACCCTGACCTGCTGCTAGAGCTCAACCGCATCGAAATTGGCAATAATTCCGAGAACAGCGACGAGACTGGCTCTGTCTTTGCTGATGGAACATTTCAAGTGGTTCCTCGACTTTTTTATCAGCTGCTGACGGTTGGAGTTCTGAAGCGGGGATACTTTTTTCCTGTATTCTTTGCGCTTCTAACTGGCAAGAGTAAGCCAATATACCAGATGGTTTGGGCAAAACTGAAAAGTTTATGCCCGCTGTTCCAACCTGCCCGTCTGATGACCGATTTCGAGGCCGCACTCCGTGATTCTTTCATGGAGGCTTTTCCGGACGCAGAAGCTAACGGCTGTTGGTTTCATTTCACGCAAGCTATCCTTGCTAAAGCCAAAAAAGTCGGCTTGTGGAGCGTTCTTCGTCATAACAGCGAGGTTCGAGGCTACATTCGGCTGATCTTGTGCCTGCCTCTAATGCCACACGAGCATATCGACCAGCTTCACGCACTGCTGCGTCCAGAGTGCTTCGTCCAAAGTGCCGATGCTGCTACGATGACGCTGCTTGGCACAGTGCACACTTATGTGCGCACGTACTGGCTGGAACGGGTCGGAGCACGCATAATTTCGGTGGCGAAGTGCAAGGACCGAACGAACAGTAAAGAAGAGTCCTACCATAGTCGTTGGAGAACGTATATTGAAACGCCTCATCCTAACATGTGGAACTTCATTAGAGAGTATTTTAGTGTATATTCTGCATTATGAATGCATTGGTGTTTATACTTGTTTATATAAATATGCATAAAAGTACATAAACTGATCTTAATTGTTGATCCTATCCATCTTTCTTTACAGCTGCTCTATACGCTTCATCGACTCGTAGTGTTTGCGCCGTCTATGCAAAAGACTTAGCCAGGCTACACCGCAACCTACAGATCCGACGAATGCAAAAGACGAAAAACGTTCTTAAAAACGCTCGAATCTACGACCACTACAGACTTCTCAACGAAGGCATCGCGCCAATAGAAGTCTTGCGACGCATCGCTACTTCTGCCAACGACTATCTGCCGAATGACGCGCAGGATGCTGTTCCACAGCTTCATCTTGACCTTGCCGTCCCTCCTCAACAGGACGCTGGGGACCCTCTGCTTGCCGCTGTTCAGCAGGACGCGTCGATCGCCGATGATGGGGACCGTCTGCTTGCCGCTGTTCAGCAGGACGCGTCGATCGCCGATGATGGGGACCCTCTGCTTGCCGCTGTTCAGCAGGACGCGTCGATCGCCGATGATGGGGACCCTCTGCTTGCCGCTGTTCAGCAGGACGCGTCGATCGCCGATGATGGGGACCCTCTGCTTGCCGCTGTTCAGCAGGACGCGTCGATCGCCGATGATGGGGACCCTCTGCTTGCCGCTGTTCAGCAGGACGCGTCGATCGCCGATGATGGGGACCGTCTGCTTGCCGCTACTCAGCACAAATGTCCGGTTTGTCTCGAGAATAAACGACTTTCTAAAGCAGCTGTGCCTTGCGGCCATGTCGTTTGCACCTCATGCGCTCAACAAATTTTAAATTTGCACATGTCTTGTCCGATTTGTCGCCAAGTAGTATCTCAATACATGAGTCTGCATTATAATTAACACAATTCATCTTATCTTAATCTTATCTTACCTTAAAGACAGACAGGTTAACTAGCGGTCTAATTTTTCTGTAGTTTGAGATTTTTTACTTTTAATAACCCGGTGCAGCTGTGCTGTGCTATTGTCGAAGAAAGTTGGTGGTAAGGAACTTTCGGAACCCCCTTGTACTCGTATTACTATACAGTATAGTATTATATTGTATACTGTCTATATTATACTGTCTATAGTCTATACTGTACTATATTATTATATAGTACTTAAACTTTGCATTATCAAAATTCAAGTTGCATTTGCCGCAATCGCCGTCTAAACACTTATAACGTTACCAAGAACTATAAGGGGCCAATTAAGGTACTTATGTAAACATTTTAACATTCATAGTTTGTTTTGTTCTAGTTTTCTTAGTATGAACTAGTACGCATCATTTTATTATCGATTTTTACAAAAAAATGCGTTGCATATATGTACAGAAAAATCGAATTTCGTATTTCGTAAAAAAAGCTGCATACGACTCGTATGTTGATATTTTTCCATCTAAAGTTATATGAAACTTAGTTATTCAACTTTAATTATTTTTTATATTACCAAAAACGTTCACTAGTAGTACTATTGTAGAACACTTAAGATTTTAGTACAGTAGGATTAAATTGACCATCAAAATACTTGCCAATAGTATGTTTGCAATAGACAATATTCAAATTTGCAATAAATACACTTGTCCGAGAATATATAATTCATTATTATATCCTGCGGAGTAGTTGAAACTGCCAACTTTTGAAAACAACTGAAATTTCAAAATTTGTTGTTTTTTTAATTTATTTTGCTAATTATTCTTCCCATATTTCAGTGATTGTAATGACAATTGTAAGAACAATAAACATTGGTATTGTATGCAATTCAAGATGACTTTGCTGCCAAAAAAATCACGAACTTCGTGCTTGTGATGGTGGATGCTTAATTAGTGTTCGACGATGTGATTTCTCGTGCTTGTGATTTTTCGTGCTTATGCCTTTTTGAGCTAATGATGGTGGATGCTGTGACGATTTTAGACTGACGATATAAGCTAGCTAAGGTCGAAGACGAGAGGACTTATTTCAGTGTCAATAACTCGTGTAGCGGTAGCACTTAATATTCGTATTTATTTTATAAGATAAGATAATTGAGCATTCTCATGGGTGACATGTCGTAGTATTAATATCTTAATTTCTAAGAGCTCAAAGAAAGCCATGGGAGACCAGCTGGCGACCGAAGACGAGGGAGCGCGCGCGATAATTAAAAGCCTAGATGATAATTTAAATTAGCAATACTTTCTAAGAAACATACCGTAAGTAGAATAACAAAATACCGTATTGGCATTAACGAACAACAAATAATTAAGTACAAATAGGAATTTACTCAAGAAATAAGTAAGTAGGGTAAATCAAATCTAAAGTACATGTAACTAAATACTACTAAGAAGTGAAATCGTCACAATGCTATGCTTTTCGATGATGTGATTTTTCGTGCTTGTGATTGTAGATGCTAAACTTTTCGACGATGTGATTTTTCGTGCTTGTGACTTTTCGTGCTAATGATGGTGGATGCTAAACTTTTCGACGTTGTGATTTTTCGTGCTTATGACTTTTCGTGCTTGTGATGGTGAATGCTAAACTTTTCGACGTTGTGATTTTTCGTGCTTATGACTTTTCGTGCTTGTGATGGTGAATGCTAAATCAGTTTTCGACGTTGTGATTTTTCGTGCTTATGACTTTTCGTGCTTGTGATGGTGGATGCTAAACTTTTCGACGATGTGATTTTTCGTGCTTATGACTTTTCGTGCTTGTGATGGTGAATGCTAAATCAGTTTTCGACGTTGTGATTTTTCGTGCTTATGACTTTTCGTGCTTGTGATGGTGGATGCTAAACTTTTCGACGATGTGATTTTTCGTGCTTATGACTTTTCGTGCTTGTGATGGTGAATGCTAAATCAGTTTTCGACGTTGTGATTTTTCGTGCTTATGACTTTTCGTGCTTGTGATGGAACCCTGTTTCGACGTTGTGATTTTTCGTGCTTGTGATGGCACCCCCTTGTATTTAGTAAATGAAAATAATAAAATCTGACGACCGGTACATCAGGCTATGACGCTCAGATTTTATGTCTTCGAATCATTTATTACCCAACGGAAATCTTCCAGAGCAGCTAAGCAACCTCGTAGAGCAGTTATAAACATGTAATAATTAATTAAAGTGGATGGACAGAGTAATACGTATATTAATCAGAATAGGCAGACGAGTAGATAAAAACCTAGGTGAATCGAATTTTTTGTATTGATAAAAAACTGCCGATTCTAATGTCCCATCGCCTTGATTCTTCAAAATAGCAGACATTAAAGCCAGTATAATTAAGTCTCATTCGTTCTCACCTAATTCTGATTTCTGATTATGGGCGATTCGAAAATTATGTACAATACAATTTCAGTATTAATTACATATTACTAATTGATGCACAATAATCCCAGACAAATTGGGCATCTTTTGCAGCAAACCCAATTAAATTTCGTTAAGGCACATCGAAAGCTCTGGTTAATTCTGAGGTTAGCTAACTTAGCTCTTGTCTTGTACGAGTAGGAATAACGTAACAGGTAAAGTGATTCTCTTAGGTTTAGGAAATTTGCGAAGCTTCATCGGCTAATTTCGTGCTATATAAAGATTCTATTTACATATTTATATATCATTAGGTATAGATTAGTAATCAAAATTTCAGATTTTTTGGCCAAAAAATTTCTTTTAGTCAGTGCCTATACTATTTCTATCACGCAGATTCATAAGCTGCTATAAAATTGTGTTTCAAGTTTTATTTGTGGCGAAATCTTTTTAACTGGTTGAGACATTTTGGGCTGTAGAAAATTAAGCCAACTGAATTGTTATTGATGCAAAAGCAGCTTACCAATCTGCGTGTTATAGAATACAGAACCGGCTATCTTAGAATCTCAATCTTTTTAACTGGCTTAGGCTTTTTGGCTGTAGGAAATTCTTCAGTTTCCCATGCTATCTATCTATCTGTCTATTTATCTATCCATCTATCTACGTATCTATGTATCTATCCATCTATCTGTCTGTCTATCTACTTAATCTATTCATCTATCTATCTATCTATCTGTCTATATGTCTGTCTATTGATCTATCCGTCTGTCTGTGTATCTATCTATCTATCTGTCTATCTATCCATGTATCTATCTATCTATCTATCTATTTATCTATCCATCTATCTATCTGTCTGTCTATTGATCTATCCGTCTGTCTGTGTATCTATCTATCTATCTATCTATCTATCTATCTATCCATGTATCTATCTATCTATCTATCTATCTATCTATCTATCTATCTATCTATCTATCTATCTATCTATCTATCTATCTATCTATCTATCTATCTATCTATCTATCCATGTATCTATCTATCTATCTATCTATCTATCTATCTATCTATCTATCTATCTATCCATGTATCTATCTATCTATCTATCTATCTGTCTATCCATGTATCTATCTATCTATCTATCTATCTATCTATCTATCCATCTATCAATCTGTCTGTCTACCTTTAAAGCTACGATCAGACTACTATCACAATTTGATAAGTTTCTCTTCAAGGAGTATATTACTTCCATCAACTGCTGGGTGCCCCAGTATTTAGTTCGAATGTAGCAGATGCCCTAGTGCTAGTTGGGCTGTAGGAAATTAAAATCACAACTTGATATTCTTGATATGAGTTACCTCTGTCTATTCTTAGGTTTCTGCAGGCTTTGAAGTTATTGTAGTGGTATCACTATGCTCTAGTTCGGCTTCGGTTTGCCCTTCAGGTACCTGGATACAAAAGAAATTTATTTATTCGCCTTGTTTCAGTTGCGGTCACAACGGACCAATAGAAATTAGGGAACCTAGGTTGGGTGTTGCGTCTTCCTGACGCCGATTTGTCGCTGACGCCGATTAACTAAATAGTCACTTGTGGAATGTATTCTTCCTTATCAGCTTTGGTAGTTTCTACCACCTCGTCGCAACGAATTTTTCCAATTTTTAATGGGAAGTAAAATTTAGGAATAGGTTTGCCGATATGTATCGAAAATACTTTATTTTGTTCAGAAGGCGCCATGCTTAACATGCATCTTCAAAATGCTTCTGTAAATAAGTAAGAAGAGAAATTCTTTAAAAAAATTCACTGGCGTAGTCTGAATAATCCTAATAGTATTATTAATATTAATATCTTACCTAACATTACACAAAATTTCGTTTATAACTTATATGTTCATCTAAACAGCGTATATTTTTCTTAAATTTCATTAATTTTACCCTCAATGCCTTAAACTTCAGATGCAAAATCAACAACAGCAGCAGCAGCAGCTGCAGCAGCAGCAACAACAGCAGCAGCAGCAACAACAGCAGCAGCAACAACAACAGCAGCAGCAGAGGCAGGCAGGCTGGCAGCGCAGGCGCATTCGTGCCCTGCGCTCCAGCGGCCTGCGCTGCCTCTTCAAATGATGAAGATGAACGATGTCTAGTGTCAAAGATGAAGATGAACGATGTCTAGTGTCAAAGATGAAGATGAACGATGTCTAGTGTCAAAGATGAAGATGAACGATGTCTAGTGTCAAAGATGAAGATGAACGATGTCTAGTGTCAAAGATGAACGAATGAAACAAAGATGAACGCTGCTACGAATGTTGTCCTGAACAACTACTGAATAAGCTGCTGATTTTGGAAACTTGTCTCTGGTCTTATTTTATTTTTGATAATGCAGCTAAGAAAACAAAGTTTTTGGGATTGACGAGGCTAACACCCTCTCCATGAAAAATAAACCTGCTGCACTCCCTGTTAGGCGGAATCCCAGGTAGCCAAATCACACTAATAACTAATTTCTTTGCACAGTCTTAATCTGAACTCCATCCTCCACGCCAAACACTAACCTAGAAAACTGAACTTCAGGATTTTAAAAGCACACAAGTTTTTTATGAGCTTGAACAAAATTAAGCGGCTATCAAAATTTGCAACAATTTTCATCTGTGAGGACCCCACAATAAAAAATGATAATCAAAGTTCGGCCATTCTATGAAAGTGCCGAATAATCAAAGTTACGGCTCGATCAACTCAAATGCCAGTATCTGGTGCCTGAGACCGTCTTGCTGAAGCCGGGACCTGGACGCTAACAGACTCGCTCGAGCAGCATGTCAACGCGACGAATGTTGTCCTGATGCGGGCCGATGTCACGATCGGCTACGAGCGGGCGTCCAAAGTGGCACTCTATCACGGCGGCGGCCTGGAAGGTCCAAGTGAGCTTCTGCACAGTCGACGACTCCAGCTGAAGGGCCATGCCATGTGCTTTAGTTCCCGATTCTGTTGAGGTCAGAAATTTTTATATTTTCTGTCGGTTGGGAATGGAAGTAATAGCTCGTAATTTTACCTTTGCGCCCCAATTCAATTTCAAGGCGCCTACCGCCTTGCCGTTTGCACCGGCTTCAAGCCCAACAGCGGCACCACGGCCAGCGTGTTCTTCATCGCGTGCGGCAACGAGGTCGACACCGGGCCGAGGTGCATGGCCGATCCGTACAAGCCGGCACTGCGCACTGGCAACGTCAACTCCTTCTTGATGATTTGGCACGACAACGCTGGCCCCATCCGTCCTGGTGCCTCGGCACAATTGTTATCAAGGATCTGTAGACTGGCGAATTCAGCTTCCCTTGTGGCCGACTGCTCTAGCGCGATCGCCGCTTCGTCGTCTTTGTCGATGCCATCCAAGCGTCGGCCGCGGCCCGCTGACCCCGCCTCGCCCGACCTGCTGATCCCTGACCTGCCGGATACCGCCAGTCTGCAATTATATGAATTATAAATCTGATCCGTGATCCCCATTCAGAATCCCTCGATTCTAAACCTCTTTTAGTAATTCCACGATTCTGTTCCCAATCAGAAATCTCATGGTTCTGAATTCAGTGTTGCCACTGCTGCGATTTTAGTTTAGTTAGACTCGTCCTTAAACACTCATCAGAATCGTCCTTAAACACCCATCAAAATCGTCCTTAAACACCCCTCAAAATCGTCCCTAAATACCCCTCAAAATCGTCACTAAATACCCATCAGAATCGTCCTTAAATACCCATCAGAATCGTCCTTAAACACCCCTCAAAATCGTCCTTAAACACCCATCAAAATCGTCCTTAAACACCCCTCAAAATCGTCCCTAAATACCCCTTAAAATCGTCACTAAATACCCATCAGAATCGTCCTTAAATACCTATCAGAATCGTCCTTAAACACCCCTCAAAATCGTCCCTAAATACCCCTCAAAATCGTCAGTAAATACCCATCAGAATCGTCCTTAAATACCCATCAGAATCGTTCTTAAACACCCCTTAAAATCTTCCCTTACATCACTCTAAATCGTCCCTAAATACCCATCAGAATTGTCATTATATACCCATCAAAATAGTCCTTAAATACCCAGCAGAATCGTCCTTAAATACCCATCAGAATCGTCCTTAAACATCACTCTAAATCATCCTTAAATACCCATCAGAATCGTCCTTAAACATCCCTCAAAATCGTCCTTAAACACCCCTCAAAATCGTCCTTAAACACTCATCAGAATCGTCCTAAAACACCCATCAGAATCGTCCTTAAATACCTATCAGAATCGTCCTTAAACACCCTTCAAAATCGTCCTTAAACATCCTGCAATTTTTCCATCATCCAGCGATTAAACACCCATCAGAATCGTCCTTAAACACCCCTCAAAATCGTCCTTAAATACCCATCAGAATCGTTCTCAAACACCCCTCAAAATCGTCCCTTACATCACTCTAAATCGTCCCTAAATACCCACCAGAATTGTCATTATATACCCATCAAAATAGTCCTTAAATACCCAGCAGAATCGTCCTTAAATACCCATCAGAATCGTCCTTAAATACCCATCAGAATCGTCCTTAAACATCACTCTAAATCGTCCTTAAATACCCATCAGAATCGTCCTTAAACACCCCTCAAAATCGTCCTTAAACACTCATCAGAATCGTCCTAAAACACCCATCAGAATCGTCCTTAAACACCCTTCAAAATCGTCCTTAAACATTCTGCAATTTTTCCATCATCCAGCGATTAAACACCCATCAGAATCGTCCTTAAACATCCCTCAAAATCGTCCTTAAACACCCCTCAAAATCGTCCTTAAACACTCATCAGAATCGTCCTAAAACACCCATCAGAATCGTCCTTAAATACCTATCAGAATCGTCCTTAAACACTCTTCAAAATCGTCCTTAAACATCCTGCAATTTTTCCATCATCCAGCGATTAAACACCCATCAGAATCGTCCTTAAACACCCCTCAAAATCGTCACTAAATACCCATCAGAATCGTTCTCAAACACCCCTCAAAATCGTCCCTTACATCACTCTAAATCGTCCCTAAATACCCATCAGAATTGTCATTATATACCCATCAAAATAGTCCTTAAATACCCAGCAGAATCGTCCTTAAATACCCATCAGAATCGTCCTTAAATACCCATCAGAATCGTCCTTAAACATCACTCTAAATCGTCCTTAAATACCCATCAGAATCGTCCTTAAACACCCCTCAAAATCGTCCTTAAACACTCATCAGAATCGTCCTAAAACACCCATCAGAATCGTCCTTAAATACCTATCAGAATCGTCCTTAAACACCCTTCAAAATCGTCCTTAAACATTCTGCAATTTTTCCATCATCCAGCGATTAAACACCCATCAGAATCGTCCTTAAACACCCCTCAAAATCGTCACTAAATACCCATCAGAATCGTCCTTAAACACCCCTTCAAAATCGTCCTTAAACATCCTGCAATTTTTCCATCATCCAGCGATTATTTATTTGATATTGATAGTGGCAACACTGGTTCTGATCCGCTTTATATTTCCAGTGTAACGCTGCAAAATTTAATCAGACGTGAATTTTACTGTTTGTTGATGTTGCTATGAGAACAATCATAAAAAAATTTGTCACAGATACATAATCGAAAGTTGTAAATGTGCAACCATAATAAAAACTTCAAAAAATTACTGTAACATTATTAAACAAATATTACATGACAATTGACAATTTAAGTAGTGCATTTAATCAAAATATTACTGAATTTCGTTTTCTTCTGTAAATATTTTTAAATCCCAAAGTTCGGATCAGAATTGACACTTTTGATATTAGATCACGACAGAAAGATTTTACGTGCAAAGGATATATTTTTAAATCCCAAAGTTCGGATCAAAATTGACACTTTTGATATTAGATCACGACAGAAAGATTTTACGTGCAAAGGAAATATTTTTAAATCCCAAAGTTCGGATCAAAATTGACACTTTTGATATTAGATCACGACAGAAAGATTTTACGTGCAAAGGAAATATTTTTAAATCCCAAAGTTCGGATCAAAATTGACACTTTTGATATTAGATCACGACAGAAAGATTTTACGTGCAGAGGAAATATATTTAAATCCTAAAGTTCGGATCAAAATTGACACTTTTGATATTAGATCACGACAGAAAGATTTTACGTGCAGAGGATATATTTTTAAATCCCAAAGTTCGGATCAAAATTGACACTTTTGATATTAGATCACGACAGAAAGATTTTACGTGCAAAGGAAATATTTTTAAATCCAAAAGTTCGGATCAAAATTGGCACTTTTGATATTAGATCACGACAGAAAGATTTTACGTGCAAAGGAAATATTTTTAAATCCCAAAGTTCGGATCAAAATTGACACTTTTGATATTAGATCACGACAGAAAGATTTTTCTAATCTGCCTGGAGCAGGCAGAACGCGTGCTACTCGGTAAGAACTGTCATGTCCGAAGGCCTAGAAGGTTTGTAATTGGCCGCGCAGAGTTTTTTTAGCTGTGCCATGCTATTAAATAAAGCCGGCCTGATTTCATATAAGTTTCATATAATGGGTGCCCCCAGGGGATTCATAACAATTGAAGCTTTATCGCTATAGGCAAAATTTATAGCAAATCCGCATTCTACTACTTGCTCTCTAGTCGTCAGGAGTTTTTCTACAAGGCATGCATTATCAGCTGTAAATGATTGAATGGGATCATGACTGAGACGAATAGACTATATTATGCCACCTACCCGATGTAAAATTTCCATGATTCATGTATACATGTAGGACATCCCTGCCAGGTTCGAATGCTGCAAGACCCCCAACCCTGACACACGTCTTTTAAGCCAGTTGTTATATAATTAAGCGGATCTAGAAAGACAAACTGGAATTAGCTAATGTAGTCTTTATGATTCTTGACTAACAAATCATTCTGTCACATGTGCTTAACAATCTGCATGCAACTAATCTGCCTGGAGCAGGCAGAACGCGTGCTACTCGGTAAGAACTGTCATGTCCGAAGGCCTAGAAGGTTTGTAATTGGCCGCGCAGAGTTTTTTTAGCTGTGCCATGCTATTAAATAAAGCCGGCCTGATTTCATATAAGTTTCATATAATGGGTGCCCCAGGGGATTCATAACAATTGAAGCTTTATCGCTATAGGCAAAATTTATAGCAAATCCGCATTCTACTACTTGCTCTCTAGTCGTCAGGAGTTTTTCTACAAGGCATGCATTATCAGCTGTAAATGATTGAATGGGATCATGACTGAGACGAATAGACTATATTATGCCACCTACCCGATGTAAAATTTCCATGATTCATGTATACATGTAGGATATCCCTGCCAGGTTCGAATGCTGCAAGACCCCCAACCCTGACACACGTCTTTTAAGCCAGTTGTTATATAATTAAGCGGATCTAGAAAGACAAACTGGGATTAGCTAATGTAGTCTTTATGAGTCTTGACTAACAAAGCATTCTGTCACATGTGGTCGACAATCTGCATGGAAGTCGAGGTTAAGCAGGCAGAACGTGTGCCACTCGGGAGGATCTGTCATGTCTGAAAGCCTTGGAGGTTTCTAATTGGCCGCGCAGAGTTTTTTGCATGCAGCTGTGCCATGCTATTAAAGGCTGCATGCGTGTTATCATATAAAGGGTGCCCCCAGGAAATTCATAACAATTGAAGCTTTATCGCTATAGGCAAAATTTATAGCAAATCCGCATTCTACTACTTGCTCTCTAGTCGTCAGGAGTTTTTCTACAAGGCATGCATTATCAGCTGTAAATGATTGAATGGGATCATGACTGAGACGAATAGACTATATTATGCCACCTACCCGATGTAAAATTTCCATGATTCATGTATACATGTAGGATATCCCTGCCAGGTTCGAATGCTGCAAGACCCCCAACCCTGACACACGTCTTTTAAGCCAGTTGTTATATAATTAAGCGGATCTAGAAAGACAAACTGGAATTAGCTAATGTAGTCTTTATGATTCTTGACTAACAAATCATTCTGTCACATGTGCTTGACAATCTGCATGCAACTAATCTGCCTGGAGCAGGCAGAACGCGTGCTACTCGGTAAGAACTGTCATGTCCGAAGGCCTAGAAGGTTTGTAATTGGCCGCGCAGAGTTTTTTTAGCTGTGCCATGCTATTAAATAAAGCCGGCCTGATTTCATATAAGTTTCATATAATGGGTGCCCCAGGGGATTCATAACAATTGAAGCTTTATCGCTATAGGCAAAATTTATAGCAAATCCGCATTCTACTACTTGCTCTCTAGTCGTCAGGAGTTTTTCTACAAGGCATGCATTATCAGCTGTAAATGATTGAATGGGATCATGACTGAGACGAATAGACTATATTATGCCACCTACCCGATGTAAAGTTTCCATGATTCATGTATACATGTAGGATATCCCTGCCAGGTTCGAATGCTGCAAGACCCCCAACCCTGACACACGTCTTTTAAGCCAGTTGTTATATAATTAAGCGGATCTAGAAAGACAAACTGGGATTAGCTAATGTAGTCTTTATGAGTCTTGACTAACAAAGCATTCTGTCACATGTGGTCGACAATCTGCATGGAAGTCGAGGTTAAGCAGGCAGAACGTGTGCCACTCGGGAGGATCTGTCATGTCTGAAAGCCTTGGAGGTTTCTAATTGGCCGCGCAGAGTTTTTTGCATGCAGCTGTGCCATGCTATTAAAGGCTGCATGCGTGTTATCATATAAAGGGTGCCCCCAGGAAATTCATAACAATTGAAGCTTTATCGCTATAGGCAAAATTTATAGCAAATCCGCATTCTACTACTTGCTCTCTAGTCGTCAGGAGTTTTTCTACAAGGCATGCATTATCAGCTGTAAATGATTGAATGGGATCATGACTGAGACGAATAGACTATATTATGCCACCTACCCGATGTAAAATTTCCATGATTCATGTATACATGTAGGATATCCCTGCCAGGTTCGAATGCTGCAAGACCCCCAACCCTGACACACGTCTTTTAAGCCAGTTGTTATATAATTAAGCGGATCTAGAAAGACAAACTGGGATTAAGTGCTCGCATCTACTTCGGGTAAATAATGGAATAGTATGATTTGGTTGGCCTAGTTTGTACAATCTGTAATTTACCTAACTTAGATAAAGGTTTAACGAGACTTACCCTGCTAAATGAATCGTTGGACGTGAGTTTCGTTCATCTATTGAATCTGTATATGACGTTGTAGACACGAAATATTATGGTATAAACGAAATCAAGACTGCGTACATGTACTTCGCAGCATGTTTGAGCGGCTTGCAGAGGGAACGAAGCAGCTGGAGCAGGCTAGGTAGCTAGGTAAGCATTTGGTCTGCCATTTATATCCTATATAAACAACATCATAAACCTGGCTAATATAACCCCATAAGTAAGAAAGGGCTGGTTATATAGCCAGTTTGTAACCCACGTCTTACTGGACTGTCTGACTGACTCACACTCTGCCCGAACTAGACGTAAACCGGCGGAATTGAGTTGGAGTGCAGACGCACCCCAGTCCCAGCCTGAATGCATGCAGGTTAGATTCCCCTAATTTTTTTCGTGTGTGTACTTTTACTTTTAGATACGCAGCTACGTGCATTGCAATAAGCACATTCACGTGTGTGGTTCACCTGCTTCAGTATGTTGGTTCAAGAAGAAAGCAGAAAGTTGTCAGAAAGGACTAACTAAAAATAAATATCGGATTCGAACCGGTTAGGGTAGCTGGGTAGGTTTACTTGAAACCCAGAAGAATCGTTATTTATGCAATATTTTATTTATTGACACATAACTTTGATGACGCAGAAAAGTACGTTTACTTTCGAAACAGAATTGGATAATACTACAAAGAAATTTTGTCGAAAGATAAGAACAAAAATATAGGCATTCGGCTTAAAATTAAAAGCACTCACGAAGCTTGTGGGACAGTTAGGCAGGAAATAAAACGGAAAGCCAGAAGCGGATGCATATTCTAAAGTAGTCAACTGAATACAGTAGTAAGTTTATTTTACGTAATTAAGTTAAGAAACATGTCGTCTTAAGAGTGTAAAGCCATAGGATGTTTTAAATAAAGTTTATTAGAAGGATAGCTAGATACATGTACGGTCCGAGCTTCTTTAACAGTATGCCATATTATAGTTAGAGCACGCCAGGAAGATTTAAGAAGCACAGCAATATTCATAAATCCCAAAGTTCAGATCGAAATTTACACTTTTGATATTTGATCACGCCAGGAAGATTTTACATACAGACCAGCACAAGAAAAAATTATACAGAATATGACACAGTGACGCAAAAGGTACAAAAAACGTAGTCTAATCAATCAAATGTCTTTAAGCAAATTCGACGGCTAACGGTCATCCTATGGATCCCATGGTACTCGGCTGGGCAACGTCATGGCAACGACTTGTCAACAAATTCAAGTTTTCACCGCTGCTGAAAGTATGCGTGAAATTGCTATAGCTGATGGTTTAAAACAACGAACCCTAACTTGCTTGTTAAGTAATGGAAGGGAAAAAGGAAAGAGGCTGATGTGGGTACAATAGGGAAGAAAGTTTGGGAGGGAGGGAAACGAAGAGAGATATGCATATGATGGAATATAGAAGGGGGCAATAGAATATAATCGGAGATACTGGACGAAGAGAGCGGACGATTCAGTTTTATGGTGCAATAATACTAAGGACACATACAGAGACACGGGACAAATAGACAGTTACGAGAGAGGGCGATGCGGAGAAGAGTGAGATAGAAGAGAAAGAAATAATACGGTTATGGGAGAACGGGATGGGTAGAGAAAGTGAGATAGAGGAAGAAAGCAGTTCTTTAGGATTTAAGAGTTTATAAAAGTATTAAGAAAAAACCTGCGTGTGGCAACAAATTGTCTTACGATTCGTATCGAAATGGTATGAAAAACTTTCAAGTCACGTAATAAAATGCTTAGCTAGGCAATAATTCCAATCGGCAGGGTCAAGGTTTATTAACATTTGTTACAAAAGCAACACGAGTAGGGTGAGTAGTAGACAGAGTAGAGTAGGGTTTTAGATAGACCAAACCTGCGTAAGTAAACGTATGCGAAATCCTGGCTTAAAAACATTAAAGAAGCTCAGTTCTTTCTCTCCCACTTTCGCAAACAGGGCTTGAGACCGTCCAAGGCGTGGTTAAAAGAACTGAGCTTGGCTGCAATGGAGTTGCTGGCTGGCACAGCACTTTTTGAGGTGTAGCCTTCTCAAGTGCAGGTGTCTGTGTTACCTGTGCTGGCTACAAGGAGATTAAGAATTGCACAGCAACGTTTCAAGGGAAGAAAAGTTTGTTGCAAGGTGCTTAGTAGCGACTTCTATACGCTGGATGAATGAATAATAGTCAATTCAACAAGCCATGAGGTAGGGTAACTTAAAGAAGTTTATTTGGAGATGATGAAGGTAAAGTAGGATCAAACTCAGTAGACGTCGCAAACTTGCGCGGATTTTGTCTACGAATAATCAATTTATGTGAAATACGTAGTGGTACCTTTTGTGGAAAAACGACAGGGATGGGATGGCGACCAATTTTTGCTGGAACCGTCGCTTTGACAGCATGACAACCATTATTAGGTTTAACTGGCCTGCTATCTCGGGGACAAAACTCTGATGCTTTAGGAGCCCCGCAGTCACAGCTGTGTGATAGACAGTATGGTGAGCAAGGTAGTTTTGTCATGGGCGCCGGCTCGTTGTTGTTATACATATCATGAAGTTGATTCAGTTCGTCGACGACAACTGTGTGTGGAAGACGCACCAGAGGAGGCATTTGATCGACAGTAGCCAATTCGTAGAGTCTAGTTAACATTTGGGAAGCTCGATCACGCATTTGCCTGATAGCAACGCGTCCAGACAAGGACCTACGCTTCAAATGGTATTCCTTAGGATGTTGCGTCACATAGTGATGCCATGGATTAGAAATAAGGATGCCACACACGAGACAGAGACAGGCGTCCTTTGATTTAGATGTAGCCTTCGAATACTCAATCATAGCTTTTACACGTTCTTCAGAAACAAGAGGGTGCTTCTTTTGACAGTGGCTCCACAATTTGTCGGATCGACCAGACCAAGAGCAGACGAGACACTGGACTCGCGCGTGTTTATTTGGCATGCTTATTTAATTCAGTGAAACTAGTTCGTTAAACCGAGAAGCTGAAATTGTGGACAAATGGACATGTCAAACACATAATATACGTCTACTTGAAAGTAAGAAATTACTTAAATGTGCTTATTAAGGAAGAGGAAAAGCTTACAACATTGTAAAGTATAGAAACGGGAAGACAGGGAAAAAGTGTGACATTAAAAATAGGGATGGAGAAAGTACCAGGACAGGGAAGAGACAATGAAGACAGACCTAGAGATAGTAGAATAGACGGTAAGGAAGATAAAGGGGACCGGAAGAAATTGGTTCTTGCTTATTGTATTAATCCATTTAGTGACGCAAAAAGCATTTTGAGAAGATTTACAGTAAAACAGTAAAATAGGATAAATAAATATAATGGGATATAGGAGAACGAATCAAGACAAGAGGTAGAGAAAGTGAGATAGAGGAAGAAGCCAGTTCTTTGGGATGTAAGAGTTTCTAAAACTATTGAGCAAAACCTAGCTGTGCCTAGAATTTTCCTTTTCAAAAAGTATGAAAAAAATATCAAGTCACGCAACAAAATCCCAAAGCTATGCATCAATTGGACAAGGTCAACGTTTTTAACATTTCTTACGGAAGCAAACAGAGTACGGTGAGCATATTAAGTAGACGAAATCAGCGTATAAATTATGGCAAGGCTTATAAAAATCATGGTGCATATTTTCTGCTACTAATTAGAGGAGCCAATGAGTGGCATGATAAAATTATAATAAAAGCAATGATTTAAAACATTAAAGAAGCTCAGTTCTTTCTCTCCCACTTTCACAAACAGGGCTTGAGACCGTCCAAGGCGTGGTTAAAAGAACTGAGCTTGGCTGCAATGGAGTTGCTGGCTGGCACAGCACTTTTTGAGATGTAGCCTTCTTAAGTGCAGGTGTCTGTGTTACCTGTGCTGGCTACAAGGAGATTAAGAATTGCACAGCAACGTTTCAAGGGAAGAAAAGTTCGTTGCAAGGTGCATCAGCAGTGAAGTTCATGCCACGAGGCACTGCAAGTTAGAGATGAGAATTTTATCCCAGTATAAAGTCATAAGATTCGTACCAAAATACCGCGAATAAATAAATCTACGACTGTAGCCATGGGAATTTAGCTAAGCATTCAGCTTGTCGCTCTCCATAATCAAAGAGGAGTTCGGTCGTCTCAGCAATGTCTGAAATTGCAAAGAATCCAATCCTAGCAGTATGGCGTCCAACTTCTTTGCAAGGAGCAATAATTTTAGGAATCAAGTTGGGGTGCGTCTTGCTATGATTAATGTAACGTCCAACAGAAAAGGTCAAAGTGGCATCCTCGCACAATGCTTTTGACCCATAAAAAAGAAAAATGCGTACGCTGGAGATTCGCCTTCACATTCACGCCTTCTCTCTATAGCGACTCCTTCTTTACGAGACAACACTGTGCCACCGTAAAAACATACAAAAGATTTAGCCTTTATACATTCACCTGCGTATACTCCGTAGCCTTTTTCACCAGTTGACTGAACCAAAAGCTTTATATCCTGAAACTTTTTTGCCTTGGAACAGACCTGGAGACAGGAATTTCTACCAGCCAGTGATTCTTGTACCCTGCAAGAAAATGGTTTGTTAAAGAATACGTCACTCAAATACGAATCGTAGAAATAGACAGAATTAATTCCAAACACCAGTCTTCGAAGCTTATACGTACCGTTCTGCAGCGAATGATTCGCCTTCGTCATCATAGCCACGGACAGGGTAAGCAGGCAACGGCTGGTCGGACATGAACCACCAGTAGAGCTCTCCTAGGCGTCGAACGGCTCGCTTTCTTGCAAGTCGAATAGACGGCTGACCAGTGAGCGAGGCATTCATTTGCTTGTAGTCAACTGCGTGAAACGTTAAGTAGTGCGCACGAATGTTGGTAGCAAATTGGTCGCACAGCGCACATAGCTTAGTATCCCTTTTTTTTGACCAGCGCAGAAATTGTACGACACTATTGGCTTTTTCTTCTTCGACGCGATGAAGACTTGTCAGATGTGAAACGAGTCTAAAAGCACGTCCACTATAGCGAGCCGAATTAGGAGGGCACAAAGGGCAGTTGTAATTGTATTGCATCGCAAAGCAGATCTTGTTCTTAATGATTAATTGATTGTAGTAAATCACCAAACAAAGCTGAAAATTGAAAAGGGCATTAAAATGTATATGATAAGTAATAATTGCTTCTTTCACATATTAATTAAGTGGACTAACCATTCGCCAGAAAGTGCATATAAAAGTTGTAATTTTGTTTCATATTTACTCATGAAAGTATATGAAAGTAAATAGTATACCTTTTATCAATGTTTTTGGACAAAAGTGAAATTTATTTAGTCACTTTGCAGCCAGCGAGGCCAGCCAGTCCACACAAGGCTATTTGAACCATAGACAGTATTGAAAGTCGACGGAACACATTAGTCATAGCCAGAGAGGGGTTGACTTAGAAGTTTTGATTTAGTCAAAGTGAAATCAATTTGGTCCATAGATGGCTGCTCCGCCTGCACAGAGGCGCTTTCCAATAGCTGCTTGTGACAGAAGACGCCTCATAAATTCATTTCTAAACAATGAGGACTGGGTCCAATTGGCACGACAACTTGACATACCGAGACAGTCAGCCAGAAATGTCATTGTCACTTTCGAGCAAACCGGTCGCGTTGGAACCTTAAAGAGAGGAGGGAACAAGCCGAAATCTCTGACACAAGCGCATATTGAGACTCTGCTGCAACTCATTTCCGTTCCGAGACTAAATCCATTTCACTTTGACTTAATAAAATTTACCAACGCCTCTGCGGCTTAGCCTGACCATCTGCCAAAATCAGTTTCTTGTCTATGGTTCATAGACTTGCCGACTAAATAAATTTCACTTTTGTCCAAAAACGCAGATAAAAGGTATATTATAGACATACATAAAGCCACTTTTATCAAACGTTTACGAATTTAATGAGTCTGAATCCGTTTATGAACTGCATTGAAAATTCCCACTACATTTTGGACACCCGTCGTATATATGTATGGCTTGGCTACAAATTTTATTTGCTACAAAAGCTTATTTCTACAGGCTTCTGCTAAATAGAACTAAATATTGAAATTTGATGAAAAAGCTCAGTTCTTTCTCTCCCACTTTCGCAAACAGGGCTTGAGACCGTCCAAGGCGTGGTTAAAAGAACTGAGCTTGGCTCAAGAGGGATTTCACAGCACTTTTTGAGATGTAGCCTTCTCAAGTGCAGGTGTCTGTTTTACCTGTGTTGGCTACAAGGAGATTAAGAATTGCACAGCAACGTTTCAAGGGAAGATAAATTTGTTGCAAGGTGCATCAGCAGTGAATAGTTGCGATTCTAAAAGATAAGACCAGAGCAGTATCACGTCTGAATGATGCATAAAATGGCTAGTTGACGCCATTCAACACAAATTTTCGTCTTCAGCTTCACTGCTGGAAGACGACGAAACTGATTCAACGTCAGAGTCGTTAGCATTCAGATTGGACTGGCTCAGCTGGTCTGGATTGTTGATGCTACTGATAATGGATTGAACAGAAGCTGGTACATCAAGCTCGACCACTTCTAGTAATATTTCGCGAAATAGTTTGAGAAATTGGGCAGAAAGGCCTGGTTTACCAGCTAAGTTTTCACACACAGAGTTAAGTCTGGCAATAAAGTCGTACCATTCCTCAGAAATAATTTCTAATTCTTCGTTGAATCGCTTGTACTTTGGCTCAAATCCACAGCTCTACGACGGAAACGTATAGAAGGATCGGTTCCGGAGAGAATCTCGTACTTGACGCTGTTGGGATTTCTATAGTCATTGATAGTTCCTCGACCTTCTACTGGCAGTCTGTTAAATTTTCGTTGCATTTCTGTAGTTAAACTTTGAATCCGACGCACGCAGCTTCGGACATGACCTTGGCCCATATTACGACCCGATTCACGCAACCAGTGCTGTCTGTGCACTGCCAACGAGCGAAGATCAGTTAAAATATCCTCTTCGGAGTGTGCTACTGTTGCTGCAAGGGAGTCCTGATACCATTGAGAACCAAGTGCTAAAATTTGCTCTTCCGAGAATGTCAAGGACACATCTAACACTCCAGCTTCCTGCAGACTTTTTGCGTCTTCTAGGAGCTCCTTCATTTCGGACGTTATTTTCTTCAATGTCGTCAATAGAAGCTTGCCGCGCTGCTTAAACCAACTTGGTGCACGTATTAGTTGATGTGCATTATAGTGGTATAGAATTTGCGACATACACGTGCTTCGACGATCCGTTCGCATGTACTTTAGAAACTTTCCAAATGGTCTCAACTCTGCCCAAGCTCTCTCCGTGTTTTCCCCGTCACAGAGGCCTGCGCCTTGAGTGACGCGAATAGAAAACTTGTTTTGACAGTTTGGTTGATGACCGAGAGCGTGAAAAGCGTTAACAGCGCAGGAGAAGCATTGAATGTCCGCGCCTGACTTCGAAATTGCAGATTGTACACGTGCCAAAACACGGCATCCTAGAATGTTGACGAGCAAACCATTTTGAGTGTCTGTATACTTTTAACTTTAGAAAAACCTTATAATTGGAAATAATGACTCAAAAAGTAGATTGATAGAGAAACAAGTGAGAGTAAAGGTATATGGGAGGTTTTAACGGCTTATAATGACTTCCTTTTGAACGTCTCAAATAAAAGCACAGAAATACAAGCAGCAACTTACCAACGTCATAGATGAGAAGAAACTCTTTTGAAATTGCTGCATTACGGAAGTAATGCTCAAGGCACTGCTCTAGATAACAGAATCTTTCTCCAGTGGTAGTAGTAATAGGAAATTACGCGCAAGACACAAATATATACCACAGAAAGTATACGAAGGTACCCGTCAAAAATTTACATACGCAGAGGACTCATATATCCATGGTTAAACGAACGGAAAGGTATCCTCAAATAATTCTTACCCCGCCCAAAGCTCTCGCGGCAGAACAAACCCAAAGAATTAACTCAACTCGAACATAGGAGACAAATGTATTTAACATAGTCAATGCAAATCGAGAAGCACAAAAGCAGTAGCAGCAGCAGCAGCAGCAGCAGCTGCAAACCACATAGCGAGCTATATTAGTATCGAAATGGACACAAGCAGAAATTCAAATTACTCACAAACCATAGATTAAAGAGATAAAGCAAATGTGGTATACAACATAGCGAGCGGGCTTCACAGCCACAAACGCAACACCGTCCAGAGCCCCTATAGTAGTTTGAAGAACAATAAAAACTCGCGCAATAAAAGATCCCAATACAACATAGCGAGCAGGCTCAACAGTTGCAACCCCCAGAAGTTGGAAGAACAATAAAAAATCGCGCAACAAAAGATCCCAATACAACATAGCGAGCGGGCTTAACAGCCGCAAACGCAACGCCGTTTAGAGCCCCTATAGTAGCTTGAAAAACAATAAAAACTCGCGCAACAAAAGATCCCAATACAACATAGCGAGCTGGTTTAACAGCCGCAAACGCAACAGCGCCCATAGCCCCCCACAGAAGTTGGAAGAACAAAAACTCGCGCAATATAAGATCCCAACCAATTGCGATTCCCACCCACGAACCACATATATATAAAGACATACAGAGATAGCGACCCCAGCAGTGTTTAACTCCCACAAACTCAACTCAAACAGCAAACATGTCAAACATTCTGCCTGGATTAACGTGCCCATCTCCAGCACCAGGCTGTCTTCCAATAGCTAAAATGCTTCCGTATAATAAGCCAGCATACTGGCTATGTGCCGAATGCGGCCCACAAGCAGGAGAATTTCAAGACTACGCTGATGTTGAACACCATTTTGAAGAACATCACAAGTAAGCAGGTCTATTGTTGTCCATAATGACAAACTTGCTATTATACAATCAAACAAAATTCTTTCCAGAATACGCATCATTCACGCAGGCTATGCTTGCAAAAATTGCAACAACAAGTTTGAGAGCTTTAACGCGCTCAAGCAACATCTGAGCACGACTCATGGGTAAGAAAGTCGCAATATTAATATCTAAATACCGTTAGTTAGCCTTAATAATTTAAAGAAACTGCTCATATTTCAGAATCGAGACAACTGGAGACGAATGGTAAAAATTTATCCCACCACATTACGAATTTAAAGTAAGTATAAGACTGACTCAACTATTTTATGTAAACAAACTCCTAATCGCGGCTTTATCTCATCTATAGGAACCCAATCCGGGAGCCCAAAACTGAATGACGGCCGGACACTGAGCTCGCGTGAACCAATCGACGAAAGGACAATGAACGTGAAGGAACGAAAGAATTGAAAGTTAATAAACTGAGGAATTAGAAAATAATATTTAAAAAATAATTTAAATATTAAAATATTTAGAATGAAGTTTGGTTTTTGTGTTCACATCATTTTATACATACGCTCGTATAATTAGAATATCAGTTAGCACCATGCGTCATCAATTCATAATAGCCGTTATACAACCAGCTCCGTACCCGAATTAATGCCAAGCGTAGGCAACGAAGCGAAACGAGTCTGGTTAATAGAACGACTAGGCTGAGGCGTAAAAAACACTGTACTCTGAGCTGTAGGTTGAGTCGGATTGCTTGCTCTACAAGAAAGCAAGATATATAGTATAATCTATGAATCTCATCACCACATAAGATACTCATAATAATTACCGATTTAAGCCGAGTTGGAAACCACCACGCCACCGACATAGGACAATAAGAAAAAAAATAAGTGCCAATAGCAATACCAATCCAAAGACCGACCACTTAAGCAAAACTAAAGACTCAACAAGCTGGCCAGTATTATTAGCCGTGCGACGCTCTTGCACAACAAACAGATCACGTAAATTAGCCAATGACTTGGCAGTTTGGCGGGTATACTCCACAGTATTGTTAACAACGGCGGAGAGATGCGCAACACTTCGAGACGAATGGTCCTGTCGCAGCGCAACATTTTTTAATAAGGACACAATGTGGTCAATGTACCCAGGCATGATTCTAGAGTATAAAATATTCAGAGGACAACACAACGATCACTGCCGATTTCAATTATCAGAGCTCTATTTTTAACACGGCTAGACTATTTCAAGCATCGCCCTTCTCTCTCTCTCGGCTAACCCGCACACACACGCCATCCCCTCCCCCACTCACTCTGTACAGCCAAGGACGATGTACAGCCAAACCCCCCACTTTCTATCCTTGGAAGTCTAGCATCACATGCGCACCCGAACTGATAAGAGACTACAGTTGCGAAAAAAACATTTTCACCCGAACAAAACATGAGCTTGTGTTTTTAACTAACCTCTTAAGCGATCCAACAAGTGCTACACTACACAAGGCATATAATATCAAGGCAGAAATGTCCTACTGTATGACTAAATCTAGAATTACTTGAAATACCAAGACACAGAAACCGATTACTAACTCCCTACATAACGCATCAGTCTATTTCCATGCCGATCCAACGACCAAGAAAACTTTTAGCAGCAACAGTGTTCTTATGTATTGGTAGCCGGTATATCATTGCAAATGGAAAGCTATCGGCCAGTTGAACAGCTGTCCCGCACACAAAACCCAATGAATTAACGCAACTCAAATGCAAGCAATTGTCAGACAACATAATGTTTGCCAAATTAACTAGCTCAATTGTACGTGTATTTAAAATTCAACACCACGACTGCCAAAACGAGACCACCAATTCGCTTGAGGAATCCACTGTTCACAGCTGGGTTCCGCGCCAAGAATTCTACTCGGGTTTAGTTCCTGGACCGATCAGATACTCTTCATTCGTGGCGGCGAATGAATTTCGCCCCCAAACCCAATTCAAATGTAAAGCATGGGCGTTCAGCAACAAAAGAAAGTTTCCACTCGGGTGCTGTTGAATAATCTGATCAACCGCCTGCTTGAATGAATCAATCACTTCATTCATGGGCGGAGGAACATTAGGATGCACTTGCTGCAGCCACGCAAAGTCTTTCTCATAGAGTTGCCGCACTCCTTTTTCAAAACTCTCCAGGAGAAAGAACTCGAAATCATCGCCACCGCCTGCTGTGGAAGAGGAACGGAAAGCCGACGAAATTAAAATAGCCAAGTTAAAGACTACTTGAAGAAGAACGAGTCGCAAGTTGGGTACATACCTGAAGCCATAGCCGATAAGAGCTAGAATATATAAAATTTGAGACTAAAATGTAAATAAATAAATGTGGATCCGTATACGCACGAGCTAATCCAAAACGCTTAGTCAGCTTAAAGCTAATTTGAGCTCTATATAATAATTAAAGCCGAATAAGAACAGCCTAATCAAGGTCATTTGAGGATATAGGGGGAAGGGGTAGGGAGAGGACAGTTTGCGGTTACTTGACCCCAACCTAAGAGGACCCCTGCCCAGTGGACAACACCTGCTCAGGACGAGGTTGGCCATCATGCCACGTCGACAAAACTCGACAACCTCAATTGGATTCAACATAGTCGAGATCCATGCCGCTAGTGTTAAATGGAACAAAACGCAACCTCAAACTCGACTTTGCACTGAAGGAATCCATGCTAGCAGTGTTGAAAAGGGTGAGAGTTGGATTATCTGCACCTCCAACTCCCCATATACACTGTCAGTATCCATGCTTGCCATGTTAAAACGCCAGCGGGGAGGGGGGTTAATGCAACGTCAGGACAGCTGTTCCAACAACGATTCCTCCCCAAAACCATTCTATAAAAGTAAGTCGATTTTAGGGAGAAATTTTCAGGCGAAGCTCGACGTTCGCTCGACTAACAAGCGCCCTGCTCTACAATCCTAGCTGATCAACGACGCCATGACTCTATTTCCAAGCGAAGCTATTATCAAACTAGAAGACCTAGCCAAGGGAGCGCGAGTATACCTAGGAGACGAGACAAGCAACGGCGAATGCAGCTTTCGTTCGGTGCAATGGAGCCGCCACGGTGAAAGGAAGCGTCACCCGCTGATCCTACAATCGGAGAGTCCTATCGAGCTCGTTAAAGGCCTGACTGAGAGAGCGAACAACCCGGAGCAGGCGAGCGGCGAGAATCGAGAAGAAATCGCGCTGCCAGTCCTAGGAGACGGATTTTGCAAGGCGCTGTTCGATCTAATGAGGTAAAATTCTTCACGACTCAAGACTACCAAACCGACCACGAATAAAAACAGAACCACATTTTCTACCAACAGAGGCGTGGAGCGAACAATCGTGGTGGAGCTGGAGACAAAGTCCGATCCAAAACCGCTGAATCGCTCGACAAAGCAACACTCGCGGCAGGCCAATTCGGACGGCACTCAAGGAGAACCTGTCCAATGGATTCCAGTCAAGCCAAACTACGTCTGTCTAGGCTATCGTACCGACGACCCCAAACATCCAAATGGACGAGAGGCGAACCCGAGCGAATTCAAGATGCTAACAGGCCGCTACCATGTTACGATCCAAGTGACGTCTCTGTACTGTGCTAGAGGAGCGTCAGGCTGGAGACTGTCGTACGCACTTCGTTCTATCGTGCTCACGGAAAGCGATCCAAACAAGCTGGACTCGTTCGCTATTCTACGACTACAAGTAGGCAAGAAGCGCGAGCGCAGCAAAACTGAAGAGCAAGAGCCGCCAACTAAGAAGAAACCACCGAAACCAGTGCGTACCACAGCCAAAAAGACAACTGCGACTCCAAGAGCCCAAACAAGCAAGAAGCGGCAGGTTTCTAAGCCGAGCAAGACCAAGACAATTAGCAACGAGGAGCAGCAGCAGGATCAGCAGCCAGAATCGTTCGACGTGCCTCCGGTCAAGGCCCTGGTGAGTCCTACTACAACGCCTGCTGGTTCAACAGCCTCTAGCGGAGCTCGGGTGGCGTCCAAGGATTTGGCCTATGCTCGTCAACTAGCCGCGGCGGTTACAACTGAGAGCTCGTCAGAGGAGCCAAGCGACTCCGACGCTGATGAATGACAATCTGAATCTATCTAAATCCAATGTTGAAACTCTGGCTATTGTTTAATCTAAATTTCAATCCATTGTTTGAGGAAACAAATAAAACGTCATCCGAGCTCTGGCTGGATTTGTGGCACTAAGAATAATCATGGCTTTTCGTCTCAATTTATTTCAGCGACTGGTTCTAGTTATACTCGGTGCTTCATTCAAGTTAAGTCCGGGTGAAAAAGTGTGCATTAAAGAGATCGGAGCGACACTGGCTCTCAGATCCCGCACTTGCAAAGTTTTTCTCGCGAGACCGACCATGTGCAAATTCAGCATTGAGCGTTCTACTGTTCAAATCTATCCTAGCGGAAGGCTGACTATTTTCTGTTGCTCAGATTCCGACCGTCAAATTCTATCGATTCTGAATTTTGTCAATGACTCAATCCACAAGCTAGATTATGATTCTGTTCATGTTCAAACCTCTACCTTTGTTGGTCAGATAGAGTTTCCTGTTGAGCACGGCTTTCAATTGCTCAAATCGTGTGTTGGAACCTATCAAGAGTTTAAGTTGTTGTATGACGCTGAAGTTTTTCCACAGGCAATCAGTCTAAGGCATTCTCTATTTCCGAGACTATTTTGCAACATTTTTCACACAAAGAAGCTCGTTTTAATGGGTGCAAAAAGCACCAATGAAATTAAAACATTGCTTCGGTGTCTTGATCATGTGCTTAACAGAGCAGAATTTTATCGAAATAATTCCAGCCGCAATGAACCAGCGCCAACTTTTCGTACTCGAAGGTCTTCCTGGGGCAGGCAAGACGGCTCTACTGCGACAACTAGCGCTCAACTCGCGCCTGGAGAAATGGTCAGAGGCAACGATATGGGGTCCAGAGCCGGTGGACTTGTTTACCTCACACAGCATTCGCTCACAAGCCAATCCGCTGGAGGAGTTCTATCAAGGAAGTCTGTCGGCCCTCGGCTTCCAGATGCACGTGAGCCACAGCTTGCACCAACGCGACAAGCGTATGCTGGCGGAGCTTTCAGCCCTGCCGAGCCAGGACGACGAACGCAAGACGCTTCTAATCATGGACAGATGCCTGCATTCGGCCTTCTCCTTCAACAGCGTTCTGACTGTCCAAGGCCGTCTATCTGGGTTGGAAGCGGCAATTTGCAGCAGTCAAATTCAAACACTAGCGATTTTCAAACCTAGCGAGATAACAGTGATCTATCTGGAGATTGAGCCGAACCTAGCTTTGGATCGAATACAACAACGTTCCCGCGATGGAGAATCGCATATTACAGCGGACTATCTGAATCAGCTGGCTCAAGCTATGGAGAACAATTTTTACCGCTATCAATGCGTGCACCGGGTTCAAGTTCGGCCGAACACTAAGACCAGCGATCTGGCTCGACTAGTCGGCCGGATTATTCGCAATCGAGTCTAATAACAACTCTTTGAGTTTGATCTGAATAAATAATCTGATTAGCCAATTGTGCTAATTTGAGTAGTCTAGAATGACTACTGCTTCACAAGTGAAATACTTGTCTTTTAATCGTTATTGTTATTGACTAGAAGACAGTGTTGACGACTGCTAAAGTTAAGACGTGCTGTGCTATTGCTCCACGTCCTTGAGTGCTGGGGTTCTCAAGCAAGCAACAGCTAGTAGCTGCCAGTAGTGCGCTGTGAAATTCTATTAAGCACGCTGCTACTACTACTACTACGAATGCCACTCCTCTACTGGACCGTCCGTAATGTGAGGCCGCGCCCACCCTTGTTGACGTTGGCAGCAGCAGCATCAGCAGCAGCAGCCACAGCAAGTATAACCGATTCTCTATGTCGGCTTGCCGTCAACAAGGTTTTACTCCCGTTGGCATGTAGCTCGTCGAGATTGTATACTGTGCTATTGTTGCCTATTGTAGCACAGCTGAGTGTCTTAGGCAGGATTCTGGGCATGGTTCCATTCAGATCCTACCTGGCTCAGTGAGTCAAATGCAATCAGACTAGTAGACGAGCGTTAGTCGGGCTTGCTGCCCGCGCATGCTCCATCGGGTTGTTTAAGACGTGTTTAGTTGCTGGCTGGCTAGTTGTGTAGTTGCAGTAGCAGCTGCAGCAGTAGCACTCGATGGCGGCTCGATGGCTCAAAACGTCCCCCTGCAGTCAAAAAAAGTTTAAACTATATTTTCACGTTTCAAATTAATCCGCGTAAATGCGCGTAGTAACAATTGCTGATAAAATCAATTTCAGCCGCTTGTACGCTGCGTGGTGTGCAAACGTGCGTTCCGCAGCCGCGCCGATCTGCACATTCACACGCACAATGACTGCTTCGTTCCTGAGCTATTGATCGAAGCTCCGATCCGAGAGCTGGCACAGCATCCACCCGCTGGCTGGTCTGTTGAATTACGCGAGTCTGCTCATCGTGGTCGAGTAAACTATCTGGTATTTGTACCCACTAGCACTATCAGCGAGGAGGACGATGACGAGGAGGTGTTACTGCCTGGCGACGCGTTGGCTCAACTGCGCGAATGCATCTACCGCCTATTCTCCCGGCTGGGAAGCTCACCAATGCTACTACTAAGAACTTGCACCTAAAAGTTAGCTTGTTTCGCCCGCGACATATGCCTAACGACGAAAACAACGACGCAGCGACTAGTGACAATAATGAAGTAATTTCAGTCTACTTCAACACCAATGTTGTCACAATTAATTTTGGTGCAAACAACCACAGCAGCAACAGCAGCAGCAGTCCACTATTGCTAAATCGTGGCGCCTACAATGATTGGTACGAGCTGGCAGTAGCAGAGTTGTCAAGCAAGTTGGACAATTTCACGGCTCGAGGCTCGAATTGGCAATATGGCAGTATTGAGCAGCTAGACTTGATGCTATGTTTGTATCGAGCTGGCGTGGCTAGACCAACTGTTCGTGGCGACACCAGCGGCCAGACGACAAAGTCGTCAGGTCGCAGGAGTCGCGGTCCAACTCTATTCGGCGGCGGGGGCCACACAAGCCAGATCAACTTGACTGCTTTCGGTATGCAGTTGTGGCCAGTATTTTTCATGAGCAAGTGGCAAAGCCAACCAGAAAAAAATCCTATGCGCAATTGCTGCACAAGGTAAAAGGAAGTCGCGGTCCTTCTCGACATCACACTAGCTCCTACAGGAAATTTTGTCGTCTAAACCCGCATATTGGACTGCGAGTGTTTTTCTGGGATCACGGCTCCAAGACTGCTAATTTGTACTTTTCACAGCGTGCCACTGTCGCCACTCGACAACAAGACGCGACGACTATGTATTTGTTGGCTAATTGCTTGTTCATTCCGCCGTATGGCGAGTTCTCGATTGGTCATTATATGCCTGTACGCAATTTGAACAGTCTGCTGAGCAGCAATGCTAAACGACGGAGGTACTGTCCAGAGTGTCTGGCTGCTTTTTCACACAGTGTTTCCTGGGACTACATTTTGAAGCAGCATAACTGTGCTGGCGGAACAGTGGACAGAGCGTTAACAACTGCTGTTGCTGCTGCTAAGACCAGTACGACACTAGCAGGCAGCGACGGAGTTGGACAGATTTGTGTTAGTCAACCTGCACCAGTGGAAGTGCTGCCGAAATCTAGCGAAGCCATACTGGAATTTTCTGCGCACGATACGCGTCTTCCTCCGCTGTATGTGATTTATGCCGACATTGAGAGCATTCTTGCACCACCTGATAGTGTTGTTTCGTCAGCAGCTAGCATGCATTATCCAGCACCACGACTAACTAGCTCGAATATGCTTGTGCAAGATGTGCACGTGCCAGTATGTGTTGCTTACCGGCTGGTACCTTGTCCTGACCTGAACAAGCAGGCAGCAGCGCGTTTAACCACCAAAACCGGACAAAATCCGTGCAAAGTTTTTTACAATATACCAAATGGACCAAACTGCATTCGTCAGTTTCTGCTGGCTCTGCAACAACTAGCACATGATATTTGCAGTGAGGTGAACGCATCAACTTTTACTCCGTTGCTGCGCAAGTACGCCGCGGGGACTTTTCGACAAAGGGAGCATTGTCAGCTATGCAACCGGCGATTTAGCGCGGATGATCGCCAGGTTTTAGACCATTGTCACCTCACAGGCGCAGCCAGATCAATTGTTTGCGTCTCATGCAATCGCAAGCTTTCTCTCAAGCGCTATCGGATCATAATCTACACACACTGTTTGTCCTCCTATGACGGAAAGTTCTTTGTGAGGGAAATTTACGAATCATTTGCTGCTGACAAAGTACAATTTCACGTGCTTCCAGAGACGCGAGAGAAGTTCAAAACGTTTTCGCTAAAATTTAAAGTGCCATTACCGCAAACACCGAGAAAGCACAAGCGCGACTTTGTCTGGTTTGAATTGTGCTTTAAAGATACGTTTGCCTATTTGTCGACGAGTCTGGCCTCCCTCGCTCAGCGACTATTGCCCGAGCAGCTGGTTCATACGCGCGAATTGCTCAAAGTGTATCCACAACTGCAGCCTGCTACACTACAACAGAAGGGTGTTTTTCCGTACTCGTTTCTTGTGAGCGAAGAGTTACTTGATTCTGTAACACAGCTTCCGCCAAAAGTCGCATTCTTTGACAAACTAAGCATGAGTCACTGTTCTGATGAGGAGTACGCTCGTGCTCAACAAAGCTGGCTAGAGTTTGGTTGTACGAACTTACGCGACTATACCACCGCCTATCTATTGCTTGATGTACTTCTTCTGTGTGACGTGTTCGAGAATTTCCGTCAAACCGCAATGCGCGAGTACGGTCTAGATCCAGCAAACTACCTCGGCGCTCCAATGTATTCAATGGCTGCTTGTTTACTCCGACTGGAAATCCCAATTCAACTATTCACTGATCCAAAAATGTACTCTGAAGTTGAAGCTTCAATTCGTGGCGGCTTCAGCTTTGGAACTCGACACATTACAACAGCCAACAATTTCAAAGCGAGTGCCTATTGTCGTCAGCTAAATGAGGAGGAAGAGCAGTTCTCGCAGTTGCGAAACAATTCGCCCAATGGCACCTACTTGGCATATTTGGACGCAAATTCTCTGTATGCCAGTTGCATGATCGAGCCTATGCCTTGCAAAGATTTTCGTTGGTTGACAAAACGAGAACTCGCCAGCATTCCTTGCGACTTGCCCCAGGATCTGGAGACGTTACATGTGACAAGTCGCATGCTGCCATGGCTTGCAGACTTTTGCAGCAATGAGCGAGGAGCGCTGTTCAATGTAGATTTTTACTATCCGCGCTTTCTCCACGACTCAACAGCCGACCTCCCACTGGCTATTGGTCATGAAATTCTGGCCGAGAGTCAACTAACCCAGCAAATGAAAGATGACTGGGTTTGTCTGCAACGACAATTGAATCCAGAACGATATGCCAATGCTACATCATACGAGGAAGTGAAACGGTTTAGGAGCACAACGAAAAAACTGGTTGGCTCACTGAATCATAAACGCGGCTATATTCTGCATCATCGCGCTCTGCGACTCTATTTAGAGCTTGGGCTGCGAGTCACTCGCGTACATCGTGCTATAGCATTCACTGAGAAACCAATTCTACGCAACTATATCAACCATAATATTCAGCGTCGTGTAGAAGCCAAAACCGAGTTTGAGAAAGATTTTTTCAAGCTACTCAACAATGCTCTGTTTGGCAAATTCCTTCAACGTGTTCGAGACCGACTAAATTTTCGAATGTGTGGTTCACCCGAGAAGTTGGAGACGTATATAGCGCGTGAAGAATTCCTAGACGTAACAATCTATACGGAATCTTTGGCTGGTGTGAGCATGTCTCCGCGCCGCGTCAAGCTCAACAAACCAATAATTATTGGTTCGACAATTTTGGATATTGCCAAGACTATTGTGTACAATTTCTACTACAACCACGTTCAGGTGAGAGTTTGGGGGTGTAGTTAAATGGTAAAGAGAAATCTACTGGAGACGCCTCAAAAAAATTTTAGGTTCATCGCTCGCTTGCCTGCGCTCGCGTACTTGGTGGCGACACAGACAGCTTAATGATGGCTTTGGTAATGCGCAATGCTCAAGAGACGCCTTACGAGACTCTTTTCAAAGACTTGGCTGCTGAAGGTCTGTTGGACACAAGCAACTACCCGCCGACGCATGAGATCTATTCGTGTGCACACAAAGGAAAATTACTAGCCTGGAAAGACGAATTCTGTGGCCGGCTTCCATTAGAGTTGGTATTTCTCCGACCGAAGAATTACTCATTTTTGTATTGCACTAGCGCGGGAAAAATTGAGCAGCTATCGCGAAGTAAAGGCGTGTGCAAGTCTGTTGGTCGCTCTCTAAAGCATTGCGATTTTTTGCGAGTACTTGCTGACCGTCGCGTATTCTACGTTACTATGAAGACAATCACGTCGCGCAAGCAGCTTGTTTTCACTTTGAGCCAGCGCAAGCAGGCGCTGGGATTCTTTGATACGAAGCGTGCCTGGACCAGTGATTTGGCTTCTCTACCATTTGGACATTGGCGACTGGATTAACTGTATTCTGTGACTATTCTTTAGTGGAGTAAATATAAAGCTATTAGCTATTGCGCAATGGTCGCTCGTCTTGTATAAATTTTTGCTGCTTTTTGTAGTTGGTTAAAAAAATATTGTGCTAGTTTGTGCTAGATGTTTCGCTTGCAGCAGCAGCAGCAGCGACCAGCCAAGTTAGTATTTGTAGATGTTGAGGAGGAGCTGGAGGATGATAGCAGATTAGTTGACGCGCCTCCGACTCCTGCCCCTGAGTATGCAAATAAAAAATTTACCTTTTCAGCTCCAGCTGCGAAAATGGAACAAAAACAACAAGAGCAACAAACTAAAGATTTGAAAAAAGCGCCTACAAGAATGTTGCGGGTGACACGCGTGCGCGAGTCGGGCTCGGTTCCAATCCGCCTGACAAAGGGTTCAATTGGCTACGACTTGGCTGCTGCCGTGGAAACTATTGTTCCTGCCTACAACCGGAACCTAGTGCCGACAGGAATTGCGATCCAAGTGCCTGATGGTACCTACGGACGAGTGGCAGCGCGCTCCGGTCTCGCTAGTCGTGGAATCGATGTCGTTGGTGGAGTGATTGATCCGGACTATCTCGGTGAGGTACATGTCATTATGTACAACCACACCGCAGACGACTTTCACGTTAAGCCTGGCGAGCGGATTGCCCAGCTGATTCTCGAGCAGGCTATCATAGTTCCGGTGGGCGTCGAAGAAACCCCTGGGCAGGACTGCTGCGTGATGGTGGAAGAAGCAGCAGAACGCACACGAGGCTCGGCCGGTCTTGGCAGCAGCAGTCTATAATAATAAACTGACTATTGACACAAACACTAATGGTGGTGGTGGAATGAGAAAGTTATATCCTGAAAAATAAAACTTTATATGCTTGAAAACCTATATGCAAGACTCGATATAATAGATTTCCCTTGACTTTGTTTTTAGCGATAGAGAATGGGCATTCGAGCAAAACGGTGCAAGAGTAAGTCAAAGTCGCCGCGGAGAAGACAAAATAATAACCCGGGTACTCAACGGAAGAAGCAAAATCCAACACAAAAAGGCTTGGGTATTGTGAATTGGTTGATCAACCATTTACCGTTTGAGTTGCATTTGCCGGGCTATCAGTTCTGCGGTCCAGGAACCCGTCTGGAGCAGCGATTGGCGGACGGGCAGCGCGGAAAAAATCGTCTGGACGAACTTTGCCGACTCCACGACGTTGCCTACGCTAAGCACAAGGAAGTGAAGAACCGGCTTGAGGCTGATCGTCTCCTAGAAACAGGAGCCCGTCAAATCGCAAACGACCCTGCTACTGGGTGGGGAGAAAAGCTAGCCGCCAAGTTTGTTGCAAAAATTATGCAAACTAAACAGCGTATGAGTGCATAACCATGCCATTTAATTTACAACTAGAACACGATTCTTCATTTATTGTTGCTGGTCCTTCAGGGTCTGGCAAGACTGAGTGGACATTGCGGCTGCTCAAAGAAAGGAAAGAGCTATTTAAAATACCTCCCACTAGATTGGTTTGGTGTTACGGGACTGATTTGACGGCGGAAGAAAATCAACGAATTCGAGAGCATTGGCGGGAAGGAGGTGAAGAGGCGGCACATTTTGTTAGCGGATTTCCAAAGAACCTGACGAGTCAACTACAACCGCATGATCTTGTTGTGGTGGATGATTTGCAAAGCGAGGTTGCCAAGATACCGGATCTTACCAACATATTTACAAAGCATGCTCACCATATATCTCTAACTTGTCTTTATCTTTGCCAAAACCTGTTCAACCCAAAGGATCCAGATGCTCGTGTGCGTAGCCTCTCTGCTAGTTATATTTGCCTGACGCGCAATGTTCGGGACAGGATTGCTGTGCGGCATTTGGGCCAGCAAATGTTTCCTGGTGCGAGCAAATTTCTAGTGCGGGCGTACGAGGATGCAACTAACAATAAGCCTTACTCGTACCTATTCATAGATTTGCGTCAAGAGACTCCTGACAGTCTGCGGATTCGTACGGGGATCTTTCCTGGAGACCGGCATATTGTCTACACTAATGCGTCGGAAAAAGATGAAGTGCTTAGTTTATAAGCTATTCAGTGAATTATGGCTTCTATCGCATCAAGGCTAACAACATGAGTTTTTACGTGTTTTTGCCTTCTAATGACAGATCCTACTCGGACAATGGTCCGAATGAGTTTCGTGTGCGATTAAATGACCCGCTAAATCTGGTCCCATCTGGTCTTGGCTCGTATGAAGTGGCATTGGTTGAACTGCTCTGCCAGGGCGCGGTTGTATCGCCGACAAGAGAACGCACGCGCAGATTTGAAATACCTTACTTTGCAGATATATCTGCTATTGTTAATAGCAAAGGAAATTTCTTCGGTCGAATTTGGGAAGACATTGACTTGGAAGCTTTCTTATCGTGGAAACCGTCCTCCCCTCCAGGCAGCAAATTTGCTTGGATTTTAAGGAACAGAGGAAAAAAATCTTTGGGGATTGAGCTGCCGGCTGAGTACTTGAACTCACTGAAATTAAATAATTGGAAAATTATTACGCATAATTTGGACTCGGAGCCTCAGACAGAGCAATTAAATCCTGCGGATGGATCCTACCATGATTACGTATCGTCGCTCGATCGGACGTTGGCGCTGTGGGACCGAAAAGTTTACAATTTTTTCTGCACGCTGGAACCAGGCGAGGCTGTGCACATGTATGCTGCAGTGAGCGTTGCTGGCAAAGACACTGAAGCATGGACCAATGTGTTTGAAAATTGGAAAAAGCACAGAGTTTGGTGCTTCTACAAGACCTATTTAAGCGGTGTCTCAGAGACAAAACCCTCTAGCAGTACGGTTTACATGTACTGCTACACAGACATAATCGAATATCAAAATGTTGGTAGCAGTTCAGTTCCTTTGCTGCGCGTTATTGAGCTTCAGCAAAGAAAAGATGGCGAGCTTTTTCGAGACAGTAGCGCTCTGCAGACGCCCCACTATTTAAAAACAAGCCGAGTTCAAGTATCAGAGATTAGCATTCGATTGTGCGATCAGCGAGGTCAGGCCTTGAATTTTCAGCCCGGAGCACATGTCGTGGCTGTTTTGCATTTTCGGCCTCGGACGGGTGTATAAGCATTCCAACAACAGGTCTGTTTGGTTTTGACGGTAAGATTCTAGAATACAAATGTCAAAGATTACTGATAAGGTTAAGAGCAGTGCAAATTCATTGTCGCGCTGTGCGACTCTTTTACAGATAATTACTCGGCTTCGAGGAGCTAATCTGCGGAAAAAATTCCTATCGTCGCTTACTTTACCCGAAGTTCGCTGTTTGGTCGAGTTTTTGCTTAACATTGTTAATCGGCGTGTACCAATCTCGTCTTGTGACAAAACTCGATTGGAAAAGTACGCTCGTCATATTCGTCGTCTTGTAGATCGAAAAAAATCGCTGAGTGCCAAAAAGAAAATCATCGTGCAGCACGGTGGGTTTTTACCGTTTTTGGCTCCTATCATTGCTGCACTACCTGCTATTGGTACAGCTCTGGGTATTACTTCAGGGATTGCTGGAACCGCCGCTGGCACAGCAAATTTTATTAGAGCAATTCAAAGAAAGCGTTAAAGACTGACGACATGCAGTCGGAAGGGGGTAATGGTCTGCGGCGGATGATTCTAGTACCAGAATCTGCCTACGAGTCCATGAGTCAACAGACACGAAAATCAAGTCCATTGGACAGCCCGCAAGTTGCTCTGCAAAAGGATATAATCTCTAAAAGTGCTCAAATTGACAAATTGGACGAAAAAATTGAACAGGAGCCAGCAAACTCGCCAACTGCCTACATGAAACGATCAGGTCTGGAAAGCGATTTGCTAAGTGCTCGACGCGTGCTACATAACGGTCCTCTGCCTGGTCCGATTCGGGATACGGGAGTGGTAGATCGAACACCTATGCCAGCCCCAGATCGTGTACCAAAGGCGTTCAAAAAACGACTCGAGCGACTTCTTGCTGCGCTTGGTTCGGGAGAGGACGAGCATGACGAGGCAATACTTTCGTCACTGTCGCCAGATGAGCTGAAAGACCTGCTAGAATTTGCTGTTAGAGATAAACCTCTGAAGCGATATGCTAGTAAAGCTCCGAACGGACTGGACATCTTTGTCGATTATCTACGCAAGCGAAATGTACCGATTGAGACGGTTGGGCAACACTTGCGTGGTAAACTTCGGAAATCTATCACCGATGATGACATTGTTTCGGACGACGCTCCAGATGACGATGTGGCAGCACTTGAGCAGTATGAGACTTTAGACTAGAGCTATAAGCTTGTCGGGATTTTTGTCTTGAATTTTGTGCAGATATATTAATTATCGGCAATTATGCCCTCAATTTGGACAAGATTGTCGCGCGCAATTTTTGAGATCATACGAAGCAGGGAGTTTTTTTGTGTTCCCTTATTTGAGTTTTGCATTGCAGGAGAAGATCAGTCTGACAGCGGAGTAAACGTTCAGGCTAGTTTTAATTGTTGCAACACCCAGTCGGGAGCTGTTAGTACGGAACTACATGGGGAGTCGGCCGGAGACCAACGTGGGGAAAGAAATTCGTAACTATCTGGATCAGCTGTTCCTTGATTTGGATAAGCCGGGTGCGTTTTCGGGTAACAGAAGTGCTCTCGTGCGCGCAGTGCGTCACAAGTTTCCGCGGCTTGATCGAAAGACAGTTACTAGGCTTGTGCTAGACTGGGTGCGTTCAACAGCCGAGTTTCATTTGTTTCAGAAGGCAAGACGATATTTTCCGACACCAAAAATTAGTGTTCCACCCGTTCGCCATTTTCAATTTCAAATTGACTTGGCTGATTTTCAACAGTACAAAGACGAGAATCGGGGCTATCGCTTTGTGCTGGTATTGATTGATTGTTTTACGCGTGTTGTACGGTTGCGTGCGCTTCGAACAAAGAAACCAGATGAAGTAAGCCGAGTTCTTCGCGAGATTTTTAACAGCGGATTTAAACCGCTATACTTACAAGGTGACGCTGGAAAAGAATTTCTTGGCCGGGCGACCCAGGCTATGCTAAAAGAGGAAGGCGTTCGATTCTTTGTCAGTGAAAGCACTTACAAAGCCAGTATGGCTGAACGCTTTATTCGCTCACTGAAGGAACGCCTAGAACGATACTTCCGAGCAAAAAATCTTCCCCGCTGGTTTGATGTATTAGAAAAGTTGGAGCAGAATTTTAATTCCAGTCCGCATCGGTCCTTACTGGGGGGAACACCGTCTGCTGTTGAGTCTGATCCGCATACTCAAGGTATTTTGTGGGATAGTATGTATAGCGTTAGTCCTGAACACCGCAGAGAGCCGCGTTATAAAATTGGAGCTTGGGTTCGAATCGCTAGACGGCGGGGAACTTTTGAAAAAGGATTTACAACTACTTGGAGCAATACTCTGTATCGCGTCGCGCGAGTGGTTAACACTCATCCTCCGATGTATGAGTTGGAAAACGAGTTCGAGATATTGAAGGGGCGATTCAATGAAGCCGAACTTTTGGAGGTCAATCCGCCAGAGGAAGAACCTACTGTAATTGAACGGGTGTTGGAAGTTAGCCGTGAGCCTGGTGGACAACGTCGATACCTTGTTGAGTGGCGAAATCTTGGCGAGTTGAGATCTCAATGGCTAAAGGAGAAAGATCTGGATGCGAAAACTGCACGATTGTTTGCAAGAGTCTATAAGTAATCCAACATTTCCTACGTGCTCGATTCTGACTGCTTGCTTGATTCGGTATGGATCCGGTTTTTGCTTTTTATTCCGGTCCTTCTACTTCTGTTGGAGCGGGGCGAGGCGGTCAAGCTTCTATCCCCGTCTACGAGGGGTATGGATTCCTGTCTAATCTAGGCGAGAAGGTTGTCTACCCGGTACTGCGCAGTGGAGCGCGGGAACTGCTCAACAAGGGGCTAGAGTTTCTTAACCCGATTCCAAAAAAGGAAAGGGTTTGAAACGCGTGCACCATGCGGAAAATTTTCTGTCGGCTGAACCGCTGATTAAGAAGAGGCGGTCAAAAGCTAAGGGGCGATCTATAAGCAAACGGGCGGGGGCTAGTGGAGCTAAGCGCAAGAAGAAGCAGAGACGGAAAAGGTCTGTGAAACAGCGAGGACGCAAGCGGGCGACTAGAGGAGGAAAGAAACAGTTCAGCTTATTTGAATAATGAACCATCTGTTGGGTCCAAATGTTGCGGCTCTGAAGAGCGAACTTTCTCTGTTCGATACTGCTCCAGTACAATTTAGTATTGTTGACAGCCGCTTTACTACGATTCAGCCTCAACATGGGCTCACCAAAGGTTCGCCGATCGAGTTTGAGATTGTTCCTGCGGGCGATTTATATGTCGATCTGCAGGAGACGGTATTAACCGTCGTGTTTCGAGTGTCTGACGCGGAAGGAGCTGCCATCGACGCAACAAAAAACAATGTCTATCTCAACAATTTGGCAATTGGCTGTCTTTTTGAGGACGTGCAGTTTACCATTGGGGACACTGTTGTTGAAGGTGGTAGTTTCATGTATCCATACAAGGCAATGCTTCTGACTTTACTAGAATATGGAAAGGCGGCGCAGGAAGGCGCCTTAACTACTTGGGGGTTTTACAAGGACACTGCTGGTGAGATGAATGGATCTACGTCCAATATGGGACGCGTGAAAAGACAGGCTTTGATTGCTGGCAACCGGCAGTGCACTGTTTCGGGTCCATTGTTTTTGGATCTTTTTCGACAGCCGCGCTATTTGCTCTCGAAAACTCCGCTGCGACTGAAACTACTTCCTGCAAAAAGTAAATTTGTGTTGAGTGGAGCTTCAATTGGGACTGACACTCCTCTTAAGGATTATGAGATTTCGATTCTTCATGCAGAGCTGCGTGTTCGTTTTGTGCAACCGTCTCCTAGTGTAATCGGCGCACATGCACATGGGCTAAAAAGCCACAATGCGTTGTACCCGCACAGAAGTTTGAGTCTTGGGACGTTTACAATTCCACGAGGCAGTTCCAGTCATACCCATGAAAACTTATTTCCCAGTGGCGTGCCGCGCTTGCTTTTGTTGGCTTTGGTGAGCAACAAGGCATTTAATGGCAGTATGGATACGAATCCGTTCAACTTTGAGCATGCCAATTTGAATAGCATTGGCGTGTATGTGAATGGAGAGTCGGTGCCTTCGCGTCCTTTGCAAACGAGTATGGGATCGAAAGACGACTGTGTGACGGAGTATGCGTTCTTGCTGCAGCAGCTAGGACTCTACTTGCAGGGTCGAGACATTGGTTTCACAATGGACGACTACGGAAAGGGCTATTCAATTTTTGCGTTTGCTCTGGGGTCTGACCCTGGTGTAGGACGAGGCGTGCAACTGTATAAGGATGGGAACGTAAAATTGGAGCTGCGATTCGGTTCCGCCACTCCCAGTGTCTACAACGTTATATTCGGAGGATTGTTTGACAAGCAGTTGCAGCTGACTGAATTTCGCGACGTTGTTCCCGGAACGGCATGGAAATAGACTTGAGCGTTTTGCAGGGAGTTAGTGATCGGTTTCTGCGCCGTGTTATTTCAAGACTGTGTGCACACTTTGTAACGACGGTTTTTTGGGTGTCTATCCACAAGATTATATTTGGAATATGGGGCTAATTCCTAACAATAATAAGGATTACTTTCTTGTTTTGAATACAGATACTTCCAACTTGCCGGGGAAGCACTGGGTGGTAATTTGGGTGGGACGTTCTAGGTTTCGCGGTCGGCGAGGAAGTCGAATTGGCGAATATTTTGATTCTTTAGGATTAGAACCACCAGAGAATGTTCGAAGATGGTTGGGTAGGCAGTGTCTAGGCTCAAAAAATTGGAGTTTTTCGCGTTTTGCTGTTCAAGATCCTTTGTCTGGACATTGTGGAATTTGGGTTCTATATTATTTGTACTACAAGCTGGCTGTTGGAAAGCCTCTTATTTATTTCTTGCGTTTTGTTGCTCTGGGTAGAGTAGCTGCTCGTGGGGATTCGTTCAGACGCGCTTATATTTCTCTCCGTGGTTTCCTCGCGCGAATCTTGCCTCGTTTTTTGTAGTCGTGGTGTTGATCTTGGAATAAATACAGCTGTTGAGTTCAAATGTTGGTTAATGTGACATTGTGTTTGAGTTGAGTTAGTTCTTTTGCCGCGAGAGCTTTGGACGGGGTAAGAAATATTTGCGGATACCTTTCCGTTCGTTTAACCATGGATATATGAGTCCTCTGCGTATGTAAATTTTTGACGGGTACCTTCGTATACCTTCTGTGGTATATATTTGTGTCTTGCGCGTAATTTCCTATTACTACTAGTGGTTGTAATGTTGCAACCATTTAGAAGACGATTGTGACGACAAAATAGGCCAAAGAAGCCGTAGACGTCGTGTCTACCAGAGCCTCGCGATGCGGGTTCAACGGTTCCAGCTCTCCAGGAAGGGCAATTTCTTTCTTCGGCTGGATTCCTTGATACGTCAGCATTAACATCAACATGAACCAAAGGAGTAGGAAGGCAACGATCCTTTGGTGTTGGAGCTAGCTTAGTACCCATAGATGAAAACCGTTGCCATCCGAATAACGCATCAGCACATACGACTGTTTTGCGAGTTCCTTGAACAGGACAGGAAAGACATTCCGTCGGCCACTTAGCCTTGCTATTTTGCAGTTGACGAAATCGTAAAAGGATGCACTTTTTGATCAGAAGCTGGTACATACTATTGACATAGTATGCCATTTCTCGAAACCACCCGCTTAAATCCGCCTGGCCTTCTGTTGATTGATTCCACTGTTTTGCAGGTGTCGCAGCAATGTTTGAACCGAAAAAATATCCATCATTAAGCAGTAAACTCACCCGCGTCTTTTTGTCGCTTTGTTCCACTCCATCGATTACAAATTAGGCTGCGCTTCGCTTGGGCATGATTGCTGATAGTATGTCTTGGATAAGTATTAGCAATCACTTTTATTGCATTGCTCATGCGAACCATCGCTTTTCTATCCCCACTGCACAAAAATACCCCTCGAAAATCGCGATTTTTCGTACCTCAGATGTATTTCATTGGATTATCCGATCACGACCAACCAAAATCACTATAATCATTTGATTTTTTACCCCTCGATTTTGAGGGTATGTGATCAGACACCGACAAGAACGGTCTGCTTAAGATGGATTTCCTGCCATCTATTTGAATTAACGTGAGTGGAAGAGGCTAGTTGAATCACGAGCGCGCGTTGAAGCTGCTGCTCTTCGTGAAATTGATAGCCGCATCGGTCTTGGTAACTTCAAGACACTCGACACTAGCCGAGGAAAGATTATTCTGCGGCGCAACTGGCTTAAGACATACCTGCTGTTTGCTTGACGCTACACTATCTACTTCAGCGCAGCTCTCTGGACCAGTCTGCTCAATGCCCCTGATTCGCCTGTTCAAGCGGCCTGCATCACCATTGGATGAGACACCGCCCGCGAAGCGCTCTGCTTTACTCCCCACCCCTTCTGAGGAGCAGGAAATTATTGAGCTGGCCGTCATCAAGATAGGGGAAATTATCCTAGCCAGGAAATTATCCTAGTATCTTCGTCCATATCAGACCCCTCCGCTCGAGAGGTACTAGGAGAGCCCCTATAACTACGGCTGCATTCGACTGAAATTTCCGTAGGTATCTCCTCTCTCTCTCTACCTCTCTCTCAATAGTTAAAAAATGTCCCGTCGCCCCGCCTTTAGACCGCTATGGAACCTAAACCTCCCTGAAGTCGACCTCTCAGAAATAAACCAAAAGATCCCTCCCAACCCTCCTCCGTTCGGCAAGCTCCTCAATAAACTTTTTATTTACATATGTTTGCTGTAAATATATGCTATGGTGAATACTTTGAAAAAAAACGATTTATTAAAAAACAAGTATTGAAAATTCTTGTAAATATTACATCTGCTTTACTACTCTCATTAGTCATTTGAAGGGAAATACTTGGTGAGGATTATTATACTCCATAATATCCATAATATCAACACTCTCCAGCTAGCTTGCATTCTTTCATGTTTTGCCGTCCAAGGCTCGAATCTTTGGGGTGAGATCTCTGGGTGATATGAGGGAGATCTATCGGGTTTGAATCTCTGAAAATAAATTTCACCACACTTTTGGGGTGAGATCTCTGGGTGAGGCCTAAAAGGTCTGCCATTGGCAGGGGTTGGGACACCCACCTAACCTCCAAAAAGGGGCTATCTGGAGTTAAAAGTAGTGAAAACAACTTTTTTGCGTTCTGTTGCTCGGGGTACAGGAGCAGACCGAGGGGATCTGTTCAAACGCGCAGCTTACTGCTTATATTTCTCTGGAGTCCTTATGCGAATTTTGCCTTAAGAGTTTTTTTTTGTAATCGCAGTGTTGAAATTTAAATACTTTAGCTTAATTGACTAATGACAGTCTGGCCAATGTGTTTGACTGAAGTTAATTCTTTAGGTTTGCTGTCGCGCGGGCTTGGGTTGGGTGCGGACAGCTTTTGAACTAGCCAATACCTTTTATTACCTTAACTATCGGAAAACGTGCTCACTGCTTATACTTTTCTGATGGGTACCTTCCGTCCCATACATTTTGTGAAGTAAAAAGTAGAGTCATTGTGTAATATTCTATTACTGGCTGGAAAAAGCTGGAAAACGCAACTCAGCGGAAGTTGCACTTGACATCACGTGACTGCAAGAAGAGTTTTTAACAAGATGCACCCAAGAATTAATGCCATTAGCCCAAAATCTCTCGAAGAGATTGAGCAGGAAGGAAAGGAATAAACTACCTAACTACCTAAGTAGGCCTAACTGACAAACAAACTAACTTCCTACCTAACAAACTAACTACTTAACTACTTAACTACCAAACTAACTACCTAACTACCAAACTAACTACCTAACTACCAAACTAACTAAATAGATAACGCAACAAAATAAGTAAGTGATAGGCCTAGCAAGGTAAGATTGACTAAATTTGATCCTTATCTAATTTTGAAACATGTCACACTTTCATGTCGATACAAGGAGCAAAAAAGCAGAGCAAACAAAATCTTACCTTTAGCTAGTATGCCACCATACTTTTGAATGTGGGTTAAATAAAATAGTGGGGATCGCATTACTAGGCTAGAAATTTCACAACGCAGAAAAGCATCCTCTCTGAAAACCATAAGCTAATATAAGTAATTACTTAGCATTTCTACACAGCATTATTCTAGCCAGCGAAATTTAGGGTTTGAGACAGACAGGCTTTCTACTCGTACGCTCTGAAATTTCTAGCTTATAGAAGCCTGGGCGTTTGGGTTTGAGGTTGGGCGTGAGTCAACCTGGCATTGGAGAGAAAAAAACCCCTTCCCTTGGTCTGAACTCTCTGTCTCTCTCTCTCTCTCTCTCTCCTGCCCTCACGCTCCACCTATTGGCAGGGGTCTAGCAGACCTCACCTCACGAAAAAAATAGACCGCTAGCGGGGCATAGCTCACGGTGAGGTGAGCTCTGCTAGCGGGCCATAGCTCACTGTTTTCCCCTATCCACCCCTCCTCCAAGCGTCTCATTTGTCCTCACGAAATGGGGTGATTCATTACACTGTATGGGTTCATCCAGGGACAGTCTTTGTCCTCCCCTGACCCTAATAAATATGGTATACATAATGAAACGTCTTTGTTCCCAAATTCCCAACTGCAAAAACTGAAGCTCTGCTTCCACTGCGTTTTACTTTATTACCAATTGTAATTAATCGATCGCAGTAAAGCAGAGTGCTTTAACTACTATCAATAACATTTAAACATTCATTCATACCAACTAGTTTTACTAGATTACTAGACTCATAAGAGTAGTCTTTTTACTTTTTACTAAAAAGTACCAACTTGAAACTAAAGAGGTAAGACAATTCGGTACATGCTCTAACAAGCCCGCTTTTTTATATTAGCCAAGCGTAATTTACAAGCTGAAGCTCCTGTATTTAGCGTTTCAATAAAGCGTATAGTTTGATCAATTGTTAAGAGTATATTTGTCAAAAACAACCAGCTAAAATGGTTGTTTTTTGGTATTTCCTACGTTCTGTAGCAATAATTCAGTGGCTCTTGTAGCATACACAAATGCAGCTCATTAATCTATGAATCTATAATCTGTCAGTTTTGCAGCAAACTTATATAAGGATAGAGTGTATTGAATACTACTTTTTAACGCTAACAGCCAAACGATATTAGCATTCTGCAGCATAACCTTCAGTTTCTCATTTTATACGCTCAATATGATCATATAGCTAGCAGACTAAATGTCAAAAATAAGCAAACATTTTTATTTGAATTTGTTCAAATTTCTTAGAAAGAAGTATTGTTTATCTACGTCATAAAGGCCTTGTAAAGCACTGTATTTAAATTTATCAGTTTCTTAGAAATAAAGAAAATAAGTATAAAAATGGGTAAGATAACCAATTCATGAATAATATTGATCCGAATCAAACAATAAGTGCCTTAATATTGAAGTTAATTTAAGTTAGTATTTACTCCTCTAAATTATATAACCGTTTCAAATTTGTTTACACAAATAAAAATTATCGTTCTTAGAGAAATTTAAAATTTTAATTTTCTTAGAAGTAGACCAAAATTTATCGTAAATGTAAAACGTGCAACGTGCAACAACAATGCTGTTGTCAAATCTCTTAGCAATATAAATTTGCAGATTTACGAGTTAGGATACATGTAACAATTCTTCATATTTTTAACTATTCATGACCATACCCACATAAAACTTTTTCATCAGATAAGAACTATGTATGGCTTTGTATTTTTAATTTAAACAAGCAGCACTTGATTGCATTTAACTTTACTATATTAAAAGTTAAGATGTTTTACTAAACTTTACCTTTAAAAAGCTAAAAAACAAATCTTTCAAAGGGCTTGAATTAATAGTTGCATATTTAATAAATAAACTTTCAGATGGTTTTGACTATTGCAAATCTTTGGCTAAAAGATCAAGGATGTGGAAGTAAGTAATTGCAACTTGTAGCATAATGGGTACATTAATGTATTTTTCTTTTTTATTACCAATTCTGCCATTTTAAGTTATTGTAAAAGTTCCTTTAGAAACCAATATGATGGAGATATATATTTAGTAACTATTATAAAAGGGCTGCAAGACATTCAAACATATATGTTAGTGAAAGAAAAATTGCTTAAACTGCAATAAATGGCATTATTGGTTGTGTCTGTCTTAGTGCATAAATTTTATATGTTACATTCTGATTGACTATGATTATAGTTAAGTTGAATATAATGAGGCTATTGTAAAACATTGTTAGCTATATAAGATGCTTCAAACAACTTGCATTATAATAATGTGAGTTTGCATGGAAGTTACTAAAAATATTAAAGGGCTGATGTACTCTGTTAAAATAAAATAGAAAAAGATATAAGATGCCTTACTTTTTAAAAAAAATCAAGAATTAATAAAAATTTACAAATTTTGCTAAAAAGCATAGTCAAACAGAAGAATATATTCACTTAAAAAATTTTTTTTGTAATTATTTGCAGATAAATCTAATATTTGATCACTAAAATTTATTTTAGACTGGACCCCGGCTCTTCGACTAAGATATAGACAAGAAATTAGAGACCCTGCATTGAGAGAACGTTTAAAAAAGCGTGTTAAAAAAAGAGTTCTTTCATTACAATCCATTCTTAAAGAACTTGACAAAAGAAAGGAAACTTATGTATTGATTCGTATAAATAGGAATGATAAGCCACAATACTCTGTTTCACCAGATATACCTACTGATGAGGCTTTTGCAAAGACTTTGTCAGAAAAATGTGGTGAACTTTCAAAGGCAATAGTAAAAAAGCAAGAGGGTATTGCCAATGCCAAGGAAATTGCTGAAGCAACTATTGAGCCAATAGTGAACTTTGGCTTTGATGAATTTATTCAAAAAGGTGTAGGCTTTATGCGTAAAAAGCTTAGTGAAATGGCTAAGACAGCTTTTGAAAAAGCAGGCTTCACTACTCAAATTCCTTGGTCATTAATTGTGTCTGATCAGAACAACACGGGTCAACAGAAAGGCCCTGGAATCTTTCAGCCAAAATTATGTTCTCCACATAATTTAAATCTCGACCAGTGTGTAGCAGCTTTCACAGAAATTGCTGAGTGTGGAGGAGAGGTAAAATTCTGGTCCCATGCTGAATTCCTAGCTGCTAACCCAAATCCTGACTTGGATAATAATTCTATTGATGTGGCTTTAAATGAGCTGCCTAATGCAGTGACTAATGATCAATCAGGTAATCAAGATGAGAGCGATTTTGGGGTTCCTGATGAAGAGCATGGTGACTCTGATGAAGAAATGCCCCAAGGTACCAATCAAGCAGAGCCAATCATCCCACAGATAAGTCTATTTGCTCGTGCATCTAGCAACAATGATAACAATGTAAGTATTACTGATGAAAGATGTACAGAAAGACCCAGTGCAAATCATGACTTGCTACTACAAGCTTGTCAAGAATCAGGTATAAACCTGCAGCCTGGTGGCTATACTTATCAGCAAAATCCTCAGCAATTTTCAAGCCCAGCTTTTCTTGGGGTTCAGGCTCAAAGTTTGCCAATGCTGCAAAACTATCAATTTCCAATTTATCCAGCAGCTGTCCTGCAAAATCAGGTAACTTATGCATTACCTTCATCAGATGCAGGATTCATGCCACAACTTGTACCTTCCACTGTTCAAGGTCAGCCTCACAGGTTGAGTGTTGTTATTGAAGAGGTGCAATCTGATGAAAACGATCTGTGAACTCTTTATTCATTCAGAAAAAGGCTATTTTCTTCTTTTCTAAGCCTTGCTAACACTTGCACAATGATTTTCTGTGCTGTGTAGCCTCTTCAGGCTTTATGAAAATAATGCACTTATCCAAAGTGCCATCACTTTGCACTCTTGAAAAAGTGCTGTGAAACAAAATACACCATTAAATAATGGATCTCTAGATCATTATTATAGTGAGTTTGGAACAACAAAAGTTCTTTTAACCACGCCATTGACGGTCTCAAGCCCGCTATGCAAAAGTGGGAGAGAAAGAACTTATATTTGTTCCACTAAATTATTTTCTAAAACAAGTCTTTTTGTACAACATAGGTGCTTGTAAAAGATTATGAACTTATTTATACAATATTTATATTTTAATAACAAGATATACTGTAAATATATCTGCATATTTGTATAGAAAACAATTTAAGTTTGTAAATAATCATTGTACTATCTATTACTATACTTAGTCTTGTAAATTTGAAATGCTTGATATCACTACTTTGTATGCTTTTCTGTATATTAAGAACAAGCATTCTTCCTATAAGAAAAGTAACTTTAATTATATAAGAAGGCCAATATTTTTATATTTAAATAGGCAGACTCAAAGAAAGAACTTATTAAATAACAATAAAATTCTCTACAACATAACTGTTCATTTAAAAAACTATAGACATGTTTGTATAAGTATTAAAAATTATATATTGTAGTACTATGTAATTAAGTGAACAACATATATATTCCTGTACTGCATGCTGTATAGAGCGATTGAGAGTAGTTAATGTTAAAGTTTACAAAAGTCTTTCTTACACAAAATTAAGATGAAAATCAAAAAAGAATATGTCAATGTACATTAAAAATATGTTATAGTAATATGTGATTGTTGCTTGAGTGTAAGACTGTTTGCATAGAAAACAATAAGAAGACTCAGACAGTGTCAGACAGTTCTTGAAGTTTTCCCATAGTTTCTATGCAACAGCAAATTACACAAAGGTCACTAACTTACGTGAAGTGTTGATTTATTTATGCACGATGTATTTAACTGCTGACTATGGTTCAATAAGTATAAAAAAAGCTTCAAGGAATTGTAGAATTCTTTTATAAGCACTTTTTGCCTAGAAACTTGGTGATCTTTTCTTGGAAAAATACTTTAATTAAAAACTGCCAAAACCATAACGCTTGATTGTTTACTGAGTTGCAAAAGGATGATAGAGTGATTTGGTATATATGCAGTTTAAATAGCATCTATTTTGACTTTAATTAAAATAATAATTGCCCTTCAATATTTTTATTTATGTAAAAATTACTTACAATTATTTTTAACGTAAACGTACACAAAATCTTTACAATTTCAGCAATGACTAAGAAAAACAAAAAGGGCAAGAAGCCCGCTGCTGCTCCGGCACCCCCGCCGCCACGGCCCCCGCCTCCACCGCCGCCCCCTCCTACCCGCCCTACAACTCGCCGCTCTTATGCGGCGGTTGTAGCGGCCGCACCCCCACCCCCACCCCCTGTCCCGCCCCCGTTACCCGCCGCACCGCCTCCACCCGCCGCAGGCACACCCCGTCCCGCCCCTCGGCCTCCTCCATCACCCCCTCTCCCCCCCCAGCCTGCTGCGCGACCAGGCCCACCCGCACCCCGGCCCGGTCTTAATGCCCTCCTCCCCGACCCACCCCTTCCCCGTCGCCCGCCTGCCGAGCCCGCCGATCCCGGCGACGCTCTTCAGGCCTTCCACTTGCGCCCCCCCACGCATCGCGGAGGCGCCAAGTGGAGGGCCTGGAAGCGGAACGTAAGTGTTTTTTTAATTATGTACATAACAAATTTAATAAGTGTGACATGTTACTTTGATTCCAGTTTTTTCATTTTAGCGGGACACCATCCGTGGCTTCCTGCTGCAGCAGCAGAAGATTCTGCTGCTGCAGCTCCAGGCCTACTGCCGGGGGTAAGTTTGTCGTTTTATCTTTTGCAGACAGCAATTTAATGTAACAAATGAAGACACTGAAATATTATTTTTCGCACAATTTTAGCAACATCGATCCTCGGCACTGGCCTGGAGGAGGCCGCGGACGGGGCGGCGGGCGCGGCGGGCGCGGCGGAGGAGGCGGGCGCCTTGGCGGCCTGGGCGCCGGCAGCAGCAGCGGCGGTGGTAGACAGTGGTAAGTCATTTTTTAATCTATCACGTAGTGTGTATTAAAAATGTCATGGAGTTGATCGATTCCGTTTTAACAGTCAGATTCCCTACTAGATAAATTAATACAGGTCGCTTCAAAATCTAGTCATTTCAAAACATAGGAAATGTTAGCACAAGCTCCTTCGCTAGCTAGAAATTTCACCATCGAGAAATTTCAAAACCTAGAAAACTGCTTCAGCAATTTACAGTCTCAACATTTTCTAGGTTGTGAAATTCTTGCTATCTAAATTCAATTCTAGCCTGATCAATATACTTAATAGATAATTAGAGTGATCGATAAAAATAGATGGGTAGATAGATAGATAGATAGATTGATTGATTGATTGATAAATTTATAGGTAGATAGAAAGATAGATAGATAGATAGATAGATAGATAGATTGGTAGATGGCTACATAGATAGATAGATAGATAGATAGATAGATAGATAGATAGATAGATAGATAGATAGATAGATAGATAGATAGATAGATTGGTAGATGGCTACATAGATAGATAGATAGATAGATAGATAGATAGATAGATAGATAGATAATTAGATAGATAGATAGATTGGTAGATGGCTACATAGATAGATAGATAGATAGATAGATAGATAGATAGATAGATAGGTAGATAGATAGATAGATTGATTGATTGATTGATAAATTTATAGGTAGATAGAAAGATAGATAGATAAATGCATAGATCGATAGATAGATAGGTAGATGGATAGATTGATAGATAGATTGATAAATTTATCGGTAGATAGAAAGAAAGATATATAGATAGATAGATAGATAGATAGATAGATAGATAGATAGATAGATAGATAGATAGATAGATAGATAGATAGATTGGTAGATGGCTACATAGATAGATAGATAGATAGATAGATAGATAGATAGATAGATAGGTAGATAGATAGATTGATTGATAAATTTATAGGTAGATAGATAGATAGATCGATAGATAGGTACATAGATGGATAGTATGGATAGATAGATAGATAGATAGATAGATAGATAGACAGATAGATAGATAGGTAGATGGCTACATAGATAGATAGATAGATAGATAGGTAGATAGATAGATAGTATGGATAGATAGATCGATAGATAGATAGATAGATAGATAGATAGATAGATAGATTGGTAGATGGCTACATAGATAGATAGATAGATAGATAGGTAGATAGATAGATAGTATGGATAGATAGATAGATAGATAGATAGATAGATAGATAGATTGGTAGATGGCTACATAGATAGATAGATAGATAGATAGATAGATAGATAGATAGGTCGGTCAAGAAAAAAAGACAGGCGAGATCTAGTAGGTACTTGTATTTAGTAAATGAAAATAAAAAAATCTGACGACCGGTGGTAGATCAGGCTATGACGCTCAGATTTTGTCTTCGAATCATTTATTACCCAACGGAAATCTTCCAGAGCAGCTAAGCAACCTCGTAGAGCAGTTATAAACATGTAATAATTAATTAAAGTGGATGGACAGAGTAATACGTATATTAATCAGAATAGGCAGACGAGTAGATAAAAACCTAGGTGAATCGAATTTTTTGTATTGATAAAAAACTGCCGATTCTAATGTCCCATCCCCTTGATTCTTCAAAATAGCAGACATTAAAGCCAGTATAATTAAGTCTCATTCGTTCTCACCTAATTCTGATTTCTGATTATGGGCGATTCGAAAATTATGTACAATACAATTTCAGTATTAATTACATATTACTAATTGATGCACAATAATCCCAGACAAATTTGGTATCTTTTGCAGCAAACCCAATTAAATTTCGTTCCCGCACATCGAAATATAACTCACGAAGGCCCAAAAAGCACAGTTAATAACTACTAACAACAGTTATAGTCAGTTAAATAATTGTTACTAATAATAGCTAATAATAATTGACACGGGATAGAAAAGGCGTTGAGTGTTAGTTCATGATGCTATGAAGGAACTAGTGACTCATTTCTTAGTAAATTGGATTATTCATTAAAGTCCGTTCGTCTCCAAATGTACATTCAGAGTCATCCCCCAACATTTGACTTCGCGTAAACAGAGGGGTGAAAATGACTTTAGGTTTCACAACTAGTGAATACCCCTCCAACCACTCCTCCTTGAAATTGAATTAAAGCCAATAAATACTGTTTCGCGTGCCACCGCTCTGGTTAATTCTGAGGTTAGCTAACTTAGCTCTTGTCTTGTACGAGTAGGAATAACGTAACAGGTAAAGTGATTCTCTTAGGTTTAGGAAATTTGCGAAGCTTCATCGGCTAATTTCGTGCGATATAAAGATTCTATTTACAAAACTTTGCAATATTTTCAATTAGATATAACGGCAGTATATTTATATATCATTAGGTATAGATAAGTAATCAAAATTTCAGATTTTTTTGGCCAAAAAATTTCTTTTAGTCAGTGCCTATACTATTTCTATCACGCAGATTCATAAGCTGCTATAAAATTGTGTTTCAAGTTTTATTTGTGGCGAAATCTTTTTAACTGGTTGAGACATTTTGGGCTGTAGAAAATTAAGCCAACTGAATTGTTATTGATGCAAAAGCAGCTTACCAATCTGCGTGTTATAGAATACAGAACCGGCTATCTTAGAATCTCAATCTTTTTAACTGGCTTAGGTTTTTTGGCTGTAGGAAAGTCTTCAGTTTCCCATGCTATCTATCTATCTGTCTATTAATCTATCCATCTATCTACGTATCTATCCATCTATCTGTCTATCTATCCATGTATCTATCTATCTATCTATCTATTTATCTATCCATCTATCTATCTGTCTGTCTGTGTATCTATCTATCTATGTGTCTATCTATCCATGTATCTATCTATCTATCTATCTATCTATCTATCTATCTATCTATCTATCTATCCATGTATCTATCTATCTATCTATCTATCTATCCATGTATCTATCTATCTATCTATCTATCTATCTATCTATCTATCTATCTATCTATCTATCTATCTATCTATCCATGTATCTATCTATCTATCTATCTATCTATCTATCCATCTATCAATCTGTCTGTCTACCTTTAAAACTACGATCAGACTACTATCACAATTTGATAAGTTTCTCTTCAAGGAGTATATTACTTCCATTAACTGCTGGGTGCCCCAGTATTTAGTTCGAATGTAGCAGATGCCCTAGTGCTAGTTGGGCTGTAGGAAATTAAAATCACAACTTGATATTCTTGATATGAGTTACCTCTGTCTATTCTTAGGTTTCTGCAGGCTTTGAAGTTATTGTAGTGGTATCACTATGCTCTAGTTCGGCTTCAGTTTGCCCTTCAGGTATCTGGATACAAAAGAAATTTATTTATTCGCCTTGTTTCAGTTGCGGTCACAACGGACCAATAGAAATTAGGGAACCTAGGTTGGGTGTTGCGTCTTCCTGACGCCGATTTGTCGCTGACGCCGATTAACTAAATAGTCACTTGTGGAATGTATTCTTCCTTATCAGCTTTGGTAGTTTCTACCAAGTAAAATTTAGGAATAGGTTTGCCGATGTGTATCGAAAATACTTTATTTTGTTCAGAAGGCGCCATGCTTAACATGCATCTTTAAAATGCTTCTGTAAATAAGTAAGAAGGAAAATTCTTAAAAAAAATTCACTGGCGTAGTCTGCATAATCCTAATAGTATTATTAATATTAATATCTTACCTAACATTACACAAAATTTCGTTTATAACTTATATGTTCATCTAAACAGCGTATATTTTTTTTAGATTTCATTAATTTCACCCTCAATGCCTTAAACTTCAGATGCAAAATCAACAAGAACAGCAGCAGCAGCAGCTGCAGCAGCAGCAACAACAGCAGCAGCAGCCGCAACAGCAGCAGCAGCCGCAACAGCAGCAGCAGCCGCAACAGCAGCAGCAGCAGCGGCAGAGTGAGAGGCAGCGCAGGCGCATTCGTGCCCTGCGCTCCAGCGGCCTGCGCTGCCTCTTCAAATGAAATTTGAAGTCAAATTGAAGTGAAATGAAGTGAAGTGAAATTGAAGTGAAATTGAAGTGAAGTGAAGTGAAGTGAAATTGAAGTGAAATTCAAATGAAATGAAATGAAAATTGCTGCTGAACAAGAGAACAAGAACAAGAAAAAGCTGCTGATTTTGGAAACTTGTCTCGTATCTTATTTTATTTTTGATAATGCAGCTAAGAAAACCAAGTTTTTGGGTTTGACGAGGCTAACACCCTCTCCATGAAAAATAAGCCTGCTGCACTCCCTGTTAGGCAGAATCCCAGGTAGCCAAATCACACTAATAACTAATTTCTTTGCACAGTCTCAATCTGAACTCAATCCTCAACACCAAACACTAACCTAGAAAACTAAACTTCAGGATTTTAAAAGCACACAAGTTTTTGTTATGAGCTAGAACAAAATTAAGCGGCTATCAAAATTTGCAACAATTTTCAGCTGTAAGGACCCCACAATAAAAAATGAAAATCAAAGTTCGGCCAGTCAATGGAAGTGCCGAATAATCAAAGTTACGGCTCGATCAACTCAAATGCCACTATCTGGTGCCTGAGACCGTCTTGCTGAAGCCGGGACCTGGACGCTAACAGACTCGCTCGAGCAGCATGTCAACGCGACGAATGTTGTCCTGATGCGGGCCGATGTCACGATCGGCTACGAGCGGGCGTCCAAAGTGGCACTCTATCACGGCGACGGCCTGGAAGGTCCAAGTGAGCTTCTGCACAGTCGACGACTCCAGCTGAAGGGCCATGCCATGTGCTTTAGTTCCCGATTCTGTTGAGGTCAGAAATTTTTATATTTTCTGTCGGTTGGGAATGGAAGTAATAGCTCGTAATTTTACCTTTGCGCCCCAATTCAATTTCAAGGCGCCTACCGCCTTGCCGTTTGCACCGGCTTCAAGCCCAACAGCGGCACCACGGCCAGCGTGTTCTTCATCGCGTGCGGCAACGAGGTCGACACCGGGCCGAGGTGCATGGCCGATCCGTACAAGCCGGCACTGCGCACTGGCAACGTCAACTCCTTCTTGATGATTTGGCACGACAACGCTGGCCCCATCCGTCCTGGTGCCTCGGCACAATTGTTATCAAGGATCTGTAGACTGGCGAATTCAGCTTCCCTTGTGGCCGACTGCTCCAGCGCGATCGCCGCTTCGTCGTCTTTGTCGATGCCATCCAAGCGTCGGCCGCGGCCCGCTGACCCCGCCTCGCCCGACCTGCTGATCCCTGACCTGCCGGATACCGCCAGTCTGCAATTATATGAATTATAAATCTGATCCGTGATCCCCATTCAGAATCCCTCGATTCTAAACCTCTTTTAGTAATTCCACGATTCTGTTCCCAATCAGAAATCTCATGGTTCTGAATTCAGTGTTGCCACTGCTGCGATTTTAGTTTAGTTAGACTCGTCCTTAAACACTGATCAAAATCGTCCTTAAACACCCCTCAAAATCGTCCCTAAATACCCCTCAAAATCGTCACTAAATACCCATCAGAATCGTCCTTAAATACCCATCAGAATCGTCCTTAAACACCCCTCAAAATCGTCCTTAAACACCCATCAAAATCGTCCTTAAACACCCCTCAAAATCGTCCCTAAATACCCCTCAAAATCGTCACTAAATACCCATCAGAATCGTCCTTAAATACCTATCAGAATCGTCCTTAAACACCCCTCAAAATCGTCCCTAAATACCCCTCAAAATCGTCAGTAAATACCCATCAGAATCGTCCTTAAATACCCATCAGAATCGTTCTTAAACACCCCTCAAAATCGTCCCTTACATCACTCTAAATCGTCCCTAAATACCCATCAGAATTGTCATTATATACCCATCAAAATAGTCCTTAAATACCCATCAGAATCGTCCTTAAATACCCATCAGAATCGTCCTTAAATACCCATCAGAATCGTCCTTAAAAATCACTCTAAATCATCCTTAAATACCCATCAGAATCGTCCTTAAACATCCCTCAAAATCGTCCTTAAACACCCCTCAAAATCGTCCTTAAACACTCATCAGAATCGTCCTAAAACACCCATCAGAATCGTCCTTAAATACCTATCAGAATCGTCCTTAAACACCCTTCAAAATCGTCCTTAAACATCCTGCAATTTTTCCATCATCCAGCGATTAAACACCCATCAGAATCGTCCTTAAACACCCCTCAAAATCGTCACTAAATACCCATCAGAATCGTTCTTAAACACCCCTCAAAATCGTCCCTTACATCACTCTAAATCGTCCCTAAATACCCATCAGAATTGTCATTATATACCCATCAGAATCGTCCTTAAACACCCCTTCAAAATCGTCCTTAAACATCCTGCAATTTTTCCATCATCCAGCCATTATTTATTTGATATTGATAGTGGCAACACTGGTTCTGATCCGCTTTATATTTCCAGTGTAACGCTGCAAAATTTAATCAGACGTGAATTTTACTGTTTGTTGATGTTGCTATGAGAACAATCATAAAAAAATTTGTCACAGATACATAATCGAAAGTTGTAAATGTGCAACCATAATAAAAACTTCAAAAAATTACTGTAACATTATTAAACAAATGTTACATGACAATTGACAATTCAAGTAGTGCATTTAATCAAAATATTACTGAATTTCGTTTTCTTCTGTAAATATTTTTAAATCCCAAAGTTCGGATCAGAACTGACACTTTTGATATTAGATCACGACAGAAAGAATTTACGTGCAAAGGATATATTTTTAAATCCCAAAGTTCGGATCAAAATTGACACTTTTGATATTAGATCACGACAGAAAGATTTTACGTGCAAAGGATATATTTTTAAATCCCAAAGTTCGGATCAAAATTGACACTTTTGATATTAGATCACGACAGAAAGATTTTACGTGCAAAGGAAATATTTTTAAATCCCGAAGTTCGGATCAAAATTGACACTTTTGATATTATATCACGACAGAAAGATTTTTCTAATCTGCCTGGAGCAGGCAGAACGCGTGCTACTCGGTAAGAACTGTCATGTCCGAAGGCCTAGAAGGTTTGTAATTGGCCGCGCAGAGTTTTTTTAGCTGTGCCATGCTATTAAATAAAGCCGGCCTGATTTCATATAAGTTTCATATAATGGGTGCCCCCAGGGGATTCATAACAATTGAAGCTTTATCGCTATAGGCAAAATTTATAGCAAATCCGCATTCTACTACTTGCTCTCTAGTCGTCAGGAGTTTTTCTACAAGGCATGCATTATCAGCTGTAAATGATTGAATGGGATCATGACTGAGACGAATAGACTATATTATGCCACCTACCCGATGTAAAATTTCCATGATTCATGTATACATGTAGAATATCCCTGCCAGGTTCGAATGCTGCAAGACCCCCAACCCTGACACACGTCTTTTAAGCCAGTTGTTATATAATTAAGCGGATCTAGAAAGACAAACTGGAATTAGCTAATGTAGTCTTTATGAGTCTTGACTAACAAAGCATTCTGTCACATGTGGTCGACAATCTGCATGGAAGTCGAGGTTAAGCAGGCAGAACGTGTGCCACTCGGGAGGATCTGTCATGTGTGAAAGCCTTGGAGGTTTCTAATTGGCCGCGCAGAGTTTTTTGCATGCAGCTGTGCCATGCTTTTAAAGGCTGCATGCGTGTTATCATATAAAGGGTGCCCCCAGGAAATTCATAACAATTGAAGCTTTATCGCTATAGGCAAAATTTATAGCAAATCCGCATTCTACTACTTGCTCTCTAGTCGTCAGGAGTTTTTCTACAAGGCATGCATTATCAGCTGTAAATGATTGAATGGGATCATGACTGAGACGAATAGACTATATTATGCCACCTACCCGATGTAAAATTTCCATGATTCATGTATACATGTAGAATATCCCTGCCAGGTTCGAATGCTGCAAGACCCCCAACCCTGACACACGTCTTTTAAGCCAGTTGTTATATAATTAAGCGGATCTAGAAAGACAAACTGGAATTAGCTAATGTAGTCTTTATGATTCTTGACTAACAAATCATTCTGTCACATGTGCTTGACAATCTGCATGCAACTAATCTGCCTGGAGCAGGCAGAACGCGTGCTACTCGGTAAGAACTGTCATGTCCGAAGGCCTAGAAGGTTTGTAATTGGCCGCGCAGAGTTTTTTGCATGCAGCTGTGCCATGCTATTAAAGGCTGCATGCGTGTTATCATATAAAGGGTGCCCCCAGGAAATTCATAACAATTGAAGCTTTATCGCTATAGGCAAAATTTATAGCAAATCCGCATTCTACTACTTGCTCTCTAGTCGTCAGGAGTTTTTCTACAAGGCATGCATTATCAGCTGTAAATGATTGAATGGGATCATGACTGAGACGAATAGACTATATTATGCCACTTACCCGATGTAAAATTTCCATGATTCATGTATACATGTAGAATATCCCTGCCAGGTTCGAATGCTGCAAGACCCCCAACCCTGACACACGTCTTTTAAGCCAGTTGTTATATAATTAAGCGGATCTAGAAAGACAAACTGGAATTAGCTAATGTAGTCTTTATGATTCTTGACTAACAAATCATTCTGTCACATGTGCTTGACAATCTGCATGCAACTAATCTGCCTGGAGCAGGCAGAACGCGTGCTACTCGGTAAGAACTGTCATGTCCGAAGGCCTAGAAGGTTTGTAATTGGCCGCGCAGAGTTTTTTGCATGCAGCTGTGCCATGCTATTAAAGGCTGCATGCGTGTTATCATATAAAGGGTGCCCCCAGGAAATTCATAACAATTGAAGCTTTATCGCTATAGGCAAAATTTATAGCAAATCCGCATTCTACTACTTGCTCTCTAGTCGTCAGGAGTTTTTCTACAAGGCATGCATTATCAGCTGTAAATGATTGAATGGGATCATGACTGAGACGAATAGACTATATTATGCCACTTACCCGATGTAAAATTTCCATGATTCATGTATACATGTAGAATATCCCTGCCAGGTTCGAATGCTGCAAGACCCCCAACCCTGACACACGTCTTTTAAGCCAGTTGTTATATAATTAAGCGGATCTAGAAAGACAAACTGGAATTAGCTAATGTAGTCTTTATGATTCTTGACTAACAAATCATTCTGTCACATGTGCTTGACAATCTGCATGCAACTAATCTGCCTGGAGCAGGCAGAACGCGTGCTACTCGGTAAGAACTGTCATGTCCGAAGGCCTAGAAGGTTTGTAATTGGCCGCGCAGAGTTTTTTGCATGCAGCTGTGCCATGCTATTAAAGGCTGCATGCGTGTTATCATATAAAGGGTGCCCCCAGGAAATTCATAACAATTGAAGCTTTATCGCTATAGGCAAAATTTATAGCAAATCCGCATTCTACTACTTGCTCTCTAGTCGTCAGGAGTTTTTCTACAAGGCATGCATTATCAGCTGTAAATGATTGAATGGGATCATGACTGAGACGAATAGACTATATTATGCCACTTACCCGATGTAAAATTTCCATGATTTATGTATACATGTAGAATATCCCTGCCAGGTTCGAATGCTGCAAGACCCCCAACCCTGACACACGTCTTTTAAGCCAGTTGTTATATAATTAAGCGGATCTAGAAAGACAAACTGGAATTAGCTAATGTAGTCTTTATGATTCTTGACTAACAAATCATTCTGTCACATGTGCTTGACAATCTGCATGCAACTAATCTGCCTGGAGCAGGCAGAACGCGTGCTACTCGGTAAGAACTGTCATGTCCGAAGGCCTAGAAGGTTTGTAATTGGCCGCGCAGAGTTTTTTGCATGCAGCTGTGCCATGCTATTAAAGGCTGCATGCGTGTTATCATATAAAGGGTGCCCCCAGGAAATTCATAACAATTGAAGCTTTATCGCTATAGGCAAAATTTATAGCAAATCCGCATTCTACTACTTGCTCTCTAGTCGTCAGGAGTTTTTCTACAAGGCATGCATTATCAGCTGTAAATGATTGAATGGGATCATGACTGAGACGAATAGACTATATTATGCCACTTACCCGATGTAAAATTTCCATGATTCATGTATACATGTAGAATATCCCTGCCAGGTTCGAATGCTGCAAGACCCCCAACCCTGACACACGTCTTTTAAGCCAGTTGTTATATAATTAAGCGGATCTAGAAAGACAAACTGGAATTAGCTAATGTAGTCTTTATGATTCTTGACTAACAAATCATTCTGTCACATGTGCTTGACAATCTGCATGCAACTAATCTGCCTGGAGCAGGCAGAACGCGTGCTACTCGGTAAGAACTGTCATGTCCGAAGGCCTAGAAGGTTTGTAATTGGCCGCGCAGAGTTTTTTGCATGCAGCTGTGCCATGCTATTAAAGGCTGCATGCGTGTTATCATATAAAGGGTGCCCCCAGGAAATTCATAACAATTGAAGCTTTATCGCTATAGGCAAAATTTATAGCAAATCCGCATTCTACTACTTGCTCTCTAGTCGTCAGGAGTTTTTCTACAAGGCATGCATTATCAGCTGTAAATGATTGAATGGGATCATGACTGAGACGAATAGACTATATTATGCCACTTACCCGATGTAAAATTTCCATGATTCATGTATACATGTAGAATATCCCTGCCAGGTTCGAATGCTGCAAGACCCCCAACCCTGACACACGTCTTTTAAGCCAGTTGTTATATAATTAAGCGGATCTAGAAAGACAAACTGGAATTAGCTAATGTAGTCTTTATGATTCTTGACTAACAAATCATTCTGTCACATGTGCTTGACAATCTGCATGCAACTAATCTGCCTGGAGCAGGCAGAACGCGTGCTACTCGGTAAGAACTGTCATGTCCGAAGGCCTAGAAGGTTTGTAATTGGCCGCGCAGAGTTTTTTTAGCTGTGCCATGCTATTAAATAAAGCCGGCCTGATTTCATATAAGTTTCATATAATGGGTGCCCCAGGGGATTCATAACAATTGAAGCTTTATCGCTATAGGCAAAATTTATAGCAAATCCGCATTCTACTACTTGCTCTCTAGTCGTCAGGAGTTTATCTACAAGGCATGCATTATCAGCTGTAAATGATTGATTGAATGGGATCATTGATTGAATGGGATACTTGCTCTCTAGTCGTCAGGAGTTTTTCTACAAGGCATGCATTATCAGCTGTAAATGATTGAATGGGATCATGACTGAGACGAATAGACTATATTATGCCACCTACCCGATGTAAAATTTCCATGATTCATGTATACATGTAGAATATCCCTGCCAGGTTCGAATGCTGCAAGACCCCCAACCCTGACACACGTCTTTTAAGCCAGTTGTTATATAATTAAGCGGATCTAGAAAGACAAACTGGGATTAAGTGCTCGCATCTACTTCGGGTAAATAATGGAATAGTATGATTTGGTTGGCCTAGTTTGTACAATCTGTAATTTACCTAACTTAGATAAAGGTTTAACGAGACTTACCCTGCTAAATGAATCGTTGGACGTGAGTTTCGTTCATCTATTGAATCTGTATATGACGTTGTAGACACGAAATATTATGGTATAAACGAAATCAAGACTGCGTACATGTACTTCGCAGCATGTTTGAGCGGCTTGCAGAGGGAACGAAGCAGCTGGAGCAGGCTAGGTAGCTAGGTAAGCATTTGGTCTGCCATTTATATCCTATATAAACAACATCATAAACCTGGCTAATATAACCCCATAAGTAAGAAAGGGCTGGCTATATAGCCAGTTTGTAACCCACGTCTTACTGGACTGTCTGACTGACTCACACTCTGCCCGAACTAGACGTAAACCGGCGGAATTGAGTTGGAGTGCAGACGCACCCCAGTCCCAGCCTGAATGCATGCAGGTTAGATTCCCCTAATTTTTTTCGTGTGTGTACTTTTACTTTTAGATACGCAGCTACGTGCATTGCAATAAGCACATTCACGTGTGTGGTTCACCTGCTTCAGTATGTTGGTTCAAGAAGAAAGCAGAAAGTTGTCAGAAAGGACTAACTAAAAATAAATATCGGATTCGAACCGGTTAGGGTAGCTGGGTAGGTTTACTTGAAACCCAGAAGAATCGTTATTTATGCAATATTTTATTTATTGACACATAACTTTGATGACGCAGAAAAGTACGTTTACTTTCGAAACAGAATTGGATAATACTACAAAGAAATTTTGTCGAAAGATAAGAACAAAAATATAGGCATTCGGCTTAAAATTAAAAGCACTCACGAAGCTTGTGGGACAGTTAGGCAGGAAATAAAACGGAAAGCCAGAAGCGGATGCATATTCTAAAGTAGTCAACTGAATACAGTAGTAAGTTTATTTTACGTAATTAAGTTAAGAAACATGTCGTCTTAAGAGTGTAAAGCCATAGGATGTTTTAAATAAAGTTTATTAGAAGGATAGCTAGATACATGTACGGTCCGAGCTTCTTTAACAGTATGCCATATTATAGTTAGAGCACGCCAGGAAGATTTAAGAAGCACAGCAATATTCATAAATCCCAAAGTTCAGATCGAAATTTACACTTTTGATATTTGATCACGCCAGGAAGATTTTACATACAGACCAGCACAAGAAAAAATTATACTGAATATGACACAGTGACGCAAAAGGTACAAAAAACGTAGTGTAATCAATCAAATGTCTTTAAGCAAATTCGACGGCTAACGGTCTTCCTCTGGATCCCATGGTACTCGGCTGGGCAACGTCATGGCAACGACTTGTCAACAAATTCAAGTTTTCACCGCTGCTGAAAGTATGCGTGAAATTGCTATAGCTGATGGTTTAAAACAACGAACCCTAACTTGCTTGTTAAGTAATGGAAGGAAAAAAGGAAATAGGTTGATGTGGCTACAATAGGGAAGAAAGTTTGGGAGGGAGGGAAACGAAAAGAGATATGCATATGATGGAATATAGAAGGGGGCAATAGAATATAATCGGAGATACTGGACGATGAGAGCGGACGATTCAGTTTTATGGTGCAATAATACTAAGGACACATACAGAGACACGGGACAAATAGACAGTTACGAGAGAGGGCGATGCGGAGAAGAGTGAGATAGAAGAGAAAGAAATAATACGGTTATGGGAGAACGGGATGGGTAGAGAAAGTGAGATAGAGGAAGAAAGCAGTTCTTTAGGATTTAAGAGTTTATAAAAGTATTAAGAAAAAACCTGCGTGTGGCAACAAATTGTCTTACGATTCGTATCGAAATGGTATGAAAAACTTTCAAGTCACGTAATAAAATTATGCTTAGCTAGGCAATAATTCCAATCGGCAGGGTCAAGGTTTATTAACATTTTTTACAAAAGCAACACGAGTAGGGTGAGTAGTAGACAGAGTAGAGTAGGGTTTTAGATAGACCAAACCTGCGTAAGTAAACGTATGCGAAATCCTGGCTTAAAAACATTAAAGAAGCTCAGTTCTTTCTCTCCCACTTTCGCAAACAGGGCTTGAGACCGTCCAAGGCGTGGTTAAAAGAACTGAGCTTGGCTGCAATGGAGTTGCTGGCTGGCACAGCACTTTTTGAGATGTAGCCTTCTCAAGTGCAGGTGTCTGTGTTACCTGTGCTGGCTACAAGGAGATTAAGAATTGCACAGCAACGTTTCAAGGGAAGAAAAGTTTGTTGCAAGGTGCTTAGTAGCGACTTCTATACGCTGGATGAATGAATAATAGTCAATTCAACAAGCCATGAGGTAGGGTAACTTAAAGAAGTTTATTTGGAGATGATGAAGGTAAAGTAGGATCAAACTCAGTAGACGTCGCAAACTTGCGCGGATTTTGTCTACGAATAATCAATTTATGTGAAATACGTAGTGGTACCTTTTGTGGAAAAACGACAGGGATGGGATGGCGACCAATTTTTGCTGGAACCGTCGCTTTGACAGCATGACAACCATTATTAGGTTTAACTGGCCTGCTATCTCGGGGACAAAACTCTGATGCTTTAGGAGCCCCGCAGTCACAGCTGTGTGATAGACAGTATGGTGAGCAAGGTAGTTTTGTCATGGGCGCCGGCTCGTTGTTGTTATACATATCATGAAGTTGATTCAGTTCGTCGACGACAACTGTGTGTGGAAGACGCACCAGAGGAGGCATTTGATCGACAGTAGCCAATTCGTAGAGTCTAGTTAACATTTGGGAAGCTCGATCACGCATTTGCCTGATAGCAACGCGTCCAGACAAGGACCTACGCTTCAAATGGTATTCCTTAGGATGTTGCGTCACATAGTGATGCCATGGATTAGAAATAAGGATGCCACACACGAGACAGAGACAGGCGTCCTTTGATTTAGATGTAGCCTTCGAATACTCAATCATAGCTTTTACACGTTCTTCAGAAACAAGAGGGTGCTTCTTTTGACAGTGGCTCCACAATTTGTCGGATCGACCAGACCAAGAGCAGACGAGACACTGGACTCGCGCGTGTTTATTTGGCATGCTTATTTAATTCAGTGAAACTAGTTCGTTAAACCGAGAAGCTGAAATTGTGGACAAATGGACATGTCAAACACATAATATACGTCTACTTGAAAGTAAGAAATTACTTAAATGTGCTTATTAAGGAAGAGGAAAAGCTTACAACATTGTAAATTATAGAAACGGGAAGACAGGGAAAAAGTGTGACATTAAAAATAGGGATGGAGAAAGTACCAGGACAGGGAAGAGACAATGAAGACAGACCTAGAGATAGTAGAATAGACGGTAAGAAAGATAAAGGGGACCGGAAGAAATAGGTTCTTGCTTATTGTATTAATCCATTTAGTGACGCAAAATGCATTTTGAGAAGATTTACAGTAAAACAGTAAAATAGGATAAATAAATATAATGGGATATAGGAGAACGAATCAAGACAAGAGGTAGAGAAAGTGAGATAGAGGAAGAAGCCAGTTCTTTGGGATGTAAGAGTTTCTAAAACTATTGAGCAAAACCTAGCTGTGCCTAGAATTTTCCTTTTCAAAAAGTATGAAAAAAATATCAAGTCACGCAACAAAATCCCAAAGCTATGCATCAATTGGACAAGGTCAACGTTTTTAACATTTCTTACGGAAGCAAACAGAGTACGGTGAGTATATTAAGTAGACGAAATCAGCGTATAAATTATGGCAAGGCTTATAAAAATCATGGTGCATATTTTCTGCTACTAATTAGAGGAGCCAATGAGTGGCATGATAAAATTATAATAAAAGCAATGATTTAAAACATTAAAGAAGCTCAGTTCTTTCTCTCCCACTTTCACAAACAGGGCTTGAGACCGTCCAAGGCGTGGTTAAAAGAACTGAGCTTGGCTGCAATGGAGTTGCTGGCTGGCACAGCACTTTTTGAGATGTAGCCTTCTCAAGTGCAGGTGTCTGTGTTACCTGTGCTGGCTACAAGGAGATTAAGAATTGCACAGCAACGTTTCAAGGGAAGAAAAGTTCGTTGCAAGGTGCATCAGCAGTGAAGTTCATGCCACGAGGCACTGCAAGTTAGAGATGAGAATTTTATCCCAGTATAAAGTCATAAGATTCGTACCGAAATACCGCGAATAAATAAATCTACGACTGTAGCCATGGGAATTTAGCTAAGCATTCAGCTTGTCGCTCTCCATAATCAAAGAGGAGTTCGGTCGTCTCAGCAATGTCTGAAATTGCAAAGAATCCAATCCTAGCAGTATGGCGTCCAACTTCTTTGCAAGGAGCAATAATTTTAGGAATCAAGTTGGGGTGCGTCTTGCTATGATTAATGTAACGTCCAACAGAAAAGGTCAAAGTGGCATCCTCGCACAATGCTTTTGACCCATAAAAAAAGAAAAATGCGTACGCTGGAGATTCGCCTTCACATTCACGCCTTCTCTCTCTAGCGACTCCTTCTTTACGAGACAACACTGTGCCACCGTAAAAACATACAAAAGATTTAGCCTTTATACATTCACCTGCGTACACTCCGTAGCCTTTTTCACCAGCTGACTGAACCAAAAGCTTTACGTCCTGAAACTTTTTTGCCTTGGAACAGACCTGGAGACAGGAATTTCTACCAGCCAGTGATTCTTGTACCCTGCAAGAAAATGGTTTGTTAAAGAATACGTCACTCAAATACGAATCGTAGAAATAGACAGAATTAATTCCAAACACCAGTCTTCGAAGCTTATACGTACCGTTCTGCAGCGAATGATTCGCCTTCGTCATCATAGCCACGGACAGGGTAAGCAGGCAACGGCTGGTCGGACATGAACCACCAGTAGAGCTCTCCTAGGCGTCGAACGGCTCGCTTTCTTGCAAGTCGAATAGACGGCTGACCAGTGAGCGAGGCATTCATTTGCTTGTAGTCAACTGTGTGAAACGTTAAGTAGTGCGCACGAATGTTGGTAGCAAATTGGTCGCACAGCGCACATAGCTTAGTATCCCTTTTTTTGACCAGCGCAGAAATTGTACGACACTATTGGCTTTTTCTTCTTCGACGCGATGAAGACTTGTCAGATGTGAAACGAGTCTAAAAGCACGTCCACTATAGCGAGCCGAATTAGGGGGGCACAAAGGGCAGTTGTAATTGTATTGCATCGCAAAGCAGATCTTGTTCTTAATGATTAATTGATTGTAGTAAATCACCAAACAAAGCTGAAAATTGAAAAGGGCATTAAAATGTATATGATAAGTAATAATTGCTTCTTTCACATATTAATTAAGTGGACTAACCATTCGCCAGAAAGTGCATATAAAAGTTGTAATTTTGTTTCATATTTACTCATGAAAGTATATGAAAGTAAATAGTATTATAGACATACATAAAGCCACTTTTATCAAACGTTTACGAATTTAATGAGTTTGAATCCGTTTATGAACTGCATTGAAAATTCCCACTACATTTTGGACACCCGTCGTATATATGTATGGCTTGGCTACAAATTTTATTTGCTACAAAAGCTTATTTCTACAGGCTTCTGCTAAATAGAACTAAATATTGAAATTTGATGAAAAAGCTCAGTTCTTTCTCTCCCACTTTCGCAAACAGGGCTTGAGACTAGGAGAGCCCCTATAACTACGGCTGCATTCGACTGAAATTTCCGTAGGTATCTCCTCTCTCTCTCTACCTCTCTCTCAATAGTTAAAAAATGTCCCGTCGCCCCGCCTTTAGACCGCTATGGAACCTAAACCTCCCTGAAGTCGACCTCTCAGAAATAAACCAAAAGATCCCTCCCAACCCTCCTCCGTTCGGCAAGCTCCTCAATAAACTTTTTATTTACATATGTTTGCTGTAAATATATGCTATGGTGAATACTTTGAAAAAAACGATTTATTAAAAAACAAGTATTGAAAATTCTTGTAAATATTACATCTGCTTTACTACTCTCATTAGTCATTTGAAGGGAAATACTTGGTGAGGATTATTATACTCCATAATATCCATAATATCAACACTCTCCAGCTAGCTTGCATTCTTTCATGTTTTGCCGTCCAAGGCTCGAATCTTTGGGGTGAGATCTCTGGGTGATATGAGGGAGATCTATCGGGTTTGAATCTCTGAAAATAAATTTCACCACACTTTTGGGGTGAGATCTCTGGGTGAGGCCTAAAAGGTCTGCCATTGGCAGGGGTTGGGACACCCACCTAACCTCCAAAAAGGGGCTATCTGGAGTTAAAAGTAGTGAAAACAACTTTTTTGCGTTCTGTTGCTCGGGGTACAGGAGCAGACCGAGGGGATCTGTTCAAACGCGCAGCTTACTGCTTATATTTCTCTGGAATCCTTATGCGAATTTTGCCTTAAGAGTTTTTTTTTGTAATCGCAGTGTTGAAATTTAAATACTTTAGCTTAATTGACTAATGACAGTCTGGCCAATGTGTTTGACTGAAGTTAATTCTTTAGGTTTGCTGTCGCGCGGGCTTGGGTTGGGTGCGGACAGCTTTTGAACTAGCCAATACCTTTTATTACCTTAACTATCGGAAAACGTGCTCACTGCTTATACTTTTCTGATGGGTACCTTCCGTCCCATACATTTTGTGAAGTAAAAAGTAGAGTCATTGTGTAATATTCTATTACTGGCTGGAAAAAGCTGGAAAACGCAACTCAGCGGAAGTTGCACTTGACATCACGTGACTGCAAGAAGAGTTTTTAACAAGATGCACCCAAGAATTAATGCCATTAGCCCAAAATCTCTCGAAGAGATTGAGCAGGAAGGAAAGGAATAAACTACCTAACTACCTAAGTAGGCCTAACTGACAAACAAACTAACTTCCTACCTAACAAACTAACTACTTAACTACTTAACTACCAAACTAACTACCTAACTACCAAACTAACTACCTAACTACCAAACTAACTAAATAGATAACGCAACAAAATAAGTAAGTGATAGGCCTAGCAAGGTAAGATTGACTAAATTTGATCCTTATCTAATTTTGAAACATGTCACACTTTCATGTCGATACAAGGAGCAAAAAAGCAGAGCAAACAAAATCTTACCTTTAGCTAGTATGCCACCATACTTTTGAATGTGGGTTAAATAAAATAGTGGGGATCGCATTACTAGGCTAGAAATTTCACAACGCAGAAAAGCATCCTCTCTGAAAACCATAAGCTAATATAAGTAATTACTTAGCATTTCTACACAGCATTATTCTAGCCAGCGAAATTTAGGGTTTGAGACAGACAGGCTTTCTACTCGTACGCTCTGAAATTTCTAGCTTATAGAAGCCTGGGCGTTTGGGTTTGAGGTTGGGCGTGAGTCAACCTGGCATTGGAGAGAAAAAAACCCCTTCCCTTGGTCTGAACTCTCTGTCTCTCTCTCTCTCTCTCTCTCCTGCCCTCACGCGCGCAGTGGAGTGGGGCGTTTCCTTACCGATCCGCGATGAACGTAAGGAAGGAGCGCATGTGCGTTCATGCGAATTATCGACTTTTTTCTGCCAAGGTAGCAGGCCTGGGGGCGTCTCTCTCTCCTGTACACTCGGCCCCCATACTGAATCATTAGTTTATGTGGATCCCCGATTCAGTCAGGAGGCTGTCCCTAAGCTTTAAGCTACGAGTAAAACAATAGATAACTGGGCCTCAGTTTGAAGACTCTGAACGCGGAATTAGGTAATGCGCCAGCAAATTAATGTACATTCGTATGACTCCGGCTTCGTTTTATTCACAGACCATACAGTAGAGCAAATAGACAGGGAATCTAAGTTTCAGCCCTAGCTCAGCTTGCTGTGGGACAAAACGGCAAGCGACAAATTGGTCCCTTCGTCACCAGACTCACCACTTTTTTCGTTTTTAATCGATAAGGGAACTTCGCAGCCCGGGTTCCTAACTTCCTATTTACTTCTCATTAAAAACACTTCGTTGCTGAAAGAACCTTTACAATGTACAAAAATACGAAAATCTTTAATAATTTTCATTAATACTTGAGTCTACATCTAATAGTTCTATAATAAAAATAAATCTAATACTGCAGACTTCGTATTCAATAGAGATCGCGAAAAATGACAAAAGCAGCAGTAACGCTTGTGTAGAGCAGCAGTAACGCTCAGATTAGTATCTGGGAATGGGATTATATTTAGTATTTGAGGATTATAATTAGTATCTGGGTATCACAATTAGTATTAGGGGATCATAATTAGTATCTGGGTTTCATAATTAGTATCAGGAGATTTTAATTAGTATCTGGAGATTATATTTAGTATCTGAGGATTATAATTAGTATCTGGGGATTATAATAAGTATCTTGGGATTATAATTAGTATCAGGGGATTATAATTCGAATATTCAAATACTACGAGGGGTCGTAAAATTGTAAATGTGTGTGCCAATTCTTGTGGTTTAAGAATCTTTTTCATTTCGATTTTCTCTTTCTTTCTTAGCTGTAATATCCCTGACTAAGTTCTTGTTTTTCAACGGGAGATTTTACAGTCTTGTGTACCCAGCTCTCACTATCATACGTGCCATCGACTATCGAATCGGAACCGATCAACGGCCATTGGAAGATTGCAATTGAGAACTCGATGGGCGCCAATTTTAATTCAATAATACGCTGCAGAGGGGCATAATCATGCTGAATCTGTCAATCAGTTGTTGATTACATCGCAGGTGCTGTTGTACGTCCGGAGCATGCTGAATAATCATTGACTGTGTGCCATAATCTGCTCTAAAAATTAAAAAAAAAACGAAGGCCATGGTGGACTTACGAGGTGTCTATCCCATCTCAGATGTGCATTGTACGTTGCTAGATGCAGAAGCATGCAGTTATTCGAAGTTAAGTCTCTGTGACTCTCAATCGATCTTTTCTCGGAGCTGGATTCGCACTCAGCAACCAGCAATTAAAGCAATGTGTCTAATTTACATTCGGAAAGTTTTTTAAGCCCTGTGTTTATTAATTCGACCAGAGGGACAGTAATTTTTTATTATGTTCAATTAGTTTTTATTTACAAATGTTGCCGTCTCGTGCAAAAGATTCCTTAATTCTTTAAAACACATAAAATATGCTTTGCTTTAGCCAGAATAAATGCGGCCAACAAGAAAGGCGTTTCCCCATCGATTAGATTAAGTGGCAGGTGTTGGTGTTGGGACAGTCATGAGTCTAAATGCACCTAATCTCATTACTGCATCTCGCCTAATAAAATCCCTTAATCTCACCAAGTGAAATTCCTTCATCTCGCCTGATGAAATCGCCACAACTCACTTTAGGCCGAACAAAAACTTGATTTGATTGAAAAAAATAAACTATTATGTTCAGTTTGAAATTCATTGCAATTATGATTGTGGGTAGTGACCAGCTGGCTGTGTGAATGAATGACTGAGTGAGTGACTAGCTGACTGAGTGAGTGACTAGCTGACTGGGTGAGGGACTAGCTGACTGGGTGAGTGACTAGCTGACTGGGTGAGTGACTAGCTGACTGGGTGAGTGACTAGCTGACTGAGTGAGTGACCAGCTGACTGGGTGAGTGACTAGCTGACTGAGTGAGTCACAATCACTGTACCTAAGAAAAATTAAATAAATTACAGTGTATTATTTGCATAATTTTGGAAAAAAGATAGTTAATGGATGACATTTAACTTCGAATTGTGGCATTTCAGAGGCATTTTTATAAATAATGCATCACTTGATGTCACACGCACTAATCAATCGTTTTTTAGATCTCAAAAAGCAAACGGGCAAATAAGCTAGTAAATAAATTTATTAATTACAGACAAGAGTGAGCGCAAAGTTTGACGTATCGATTACTCGGTTTCTTGGAAATATCAATCGATGGACTGCTAAAGCCAAGCTGAGTTTGACAGCTTCAACTGAAGTTTATAAACCATGAGAATTGATCTATAAACTTCAATTAAATTTTTATCGTTCAATAAAATAGCAATATTTTCGCGTATTTTACCAATAAAACTTCCTATCAAAGTTGCAGTCCCACGCAATTAAATATTCAGAGTTCGAGGCAGGAAAAGGTATTTAACTAAAAAAACTGGCCTAATTTCGATAAAATAAATTCTTTCCGACAAAAAAAAACTTTCCCGTCGATTAGTTATCCCATAGCTTCTGTTTCCCATAATTTCACTCGATGGACATTCGGCCGCGTCGGGCCAGATTAGTTCACAAAATTCGGATCGTCGTGCTGGGACCTCGCGGCGTCGGGAAGACAACCCTGGTGCAACAGTTTGTCAACTACGCAGCTCCGGACGCTTACTCGCCAACCCTGCGCCCGTCGGTGCACTATTCGACCATCTTTGTTAACGAGCGCGCCTTCGACACGCATCTGGTGGACTGTCCGCCTGTGGACAATTTCCCATTGGATTCGATGCAGGAATTCTCCAGCAGCTTGCTGGGCTGCGGCCTCGGCACTGCTAGCGCCTTCGTGCTGGTGTTCGATCTGAATGATCCGGCCAGCTTTCAGCGCGTGAAGCGGCTCCGAGTGCAGATGCGCGAACGAGGCGTCTCGGCGCCCACCCTGGTGCTTGGGAACAAAGCCGATTTGCTATTTAGCCGAGCTGATCCAATCCGAATTGACAAGGACGCGCCTGGCTACGCTGTCCGCAAGAACTGGAAGTGCATGTACGCCGAGTGCTCCGCCGAGTACAATTGGCGAGTTTGGCACGCTTTCAGAGAATTATTCAGAGCGATGGAGCTGCGAGAGACTGTGCACCTCGGCACGGCGGCTCGGGTGCAAGCGGTACTGCGCGGCTCTATGTGCAGCCTGCTGTGATTGTTTTGCGTTGGGGATCAACCTGTTTCTGGTTGAAGATAAAAGCAAATGTGCGTCTACAGTGAAATAGGTGTCCGGTTTTTAGAAATAGTACATCAGGTTTGTAGTTAATTAGGTTTGTGGTAAATACGGGTTGTTGTTCATTAGGCTTGTGATTGACTGGGGATATGATGATCGGGTTTGAAGTTTATTAGGGTTATGATTAATTTGGGTTTTGGTTAATTAGGTTTGTGGATAAATAGGGTTGTGGTTAATTAGGGTTGTGGTTAATTAGGGCTGTGGTTAATTAGGGCTGTGGTTAATTAGGGTTGTGGTTAATTAGGGTTGTGGTTAATTAGGGCTGTGGTTAATTAGGGCTGTGGTTAATTAGGGTTGTAGTCAATTAGTATTGTGGTAGATTTGCTGTTAAAATACATGTTGATAGCATTAATAGCAAATTAGTAGATTTGCGTACTTTGCTGTTGTTCTGAACTATAATTTTGTATGAATGGGTTATCGATTTGCGGCAATATAAAAAATCCTCATTTTTACAAACTTCATGCATTTTACAGGAATATCACTGAATTATAATATTTATTGCTCTTACCAGGTTAAACTTATAAAATATAAAAAGTTTTCATGCAAAAACTTGCTAGTTAATTTCGAAGGAATTATTTAGCGCATCTAGTGAAAAATATTGCACAGAAATTGAAGAAATTTTTTAACCAGAAAGTTTTTTAAACTTTACTATAGAAAACTCTGCAGCGCTCAAAAGAGCGTCTTGCCCGATCATAAAGTATCAGCATGAATAATTGATTATTGAATGCGGCGTAAAAATATGCAAGTTTCGCGAATGAAAAAAATTAAATCAATTTAAAGGAGCTCATAAAAACTAATAAATAAAATTTATTACGAAGGAAGTTTAGTTTTAATGAGCTAGAATATCATAGATTTTTTTTGTAAAAAGTTTTAAAATATTGGCACGCGGCTATTCCAACGGTACGAAGTCATTTTTGATAAGAAATTACTCAGATAAAGGTAAAAGAAAAGAAAAAAAGAGAGTAAAAAATACTCAAACAGCCACGAGGAAACAGACAAGACAGACAGAAACACAGAGAGACCGACAAACAGACAGACAGACAGACAGACAGACAGACAGACAGACAGACAGACAGAGAGACCAACAAACAGACAGACAGACAAACAGACAGACAGACAGACAGACAGACAGACAGACAGACAGACAGACAGACAGACAGAGACAGACAGACAGACAGACAGACAGGCAGAGAGACAGACACACGGGCAGAGAGACAGACACACAGACAGACAGGCAAGCAGGCAGACAGACAGACAGACAGACAAACGAGTATAGGCGAGCGGCTATTTTCACCGTAGTTAAATAATCAAGTTTTCTTGTCTTCAATTTGCGATCCCAGTCGCCCGCTCAGCTGCCAAGACAATCTTCCCCAATATGGGCAGCAACGATTCAAAGCGTGGCCTCGCTCCAGGCGACTCATTAGTTGCCATAGCAACCAAACGTTCCATCCAACGAGCGGCGCCCTCGCTTTGCGTCGAAGCGGCTGCCCGTTTTTGCTCCGCCACCAGCTCCTCCATTGGCAGCCGCAGGCCTTCCCTAGCAACTTTAATTCCAATCTCCATTGGCGGCCAGTTTCCGAATGGCACCTGTCTAGTGCCCAGTTCCCATAGCAACACGCCGTAGCTCCACATGTGAGCGGCGCCAGTGTTGACAGCTTCGGCCGGGCTAATCAGCGACTCGGGCGACAGCCAGGCTGGCTGGCGCTGCTGGATGCCGCAGGCTTGCTGACCGCGGAGCCCGACAGGGAAGCGGCAGCAGGACAGGCTGAGCTTGGCCGTCAGGTTGTCGTCCAGCTGCAATTGTTGATGTTGAAAGCAGCGCCACTGATGTCTGCTTGGCGACAAAAAAACGTTCGGAAAGATTAAAAGCAACTCACCACCACGGATTTAGAATTCAATTGATAGCAGCTCAGCGGCGGATCCATTCTACTTAGATAATCCATGCCGTTGGCGATGTCCCAAGCGAATTTGGCTATTGTTGTTCTGTCCAATTCTGAAGAGGAATTCAGAGGAGTTGTAGCCTAGTGGCTATAGGGCGCCTGCCTCATGACCGGAAGGTCGTGGGTTCGAGTCCCGGCCCTAGGAGACAATTTGTGCCCTTAAGCAAGGCACTTAATCCCGCATTGCTTCAGTCCACCCAGCTGAGATCGGGTACTAGTGTGAGCTGGGTAAATTTAGTGTGGGTGTTGCGGCCCCTCCAGCCCGTCAGGCTGAAAGCTGTACACAGCAACTAGCTGCGGCTGTGCCGTGGGCTGTACATCTGATCGAAATGTGGGGTGTCTAAATTTATTTGATTGATTTATTTGTCCAATTCAATCCAAAATGTTTAATCACTTATTCTTAACCACAGGATTCATAATCTAGGTCAAGCAGACCCACCCATCCGCCTGTCGCGCTCCTCGTGCAGTAGCCAGTAGAGTGAGCCGAACTGTACGTAGCCGCTCACCAGCATCAGCTGGGACCCGCCGCCGCCGCCGCCGCCGCCGCTGCCGTCAACAACACTTGCAGCCAGCAGCGGCTGCACCTGCGCACAGTTGAACACCCGCAGCCTAGGCGCCAGCAGCGCCAATTCCCGACGCAGTCGGGCAACTCGCTCGGCCATGTCGGCGGAGGTGTTGCGCACCAGCCGGTAGACTCGAACGGCAACCTGCGCCTCCGCCACAGCCTGGTCGCCAAGCCACACGCCGAGCCACAGCTCCGACCGGCCGCCGCCGGCTCCGCGGACGAAGCCGCTGCCGGCGCTTCTTTTGCTGCCGACAGCCGCTGCAGACATCGGGCGAATCAAGCGCAACTGTTTGCTCAACTGCTGACTCACTTGACGATTCAAAAGAGTCGGCGGCCCGGTCAGGCTTGACGCCGGCTGCATCGGCGACAGTGGACCTCGCTGATCAACTGCGGCGAGTTCGGCGAAATTTTCGGTGGACAGAGCAGCGGAGGCCTGGCTCTGCTGGCGGGACAGCAGGGTGCTGCTGCACAGGCTGCTGGGGGAGAGCCAGGGCTGACGTCTTTCCGGATCCTGGTGTGGGATTTCAGATTGATGAGGTTTCTTGTCATAAAAACGCAATTAAATATCTGTCTGACCTCTTGTCTCTCACCCTTTAAGCTACATGTAAATCTGCAGGAGGGCTGTAGGCAACTTGACGCTTAAAGCGACATCGTCCCACAACCAGCGACTGGGCATGACTGTCCATTGCGCTGACTCCTAAAGCGCGTTCAGCCACACTAAATACGGTATGCAGGCATAGACACACACACAGGTCGGCACCCAGTCACGCACTCACATAGGGTGCACAAGCGGTAGTTCCAGCAATTACACTCTGGTTGCCCTCATGGGCGCAAATTGCACAACTGGTCCATAGCCCAACCAATTCGTTCTAGAAAGAATAGCCAACCTACAACGCGGAGTCGAACCTGGACCAGTGGCACACTGGTCGACTCTTTGGTCAGTTAGCTACTTAGCTGGTGCATGGATGGTCGACTTTTCGACTTTTTGCTTTACACTTGGTTTCTAATCAGACACACACACACAGACAGAGACAGACACACAGGCAGAGAGACAGACACACACGGGCAGAGAGACAGACACACAGGCAGAGAGACAGACACACAGGCAGAGAGACAGACACACAGGCAGAGAGACAGACACACACGGGCAGAGAGACAGACACACAGGCAGAGAGACAGACACACAGGCAGAGAGACAGACACACAGGCAGAGAGACAGACACACAGGCAGAGAGACAGATACACAGGCAGAGAGACAGACACACGGGCAGAGAGACAGACACACAGGCAGAGAGACAGATACACGGGCAGAGAGACAGACACACGGGCAGAGAGACAGACACACAGGCAGAGAGACAGACACACAGGCAGAGAGACAGACACACGGGCAGAGAGACAGACACACAGGCAGAGAGACAGACACACGGGCAGAGAGACAGACACACAGGCAGAGAGACAGACACACGGGCAGAGAGACAGACACACAGGCAGAGAGACAGACACACGGGCAGAAACCGACACACGGGCAGAGAGACAGACACACAGGCAGAGAGACAGACACACAGGCAGAGAGACAGACACACAGGCAGAGAGACAGACACACACAGGCAGACAGACAGACACACACAGGCAGACAGACAGACACACAGGCAGAGAAGGCGAAGCCCAGCTCACCAGTCCCAAGCTAGCAGCGGCATTTCTCAGTTCGACAGCGAGCGACGGCCTGGCCAGGTCGATCGGCGCCTGACCGTACCGATTCTCCCGGCCAAGCGGGACGCCAATTTGATTGACAGCAGCGGCCATCAGCAGCTCCAGCGCCGTCTCCGGATAGTTGTTGAAGCAGGCGTAGTGAAGCGGCGTGTTGCCGTGCTCGTTCGTGGCGTCCACAGCCGCCCGAAGCTGCAGCAGGCGGCGCACCAGCTGGACGTGACCGTGCGAAGCAGCCACATGCAGCGGCGTGTCGTTGCCGGCGTTTTTAACGTCGACGGAGCCGGCTGGACTTCGACTAGCGAGCATTTCGGCGAGGCCGAGGTGGCCTCCCCAGGCGGCCCAGTGCAGCAGGCTGAAGCGGTGCTCGTCAGTCCAGGCCGGATCGTGCCGAGGATCGTCCAACCATTGGCGAACCCGGATGGAGTCGCCGGATCGAACCCAGGAGACAATGTCGTCCATTTTTTTCGTCAATAATAACTCTTTAGTGTACCGCAAAGCTTCGCTTTACTCGCTTATATTGGCTGGAAATATTTAATTTAACGTTTCTTAATCATTGTTGACATGGTCTATTCTGAATGTGCGATTACGCAATAGAGAGCGACTGCTTGAGTAGAAAATTAGCTGAACTATATAGCTATAAGATATACTGCATGAAAATATGCGTGCATGTACACTTATAAACTCTTGCTTTTTGCCGATAACAAGGAAGCTTACGTGCCATGCTGTAAAAGTGCACATTCATGTACTTTTAGGCAAATAAATTGCCCAGATTGTGCCTCGCGATTACACAATGTACATTTGAAGTACTCAGTCATGTACATTTCGGGAAAGAAATTACTGATTACCAGCAACATGTACATATTGTGCCACACGATTGCGCAATCTTTTACTTTACTTTTTACTCGTACTACATGTACGTACAGTGCTACATATACATGTTCAAATAGGGTTTGTCTCTAACAGTCTATCCTTGAGAACATACGGTTTGTATTAGCTAATAGTAAGACTATGGCATCTACTTCTTTAGCAAATACGCCGTTGACACTCTTAGAGAATATAAAATCTCTAATTTAAAGGTTGCCTTACCTTTAATTTAATTGTTATAAAAGTACTGATGAATTATTTTATGAAACATACAAGTACCTATAGTGAGTCGAAAATTTGTAATTAAGAACAATTTTACGTAGATTATTTTCGAGAGTAAATATGCTTTATTGATTGCATGCATACCATAGATGACTGAATTTTGTTTCGCAATGCAAATAAAAAACAGCCAGAAAATCAAATGTCAAGGTTTTCTTCAGCACTTTTGCATCAATTCCTTCAGGTTATTGATAAAACGTAATCTAGACCTTAATATTATTGAAAATTAATAATTTATTGATTAAATCAAAATCAATAATAAACAGAACGCTGAGTTAATGTAAAATCAGTTTACGAGTAACAATAGTGTTATCTCATGCGAGCAAAGCAACTTCATGTGCGGTAGGCCGGTACGATTTTCATAGAAAAAATGCAGAAATTTTAAGAAAGGAAAAAAATAACCCTGGAGGTTATTGACGAAAAACATCCGCAACCAAATGGGCAAAATATGTGCTCGAGATATTCAAGTATATAACGTCACTACTTTACTTTAACACAGACTTACTCATACAGTAAAAAACGTGCTAAATCACTTAAAACAGCAATGCTCTCACTTTGTACTAATTATTCATATCAACATTAAATTCTTTGTTCTGTAAACTTAGTCTTACGGCGTCTGGCTTATGACAGGGAGGTCGTGGGTTCGTGCCCCAGCCTCTCTAGGGTAGACTTATACGCACATTGCTAGCTAAGATCGGGTACCAGTTTGAGTAGTACAGCTGTCAGGACTGAGCTGCCGTTAGCCGTTAGCTACACATCATGTCAAGAAGTCTGTTATCTAAATTTACTTTTATTCTACAAACTCAAACTAAACTAAGCAGGCAAAGCGGCTTTAGCTGTGCGACTAACAGCCGAATAAAACACGCTGCCAAAGAATTTCAAGCCTTTCGCGCCTCCCGGAATGTAGGAAACCAAATACCAAACTAAGCAAATAATTTGACAAACGCAACAGGCCAGAGCGGCCAGTGCCGAGCGCAGCACAATGGCGCAGTACAGAGTGCCAATCAAACTGCCAAGATAGGCTGCGGAAAATGTCACCCTCGGACCCGACAGCAGGTGCCTTGCATGCGCAACGGGGCCCCACAATGCGGAGAATGACAACAGCAAGCAGAGCGAGCCCATCGAGTACAGGACGGCAAATTTTCGCGCCTTCAATAAAAGCATCGGCAGAAACACCAGACTGAGACAGAGAAACAGACTGCCTAAAAGCAGAAGACAAACAAAAGCCAATACGCGCTGTTTCCTAGATAGGCCGAAGCAACGCAACACGGGATCTTTGTTTGAGGCGCCGGACAACAAGCTGGAACTTTTGAACCAATTCGACAACAGACGAGCTGAAGAGTCGTCGCTGTTCGCTTCCTCATCGGTTGAGTCTGATAATGATTCGTCATTATCGTTGTTATTCACCTCATTGTTTGGACACGCTTGCTGGTTAGGTGATGGTAGAGCCTGCTTCTGAGCTGCCGCCGCCGTTGGGAAAGATATTATTGATGAAGCTGATGGCGCGACTGGAGGCTGGACAGCGGCCGGCGAACTCGAACTGGCGACAGGGGATCCCTGCTGCGGAGCAGCGGTGTCATCGCCATTGTTAGCATTGGCGTTGCTGATGGGATTTTTGGCTCCAGGTTTTGCTGGCAGCCTGGATTTGAGCCAGCCGAGCTGAAGCAGGGGCGGATTAGACTTGATGAAGTTGTGGATACTGGCGGCTTCATTGACTATAGGAATGGCACTTTGATGACGATAATGCCAGCATCATTGACTATACAAATGGCACTTTGATGACGATAATGCCAGCATCATTGACTATAGGAATGGCACTTTGATGACGATAATGCCAGCATCATTGACTATAGTAATGGCACTTTGATGAGGATAATGGCGGCATCATTGACTATAGGAATGGCACTTTGATGACGATAATGCCAGCATCATTGACTATAGGAATGGCACTTTGATGACGATAATGCCAGCATCATTGACTATAGTAATGGCACTTTGATGAGGATAATGGCGGCATCATTGACTATAGGAATGGAAATTTGATGAAGATAATGGCGGCATCATTGACTATAGGAATGGCACTTTGAAGACGATAATGCCAGCATTATTGACTAAAGGAATGGAAATTTGATGAAGATAATGGCGGCATCATTGACTATAGGAATGACACTTTGATGACGATAATGCCAGCATCATTGACTATAGGAATGGAAATTTGATGAAGATAATGGCGGCATTATTGACTATAGGAATGGCACTTTGATGAAGATAATGGCGGCATCATTGACTATAGGAATGGCACTTTGATGAAGATAATGGCAGCATCATTGACTATAGGAATGACACTTTGATGACGATAATGCCAGCATCATTGACTATAGGAATGGAAATTTGATGAAGATAATGGCGGCATTATTGACTATAGGAATGGCACTTTGATGAAGATAATGGCGGCATCATTGACTATAGGAATGGCACTTTGATGAAGATAATGGCGGCATCATTGACTATAGGAATAGCAATTTAATGAAGATAATGGCAGAATCATTAACTATAGGAATAGCAATTTGATGAAGATAATGGCAGTTATCAAATGGATATTTGATGAGGACAATGCCAGCATTATTGACTATAGGAATGGATATTTGATGAGGATAATGGCAGCATTATTGACAATAGGAATGGATATTTGATGAGGATAATGGCAGCATCATTGACTATAAAAATGGCGCTTTGATGAAGATAATGGCGGATTGGCGACATCATTTACTATAGAAATAGCACTTTGATGAGGATAATGGCGGCATCATTGACTATAGCAATGGCATTTTGATTAAGATAATGGCAGCATTATTGACTATGGGAATGGCACTTTGATGAAGATAATGGCAGCATCATTGACTATAGGAATGGCACTTCAATAAGAACAATGACACTTACAAATTTTTGTAAAAAAGGGAATGTTAATTTTGTATAATAATAATTTAAAGCAGTCACAATTTTTATGTAAAAACTTTTCTGAAATATTAGTACTCATTTAATGCAGAATTATTTGTTTATTTTTGTTAGCGACATTTTGAAATGCTTCTTTTAAAAAAAGCAAACCCGCCTTCTTAAAGTATAACAAATTCATTTAAGACTAAAATAAACAAATTAGAGCAATGCTTTCAACCTTTTTGCTGAATAGGCTAATTTATAACGGAAAGCAACAGTTCCCACAAAGCACTGGATGCATTGTAAATTCTAATTACTTGTACGCCAACGTTAAGTGAAATAAATTAAAGTAAGGTAAGATCCTTGTTGCATTAAATTTATCGGGCTTCCAAGCTTAATATGACACATACGGGAGCAATGGTCAGAAAGTTATTCAGCTACGCAGTTGGACAAAAATTCAATCAGACAAAGAGTCAGCTAGAGGGTTGGACAAAGAGTCTGCTATGGGTTTGGACGAAGAATTAACTACGGGGTCAGACAAATTCAGTCACAGGGTCAGTCAAAGAGTCAGCTATAGGGTTGGACAAAGACTCAGCTACGGTGTTAGAAAAATACTCAGCAACGGGGTTGGACAAAGAGTCAGCTACGGTGTCAGACAAAGTCAGCTACGGGGTTGGGCAAAGTCAGCTCAATTTTTATTACGCAAGCAACTTTACAATGCTACATTAGTTGGCAACAGGTAAACCCGAATAAATATTCGCAGTTAGCTAGCAAATCCCCATATCCACTTCCTAACAACTAAGTAGTGATTACAAAAGTGACAAAGCTAGTTATCCTGCTTAATCACGGGCACCTGAGCAGCTGAGAACCCCTGCTTAGCTAGTTCGGCTCGCAGCTGCTTGCTAAAATCGTCCTCGACATCGTCATCGTCCCAGTTGTCTTCCCAGACGTTCACAGCGTCGGGATCGTCTGAGCCTTCCTCGTCGGCTGGGCCCCAGTCTTCGGTGGGAAATTCTTCGAATTCGTCGTCCTCCTCCAGCATGCCAACGTCCTTCTTGGGGCTGGTGTTGGCGCCAGATGAAGACGAGGCCTCTTTCTCTTTGGGCTCGTCTTTTTTCGACTGCTGATCGGCTTTTTTAGGTGCAGACATTTGTTTTTAGGACTTTGGATTGATTGAAAAATCACTGCAAATCAAATAGTACATTTGTTGTAGCTAGGGCTGGGGTGGGACTGTGGATCTTTTTTTACCTGGATTATCCTTCCTACTTAACAGGGAAAAAGTTTGAAAATACTAATTCTTTCTTCAAGGCAATCAATCTTTTTGGCAAGTATGACTTGTGATACCCATATTTAATGTTATTAGATCAACAAAACAATTACCTTACTTTGTGTTTCCCTGGTTTAATAGTTTAATGATGAACAAATTTTGGTATTTTTTTTTAACAAAATGACAATGTCGTTTCTAATATATGTAAGAGAAGATACAAGGATCCTATATTTGTACACTATGCGCCAAAAAACCAATACCCCTTTTAGAAAGCAGCCTTTTCAAAAAATTTTCAACCACTGGTCACATGAGTAACAATGTAACTAACAAAACAAGACAAGGAGGAAGCAAAGGAGTAATGAAAATCATCTTGGCCAGTCACCCTACCACCCCATAGTCAGGAAGATGGCCTTTTACCCCAAAAATTCAGGCATACAGGAGCAAATTTTTGGACTTTTGCAGCATATGCGGCATAAATACAAGGGGCCAGAAGGGGGTAGATACATATGCGGCGTATGCTGGCATATGTTGCATGTGCTGGTGGGTGCTACATTGCTGGCATAAATATTTTTTTGCCATGCTTAATACATGTATTTATGTACAGCTTCTATACATGTAAAGCCTTCTGCTATAGATATTGTATTGGCCTGTCCATTTTGGCAGCAATTAAAAAAATGAGTTGGCATTTTTTCATTCTGCTTGTTTGTTATTACTTGTTATCTGCTTTCTAAGAAAATTTGTATAAATTTAAAGTGCCGTATTTTCTTTTTTATTACCTATAACCTATATATATATAATAAATTAGTTCTTTTAATCTTGGCATATGGCATATGGGCATTTTTTACCTGCTAAATTTTTCCGGCGTACACGTGACATAGTCCTGACTATGGCTACCACCCACTTACCCTATCCACCTAAAGCCAACCCGCCTCTTGAATTGAAATGTACAAATGGAGACAGGGCAAAGGTTATCTGTTTTTTAGTGCATAGTGTATGTAGACATATCAATGACCTAGTTATTTCCATAGTATTTTCAAAGTACCTTTTGACCTTTTGAATTTATAATATAATTTATTACCTTTTACTTTTTAGTTTTGAATAATCATATATGTTTAACAATTAAAATTTTAATTTTTTTATTTACTTTGTTACATTTTCAATATTTTAAGGATATTTTATATTTAAGACTAAGTGAGGGGAATCAAATAATCATCTTACTATATATAATAAGTTGCAAAATAAAAAACCATGTTTAATTTGTTTTTTTCTTTTTGATCAACATTGCTCTGGCAAACTTATATAAAAACACTATTATAAAGAGTCTATTTACATATGTCAATTGAAATATTACCCTTTAGAACTTATAAAATAATACTTAATAGGTTACTATGCTAAAAATGATTTTTTTATGTAGAAAAACATTAAATATATTTTTGCTACTTGATTGCTACTGGAGGACCAGATAAGATATATTTCCAATTTTATGCAGCAACTTGTAGCTACTTGCTTAAACTTTGCAATTCAGCCATCCTAGTCCATTAAGATCTTGTACCAATCAATCAAGGAAATAGGCAAGCCAAGGCAACCATAAAAAACTAGTCTTAGACTTAGGAATAGATCTTATATTTTCAATTTGTTAGATAGCCTATATCTTATTCCCCATGATTGAGAAAAAATTGTCTATGAAAAATGGAAAAAAATTGATAGGTGCCTAAAGCTAATCAGTTGCTTAGGATTTAATTTCTTTAAGTTCATAAGCTATAAAATAGACATTATTTTGTATAATGTCAAGAAAAATATATATAATATAGACCTAATTACTAATACGTCAGTAGGCCTAGAAATGTTTAGCCAATTAATTAATGGCCAAAACAATTTAAATTTGTAATGTGCCCATTAACTAACATTAACATATTGAGGACACCTGGATATTTAACTCTTGCAGCTACTGCATAGAGACCATACAAGTTCATATACTCATATGGCTAAACAGTGATAAACAACATTATCCTATACCATTTTCCTTAGTGTTTCTTGTCTGCCTAAAAATAAATTAGTGCTCTTAATGATCTGGACACTGATATCCGAGCTTTTCAACTTAGCTATATTGTAAGAATTTACGTTAACTATAAGTAAATTTTAGTTATTGAAAACAAATAAAACGAATCGTAAATTGCAGCCGTAAATCTGCCGCTGAAAAGTTATACTTTGCAAAACTGGTTCTGTTGATGATTGATTCCGACGAAATGAAGAGCCTCATTTTCGCAGATCAAAAATTTGAATATTTTTATAATCATAACAAATTTTATTGTTGACTTATATTATATATATATCTTTGCAAATAAAACTGTATGAGATTCGTTTTTATATCATAGCTCATTGCAGCAAAATACAAATCAAGTAGAAGAAAGTAGAGAATAGAACAATTTAAAGCTTTTTAAACGATTTTTTGTCGATTGATTTCCAAATACGTGTTTTACATAATTTACATTAAATGAGCATAGCCAAAATTAAAGCGAAGACTTGGACTCTCATTCCGATACATAGAGTATCCGTTCAATTTTATATCGATATTATTAAATTAAAATATTTGTTCTGCGACAAAGATCAAAATTGTATCTATTATTAGAATTTAAAACCTATTCCATAATATGATTAAGAATATGTTTTTAAGAAAAATTTCTTCCACTTCATTGGTAAGTTTTTTTGCCTGACAACTTGACTTATATATAAAATCACATAAATTTGTGCCAAAAAATTATGTCAGCTTTTACTATTGCCTATTAGGCATAGAACTAGGATTCATTTGCAATAGCCTAGGACCTAAACATTATTATTGGGAGTTTAAAATTCCCACATTCCCACAAAATTCCCACAACAACACAATGCTGGCCTTTTTGACAAAGTCGCCGGATAACACACTTTTGCCACAGGTGGATCAACCCTTCGATGGCCTGAGCATAGCACTTGTGGGAAAGCTGGTGAATCAAAATGTGGCACGCTTCCTGCTCTAGATTTTCTTGGTTGTGGTAGATCTTTCCTCTTAGATAGGACGTCAGCTAGGGAAAAAGAGCAAAATCTGCGGGGGCCAGGTCAGGGGGGCGTGTGGCTTGGCGGTCTAGCATGTCTGCCTTGTGTGCCACTGGTCCAGGTTCGACCCTGCGTTATAGGTCATTTATTTCCCTAGCATGGTTTCGTGTGCAGGGTCACATTAATTTGGGGCCTTGTGCACGAATTGGTTGGGCTTTGAGCCAGTTATGCAATTTATGCCCATGAGGGCAACCCCCAAGGCATAGAGAGTGTACATTCCTGGAACTACCACTTGTGCACCCTATGTGAGTGCGTGACTAGGTACTATACTGGAATTCTGTTGCACACCGTGTGTTTGTGTCTATGCCTGCATAATGTATTTAGTGTGACTGAATGCGCTTCAGGAGTCAGTGCAATGGACAGTCATGCCCAGTCGCTGGTTGTGGGACAATGTCGCTTTAAGCATCAAGGTGCCTACAGCCCTCCTACAGATTTAGCTTTAGCTTTTTAGCTGGGGCCAGTTCCAGTGAATATGGAGGGTGTGGCAGAATGTTAAATTTGAGTCAGTTGATTGCATCAGTGCCAGTGGTCTTCTGAGCAGTAGGCCCTATGTGGCCTGGTGTTGTCATGATGGAGAATGTGGATCTTGACTTCTTGCCACTTGTTCCAAATAGCTATCTTGAGCCTTTCTAGCAAAGTGATATAGCAGTCAGCATTGATGGTCTTGCCTAGTTCCAAAACGTCAATCTGTAGTGGCCTGTTGCAGTCAAAGAAAATCACTTTCTTGCAGTGGGCTTCTTGGCATGCCTTTACATGTAGATCAGAGCCACATATTGTCCAAGCTTTGGACTCTTGTTTGGTTGGAGGATCGAAATGTGGTATCCATGTTTTATCCCCAATGACAACAAGCGTCTTAAACTTGTCCCATCGACTGTGCAACCAAACTAACTCAAGATTCCCTTGACATACCTACTATTGCTGCAGCTTAAGGTCAGGTGTCAGGATCTTCGGAATCCATCAAGTGCTAAGCTTCACAAGATCCATTTCGATTAGGCTTCAATGGATGATTGATTTTGGCTTATCCAATCTGTTGGCAACCTCTCTAATGGTCATTTGGGAGTCCTTGTCAAGTAGATCCAGAATGGACTCTGCCAGTGCATCAGGCCAATGGATGTATGGCCAACCCATCCAATGCTGATCCACTAAGTCAGTCCTTCCTTCTTTGAACTGATCCGTTTAGCATGATTCTCTGCTGCAGTGTGTCCAGCACCCTAAAGGGTGAATATGACACTTTGCTGAGAAACAACAGAGTGCACATCCATGTGTGTTGTCGAGTATTTGCAGTGAAAGCATGAATCATTGCAAAACAAATGCACTTCTGTTTTCAAATGAGAGCTTTAAATGAAAAGCTTTTTTATTCTGCTATGGTCTCTTCCATAGACAATTTTTGGGAGTTGCAGTGAACGTAACCCACCAACTTGCTCATTGGTGGGTTATCTCATTCATTTTGTATAAGTCTATGGTGTAGGTACCATTACTCCCCTGGGAATAACTTTTGTTCTCTGCTACCAATTTTCAAAATAAAAAAACCGGACAATAGATGAGATTTGCCGCTATCAGTCTATAAAATTTCTAACCATAAAAAGCTCTAGAACCCAAGCTATAGCAAAAATTAACACTACTTTTGGGATACCCCTCATATGTATGTATATATATATATATATATATATATATATATATATATATATATATATATATATATATTATACTGAGACCATTGCTAAGAATTTAAAAACCCTACTTAAAACCTAGTGACAAATAGGATTTGCAGATTTAGAAAGTAATTCTTTACAACAAAATTAGAATATCTATTTACCCTGGTCATTGTCAACAAATTGACAAAATGGCAATTGACAAAGTGACAGGTACTTAAATATATATAGTACCTCCTTTTTCAATGGATAGATTCAAGTGCCATTAGGCATGGCTTTATTGTTTGTATTATTATTATGTTATAGTATTATTGTTATCCCTATATTTTTCAGAAATTTATATTCTTTAGTCTCTAATCATCTTCATTATCCATCTGGTATATTTTGCTTGTGGTGCTTATCCAATTTGCTATCATTTTTATAGAAATTGTAATGGTTTTTTGTTTAAAAGTTGTTAGTTTTGGTTGCCATTAATACAGTTTTAATACTTCATTGTATTGCTAAGGCTCTGTATTTAGAAAATATCTAGCACAATAATAAACTTTTCTGGTTCATTAATTTATTGAAACCTAGGTAATTATGTTTATGTCTAAATCATAGGAATAGAGCCTAGCTATTCGCTTATTAGCTATCTAAAGGTATAAAAATGTGTTGACTTAATGTGTTTAACAAAGTTGTCTAGCATATTTGGCCCTTGGGTTGCAATCTAAATAAGTTCACAACAAAGCTAAGCAACTCTGGTTCATAATGCCTTTAAAATTTAATATAGATTAAGAAAACTTACCAAATGTCTATGTATGAAGCTTTACTGGTTAAAATAGAGGTGATATGAGTATAATATCGACCTAATTTCAATGCATTTAAGCTACCTTTTTTAATTATTTGTTCTATTTTTATTAAGTGAATTGGCCAACAAATCAAAGCTAATTCCAGTCTATTGCATGTAAAACAACAAGCATTCCCCCAAAATTCACACAGAGGTGCCCAATTTCCGCGTCAAGAATCAGCCAGCTGAGACAATTGTGCACTAATGAGTCCGGCGGTGCAGCATCGGAAATGTAAAAATATACTCGATTTTGTGTTTACTAGTAGTAGTATGTTTAACATTTCCTTTAGTGTCTTACTAACAGAATATTTTCAATTAATTTTTATCAACAGACCAAAGCGCCGATCAGGCTATGGCAAAGCCATCGCTGTAACCCTTGTTAGCGTCACTGGCCTAGTTGGCGGTGTAGCTGCCTACAGTTTCTACGATAAACAGTTTGTTGACAAACTGGAAAAAGCTACGGGCTTGGATTTGGCCTTCCTGCGCACTGGCCGACAATCCGCCGAGGCTTATTTGCCATTCTTGGCCTCTGCCGGCTCTGAGAAGCTGTAAGTCTTTGTTCCTTTGCCTTCTCTCTCTCTCTCTCTCTCTCTTTGATCTCTATTGATCTCTGTGTTGATAATTCAGCCTGATGTGAGCAGGAAGAATGAAAAGTTAGACAAATCGATCTACAGACTAAAGGGGCATACATTATATACTCTACTCGTAAATGTAACAAAGACCATGAGAAGATTTGTACATGCATGGAGAATCATAACTAAAAGATACTAATCCTGTCACTATAAAAATAGATCCCAGTCCGCTCCGCCAGCTCTACCTCGGCAACCAGCTCTGACAATCGAAGATTCAAAGTCCGCTGGACTGCCGGCGCTTAGTGAGTCTTTGTTTTCATTTAGTTGAATCTTAGGTCTGCAAACAAAACTGAGTAAGGATCGCAATCCAATAAAATCAAATATTTTTTTCAGAAGCGGACCAGCTGGAGCCGCCAGCAAAGCCACAGCAGCAGCAGCCGCCTTCTAAGCCTCAAGCAAAAAAATCTTCCCAGTCGCCTAGCAACGATAAACAACAATTAGCTCGACTAGCCGCTCTACAAAAATCCGTTAGCGACGCTGTTGAACAGGCCGTTGCTAAGGGCATCGCAGCCGAGACCAAAGCTCGTCAGCATGCTCAACAGCTGAAACAGGCTCTGGCTAGCAAATCTGATTCTGACTGGACTCAGGTGCAGGCTGCCGTGTCTGCTAAGGATGAGGCTTTGAAGCTGGCTCACGATGCCAATCGGAAGGCTGAGTGAGTTGCTCGTTGGTTGGCTGATGGTGTGACATCCTCCCAGATCCCCAATCTTTGGGGTGTTATCCTCCCAGATCCCAAATCTTTGGGGTGTTATCCTCCCAGATCATCAATCTTTGGGGCGTTATCCTCCCAGATCCTCAATCTTTGGGGTGTTATCCTCCCAGATCCTCAATCTTTTGGATGTTATCCTCCCAGATCATCAATCTTTGGTTTGTTATCCTCCCAGATCATCAATCTTTGGGGCGTTATCCTCCCAGATCCTCAATCTTTGGGGTGTTATCCTCCCAGATCCCCAATCTTTGAGGTGTTATCCTCCCAGATCCTTAATCTTTGGGGTGTTATCCTCCCAGATCTTCAAAACTTTCTAAGCGAAATTCTGACCGAAAAAAATGTCCACCAATGTTTTAGAGAACTTCTGTCCCAGTTCAAGTCGGCTTTGGACGATCCAAAAGTGCAAAACAATTCGTCAGCCAAATCTGGCCTAGCCGAATACAAGACCTTTCTGTTTGAGCTGGACAGCATCAAGGCTAATGTGAGATTCTTTGTTGCTTCAGCAAATTCTCTAAACTTTATTTTAGTTCTAACATAATTCATTCAAACATCTACCCTCACACACGTCCCGCAACGGCAGATGGAGCGAGCTGAGTCCGAGGCCCGCATCCTCTCCGACTACCAATTGGAAGCTGACAAGCGGCATCAACAGATGCTCAGCTCCGAAGTTGAAAATCTGCTGCCACTGGACAAGCGCAGTCCGGACGCCGAGCTTAGCCGCGAGGACTTGCAATTATTAATTGCTCACGCCCACTCAAAGATTCTTTCGTTGCAACAACAGGTTGAAGAATTTGAAAGTCGCGAGCGCATCCTTGTCCAGCAGGCTGTTGATAAAAGTGCGGCGGCTGGCGCTGCTCAGACTGAGGCGGCTGTAGAGCGCGAACTCAAACAGCAAATGCTGCAGTGGGAGGAGGAGAAGAGAAAACTGGTGAGGAGTACAACTTTGGAATTTGGATTTCTACTCCCTGTTATGAGAATAGAGATTGAGATTAATTGCGCATTTTTACTCTTGAGTGGTGTATTTGGGATTTTGATTTTTACTCTTGAATGGGAGATTTAGGATTGGGATTTCTACTCTTGAATGGGAGATTTGCGATTTGGGATTTTTACTCTTCTGTTGGAAGTTTGGAATTAGGGATTTATAATATTGAATGGGATATTTGCGGATTGGAATTTACACTATTGAATGAAAAATTTGGGAATGAGATTTCCACTCTTGAATGATAGATCTGGGATATTAACATTTCTTCTAAATGAGAGATTTGGGATTTGGATTTCTACTCTTGAATAGGATATTTAGGAATCTTATTTCTACTCTTGAATTGGAGCTTTGCAATTTGGGATTTCTACTCTTGAATTGGAGATTTGCGATTTGGGATTTCTACTCTTGAATTGGAGATTTGTGATTTAGGATTTCTACTCTTGACTGGGAGATTTGGGATTGATATTTCTACTCTTGATGGGGATATTTATGCTAGGGATTTATACTCTTGATGGGATATTTATGCTAGGGATTTCTACTCTTGATGGGGATATTTAGCATTTGGATTTCTACTCTTGAATAGGATATTTAGGATTGGGATTTCTACTCTTGAATTGAAGATTTAGGATTGGGATTTCTACTCTTGAATTGGAGATTTAAGATTGGGATTTCTACTCTTGAATAGGATATTTAGGATTGGGATTTCTACTCTTGAATTGGAGATTTGCGATTTGGGATTTCTACTCTTGAGTGGGAGATTTGGGATTGAGATTTCTACTCTTGATGGGGATATTTAGGATTTGGATTTCTACTCTTGAGTGGGAGATTTGGGATTGAGATTTCTACTCTTGATGGGGATATTTATGCTAGGGTTTTCTACTCTTGATGGGGATATTTAGGATTTGGATTTCTACTCTTGAATCGGATATTTAGGATTGGGATTTCTATCTTGAATTGGAGATTTGAGATTTGGGATTTCTACTCTTGAATTGGAGATTTGCGATTTGGGATTTCTACTCTTGAGTGGGAGATTTGGGATTGAGATTTCTACTCTTGATGGGGATATTTAGGATTTGGATTTCTACTCTTGAGTGGGAGATTTGGGATTGAGATTTCTACTCTTGATGGGGATATTTATGCTAGGGTTTTCTACTCTTGATGGGGATATTTAGGATTTGGATTTCTACTCTTGAATCGGATATTTAGGATTGGGATTTCTATCTTGAATTGGAGATTTGAGATTTGGGATTTCTACTCTTGAGTGGGAGATTTGGGATTGGGATTTCTACTCTTGAGTGGGATATTTGGGATTGGGATTTCTACGATTGAATGGGAGATTTAGGAGATTTAGTATTGGGATTTCTACTCTTGAGGCTATTTTCGATATTTAATTTACGAAGCTATTGTGTATTTATGTATATTTCTACTCCCAGATACTAAAACTATGGTCCCATTCTCAACGCACATTTTACAGACGCAGCAACTGCGCGAAAGCTGGGAGGCCGAATTGCAGCACGAGTTGAGCAGGCAGGCCGCCGCTCACACTAGTCACGTGACCCAGCTAACCAGAACGCTGCGCGATCAGCTCACTCGCGAGCATCAGGCCGAGCTTAGGGCGACTCTGCTTAAGGAGCACGAGGAGTTTGAAGCGGCTCTGCAGGTTTGCCGATAACTTATTAGTTTTCTCAAATTTATAATCCTCTTCTGATAAATATATAAATCTCCATTTTCAAAAAGAAATCCCAAATCTCCCCCTCTAGTATAGAAATCCCTAATCTCCCATTCTAGTATAAAAGTCCCTAATCTCCCTTTCTAGTATAGAAATCCCTAATTTCCCTTTTGTAGTATAGAAATCCAAAATCTCCCCTTCTAGCATATAAATCCCAAGTCTCCCTTAGTGTAGAAATCCCAAATTTCCCCTTCTAGTTTAGAAAACCTAAATCTCCCATTGTAGTATAGAAATCCCGAATCGCCCCTTCCAGTGTAGAAATCCCAAATCTCCCCTTCTAGTTTAGAAAACCTAAATCTCCCATTCTAGTATAGAAATCCCAAATCTCCAATTCTAGTATAGCAATCTAGAATCTCCCATTCTAGTATAAAAATCTCAAATCTCACATTCTATTATATTGATCCCAAATCCCCCCTTCTAGTGTAAAAAACCTAAATCTCCCCTTCTAGTATAGAAATCCTAATTCCCCTGTTTTACTATCCTTTCGTGAAAGAAATCGGTTTGCCTCCCCTCTGACCCTTGGATTTTGCAATTTCCTCGATGGGAACATCCCTAATCTGGTATTTTTATCCTTAAAAATGTGCTTCGAAATTCCAGTAACCTTTAACTCTACCCCCAGGGCTGGACCGCCCGCGTCAAAGGCGTCGAATCGGCCGTGGAAGGTCGGGTCGAAGCCCTCGAAAGCGCCCAGCGCGCCCAGCAACTCTGGCTGGCGGCGCACAGCCTCCGGGACGCCGTCACCAGCGGCCGGAATTTCCGCGCCCCAATGGAAGCCACCGTAGCCCTGGCCTCCAAGCTTGGCCAAGACGACGCTGTCGCAGCTCTCACAGCCGCTCTGCCGGTTCACTGCACCGTGGCCAGCGAGGAGGCGCTGGTGGCGCGGTTTGCCCGAGTTCGACGCGCCTGCGCCCAGGTAGCGCTAATACCAGAGACTGGCGGCAGTCTGTGGCTGCACCTGGTTAGCCGGTTGCAGGTGCGGTTTGAAAATTATTGAGTGCATATTGCCTTGGCTGGCCGCTTGATTTTGTTGCCTTCGTACGTGCCGATCGTAATAAAATACCCTCCAATCATCAATTATTGATTATCCTCTGAAGTAACCCTATTGGTGACCTCGATTGACCCCTTCATTGACATCGATTGACCCCTTCGTTGACCTCAAATGACCCCTCGTTAACCTCGATTGACCCCTCGTTGACCTCAATTGACCCGTTCGTAGACCTCAAATAACCATTTCATTGACCTCGATTGACCCCTCGTTGACATCGATTGACCCCTTCGTTGACCTCAAATGACCCCTCGTTGATCTCGATTGACCCCTCGTTGACATCGATTGACCCCTTCGTTGACCTCGATTGACCCCTCGTTAACCTCGATTGACCCCTCGTTGACCTCAATTGACCCGTTCGTAGACCTCAAATAACCATTTCATTGACCTCGATTGACCCCTCGTTGACATCCATTGACCCCTTCGTTGACCTCAAATGACCCCTCGTTGATCTCGATTGACCCCTCGTTGACATCGATTGACCCCTTCGTTGACCTCGATTGACCCCTCGTTGATCTCGATTGACCCCTCGTTGACATCGATTGACCCCTTCGTTGACCTCGATTGACCCCTCGTTGACCTCAACTAACTAACTAACTAACTAACTACTGACGGGGGGCTAGTCGCCGCGAATAGGCCGCGAGGCCCCTCTCGCAACCCCAAGGTAAAAGAAAACGACATTAGCCTTGGGGGTGCGACCACCCCACGTCAGCAGCAGGCAGGTTCTCCAGGGGGGCATCAGCGACCTTCATCCGACCAGTGTCCTTGACGAAGGCGCGAAGATCACGGATCGAGTCCTGGGTTGTCAGCTCGTTTATCCTTTGCGGGAATCCGAGGTAACGCTTGCGTGCCGACTGGAAGTGCGGGCAGAATGTCACGTAGTGCGCGGCGTCCTCCTCGCCTATGCCGCAAAAGGGGCAGGTGGGCGAGCAGCCATTTTGCAGGGATTTGTGTCTCTGAAAGAAGCCATGGCCAGTAATGACCATGCACATCTCTCTGAGGTTAGTTCTATTGAGAGAAATCAGATAGTCAGAGACTTTCCGGTTGATGTTAGGCATTGCAGAGCGCGATTGCCTGTAATCGGTGCAGCTGTTCCAGTGCAGCTGGTGTTGGTGTCTGAGCCAAGCGTCAATGGCCCGGGCGATGGTAGACTTGGGCATGGGGGGCCTCACCACACGGTGCGCGCCGTCCGGTTTGCTACCGTCCTTGGCGAGCTGGTCAACCAGCTCGTTGCCAAAGATGTTGCTGTGGCCTGGTGTCCAGATGATACTGACCCTGTTGAGGATCGCTAGATTCTGTAGGCTTTTGAAGCAGTCAGAAGTAGTCCTGGTGCTGAGCTTGTTAGCCCACAGGGCCTTGATAGCAGCTTGACTATCGGTGTAGAAGCTGATGTTGAAGTTGCTCACGTTGGCGTTGGTGAGGTGCGTAGCGCATTGGCTAATAGCAATGGTTTCAGCTTGAAAAACAGAGGTGTTCTCACCGAGGTGCAGGCTCTCCTGAAGGAGCACCTTACCCTCATGGAAGATTGCGATTCCGGCCCCAGCTATGCCGTGGCCCAGCGAGCCATCGGTGAAGCAGTGGATGCCCTGGCTGCGCCGATTGACACCCACGTCCTGGGGGTGGCTACTACGATCAGGGATGACAAGGCGGTAACCCCGCCTGAGGTTTAAGGTGGGCGGCTGGTGGTCCACGTCGCTGGGGTCCAGGTCGCTGGGGTCCAGGTGAAGCTGAGAGAGCCCGCGGCGGACGTAGTCAACATGTGGAATGAGAGTTTTCTCAGGCATGAAGCCCGAGGTGGTATTTTTAATAAATTTGTCGTATAGAAGACGGGAAAGGCATTTCATAGCCTCCGCTTTAATAAACAAATGCAGCGGGGGTAGATTAAGAATGGTGTTGAGCCCCTCGTAAGGGGTGGAAGGATACGCACCAGTAATGGCACGACAAAAGGTATCTTGCAGTTGGAGGAGCCGGTCGCAGGCGGTCTTCAGTTCCAGAACACTGGACCAGATGAGGCTCCCATACGTGATGCTGGGCCTGATGATGCCGGTGTAGATCCAGCGCACTGTCTTGGGGGAAAGACCCCAAGTGGGGCCAATGGCCCGCTTCACCTGGGCGAAGCATCGCTTGGCGCGTCTGATGACGTAGTCGAGGTGTTTTGTCCAGCGCAAGTCATGCGTCAGCGTCACACCTAGATACTTAGTCTCTTTCACGAAGGGGATGTTCTTACCATAGACAGTGAGGTTACGCATGCCCCACTTACGTTTTCGCGTGAAGACGATGGCCACGGTTTTGGCAACGCTGATAGTGAGACCGTGCTTGGTGGCCCAAGCTTCGGCCTTGTTGGCAAACTGCTGCATAAGATTTTGCAGCGTGCTGTTGTCGGGTCCACTGACCACGGCCGCGACATCGTCAGCATAACCCACACAGATAATGCTGCTGGGAATGTTGGCAGTCAGGAGCTCGTCCATAACGAGGTTCCAGAGAAGGGGCGTAAGCACCCCTCCTTGAGCTCCGCCTTTAGTTACTAAGCGGGTGCAGGTAGCATTCATGAGGGTGGATGTGACCGATCTGTTACGGATCATGTAGTCAATCCAGCGGACAATGCTGGGTCTGACTTTCTTCTGAAAGAGGGAATCTCTGAAGGAGCGATTGACCCCTCGTTGACCTCAATTGACCCCTCGTTGACCTCGATTGACCCCTCGTTGACCTCAATTGACCCCTTTTCGTTGACCTCAATTGACTCCTCCTTTACCTCAACCATTTCATTGGCAAATGACCCCTTCGTTGACCTTAAATGACCCCTCGTTGACTTTAATTGACCCCTCGGCCCTCGTTAAACTTGATTGATTTTTGTTGATCTCGATTGACCTTATTGCCCTAAGCTCCAAGTCCTCAATAACTTGATTAACTAACCCCTCTAGTGACCTCGATTGACCAAAATTAAACCCATCTCCAGCCGAAAGTGCCTTTATTAACCTGACGTGACCGTTTCTTGAATTTGCCCAATGATAAGACTCCATCCTTGACCTTGATAAACTTCTTCTCTTATCGAGGGCAAAAAAATCGACCTCAATTGACTCCTTAACTGACCTTCCGTGACCCCTTCATTAAAACTCCTTCAATTAGCCCCTTTTCTAACTTGCAACCCAATCCCAGGCCGCTCTGATGCTTCGCCGCGCCGCCAAGCCGTTGAAACCGGAGGACCCGGTTGACCCGTTGAATCCGCCCAGCCTGTTCGACTGGTTGGACACGGCCGAGGCGGCCCTGACAGACCGGGGCGACCTCGAAACCGCCGTACGCGCGATGTCGCGCCTACCCGGCATGGCTCGCCTCCTAGCTGACGATTGGATTAGCGAGGCTCGGGCGCATCTGGAGGCCCGGCAGACGGCGTCGGCGTTGTGCGCTCTGGCAGCCGCTATGGGCCTGGACGCCGCCACGCAGCATCGCCTGCCGGGACTCAGCGATGCCGATTCTACGGCTTAGATAGTACTTTATTTGACTTCTGTGTGCTAGATTTGTAACTCTCGCGTTGAATTCACTTGCTAGCCGTTCTATTTTTTGATAGGATGTTTTTTTCGGCGCGATTCCTTATCCAGTGTTAGACCCAGCAGTTGCTGTTTGGTATCTCTGCGAAGATTTCAAGGTTCGTCTTAGTACTGTCCTACTAGCTCTCTTGACTTTCTATGGCTCTAATAGCTTCACTTGAATTCTTATTACGTCATTAGATTATTTATTACGTCCTTTGATTTTGAATGACGTCATTGAATATCCGATGACGTCATTGAATATCCGATGACGTCATTGAATACCCGATGACGTCATTTCATGTCTAATGACGTCATTAAAATTCTAGATGACGTTAAACCAGTTTTTCGATGATTTCAATTGAGTTTCGATTGATGCCATATGAGTTATTATTGCGTAACTTTAGCCCCAGACTGTAACCGCGATATTCAAGTTGCGATAAGATAAATAAATTTTTAGCACCAAGAAAAAGACCTGGAAGGCAAAATTTCTGACGCCACTCGAGTACTGACGTATCATTATTGGAGCTATGATGACGTCATTAACGTTTGGCAATTCTGAAAAGAGGTTTTTTCGCAACTCTTTATCTAAAAAGATCTATATATGTTAGTACTTTTTGTCCAGTGTTTCTAACACTGCGGCAGTCGATTGCTCTTTTCGAGTAGTTTGCGAATCCCTTTTTATTTCTAATTTAATTGATTGAGCGCACCGTGTTACATTGGCATTGAAGTTAGAGTTATTAACTATACGGGCGTAGACTAAAGATTATTATTGCTTTCATTTACATATATTGTCTACTGATGCCAGTAGTCTGTTTAGAAAGCGTAGTCCTCTGTTTAACTAATGCTGATTCAAAAATTTACTTGCTCATTGATGCTATAGCATAGGGTAGGTTGGTCTTGCTTGCGTCTAATTTTGCTAGCTTTTAATTTACCAACAAAATGCGGTGAAGAATTCGCAGATTTACACAGTAAAAAATATAAACTATGTGGACAGTAACACAGCCGGTGTTGCAGCAGTGACAGGTTTTTATGTTTAAATCTTGTCTAATTTTAGTCATTTAATGATTCGAAATGTTTTTAATTTTTTTAGAAAACACACTTCCAACCCATTCACTGCAAGGCATTTAGGCTTTGAAATGTTTTTGTACGAAGGAAAACTATCTTTACTAAAGATTATAAATCTAATTAAAGCTCTTTTGAAATTCCCTTGCAGCATCTTACACTTCTCTTTTGTCTTCCGAAACCCTTCTTTAGAGTCCTCCGAAACCCTCCTTTAGAGTCTTTCGAAACCCTCCTTTAGAGTCTTCCGAAACCCTCCCTTAGAGTCTTCCGAAACCCTTATTTAGAGTCTTCCAAAACCCTTATTTAGAGTCCTCCGAAACCCTTATTTAGAGTCTTCCGAAACCCTTCTTTGGAGTCCTCCAAACCCTTATTTAGAGTCCTCCGAAACCCTTATTTAGAGTCTTCCGAAACCCTTCTTTAGAGTCTTCCAAAACCCTCCCTTAGAGTCCTCCGAAACCCTCCTTTAGAGTCTTTCGAAACCCTCCTTTAGAGTGATCCGAAACCCTCCTTTAGAGTCCTCCGAAACCCTCCTTTAGAGTCCTCCGAAACCCTCCTTTCGAGTCCTCCGAAACCCTCCCTTAGAGTCTTCCGAAACCCTTATTTAGTCTTCCAAAACCCTTATTTAGAGTCCTCCGAAACCCTTATTTAGAGTCTTCCAAAACCCTTATTTAGAGTCTTCCAAAACCCTTATTTAGAGTCCTCCGAAACCCTTATTTAGAGTCCTCCGAAACCCTTATTTAGAGTCTTCCGAAACCCTTATTTAGAGTCCTCCGAAACCCTTATTTAGAGTCCTCCGAAACCCTTATTTAGAGTCTTCCGAAACCCTTATTTAGAGTCTTCCAAAACCCTTATTTAGAGTCCTCCGAAACCCTTATTTAGAGTCCTCCGAAACCCTTATTTAGAGTCCTCCGAAACCCTTATTTAGAGTCCTCCGAAACCCTTATTTAGAGTCTTCCAAAACCCTTATTTAGAGTCCTCCGAAACCCTTATTTAGAGTCTTCCAAAACCCTTATTTAGAGTCCTCCGAAACCCTTATTTAGAGTCCTCCGAAACCCTTATTTAGAGTCCTCCGAAACCCTTATTTAGAGTCCTCCGAAACCCTTATTTAGAGTCTTCCAAAACCCTTATTTAGAGTCTTCCAAAACCCTTATTTAGAGTCCTTCGAAACCCTTATTTAGAGTCTTCCAAAACCCTTATTTAGAGTCTTCCAAAACCCTTATTTAGAGTCCTTCGAAACCCTTATTTAGAGTCCTCCGAAACCCTTATTTAGAGTCTTCCAAAACCCTTATTTAGAGTCTTCCAAAACCCTTATTTAGAGTCTTCCAAAACCCTTATTTAGAGTCCTCCGAAACCCTTATTTAGAGTCTTCCAAAACCCTTATTTAGAGTCCTCCGAAACCCTTATTTAGAGTCCTCCGAAACCCTTATTTAGAGTCTTCCAAAACCCTTATTTAGAGTCCTCCGAAACCCTTATTTAGAGTCCTCCGAAACCCTTATTTAGAGTCCTCCGAAACCCTTATTTAGAGTCCTCTGAAACCCTTATTTAGAGTCCTCCGAAACCCTTATTTAGAGTCCTCCGAAACCCTTATTTAGAGTCCTCCGAAACCCTTATTTAGAGTCCTCCGAAACCCTTATTTAGAGTCCTCCGAAACCCTTATTTAGAGTCCTCCGAAACCCTTATTTAGAGTCCTCCGAAACCCTTATTTAGAGTCTTCCAAAACCCTTATTTAGAGTCCTCCGAAACCCTTATTTAGAGTCCTCCGAAACCCTTATTTAGAGTCCTCCGAAACCCTTATTTAGAGTCCTCCGAAACCCTTATTTAGAGTCTTCCAAAACACTTATTTAGAGTCCTCCGAAACCCTTATTTAGAGTCTTCCAAAACCCTTATTTAGAGTCTTCCAAAACCCTTATTTAGAGTCCTTCGAAACCCTTATTTAGAGTCTTCCAAAACCCTTATTTAGAGTCTTCCAAAACCCTTATTTAGAGTCTTCCAAAACCCTTACGTTGTATTTAGAGTCTTCCAAAACCCTCCTTTAGAGTGATCCGAAACCCTCCTTTAGAGTCCTCCGAAACCCTCCTTTAGAGTCCTCCGAAACCCTCCTTTAGAGTCCTCCGAAACCCTCCTTTCGAGTCCTCCGAAACTATCCTATAGAATCTTGCGAGAACTGTTAAAGTCTGCGAAAATCCCTTGCTCTAGACCGACAATAGTTAATTATTTTAAATATGATTTTTGTGGTAAAAAAATGATTTTACTCTTATATTTGTTTTTGTTGCTACACTGAAACAAAAACAACAACACGGTATATAGCCTTGTATACATTATATAATAGATTAGCGCATGAATTGGTTAATAGCCAAAATATTATTATCGCCATAATGATAAAACTTACAAAAACATCGGTTGCATTGACAACATAAATTTTTGTGTTTGATGTATCGGAATGTTTTCCGTATTTTATGAAAAAAAAATTATACTTCAGTACCAAATAAATCGCAAGTAAGCGTAGGTTCACTTGTTTTTCGCTCAGGATTCACGAGACACTATTTAAAATTAAAACAAACAGACGGACAAAACTTATGATTGTCTGGCCAAGTCTTAAAACTAACCTCAGTTGGTCCCAACCAAGGCTTAACCAACCTCAGTTGGCCACAACCAAGGCTTAACCAGCATTAGTTGGTCACAACCAAGGCTTAACCAGCATTAGTTGGTCACAACCAAGGCTTAACCAGCATTAGTTGGTCATAACCAAGGCTTAACCAACCTCAGTTGGTCATAACCAAGGCTTAACCAACCTCAGTTGGTCATAACCAAGGCTTAACCAACCTCAGTTGGTCATAACCAAGGCTTAACCAACCTCAGTTGGTCACAAACAAGGCTTAACCAACCTCCCTCCAGTTGGTCACAACCAAGTCTTAACCAACCTCAGCTGGTCACAACCAAGTCTTAACAAATCTTAGTTGGTCACAACCAAGTCTTAACCAACCTCCGTTGGTCACAACCAAGGCTTAACCAACCTCAGTTGTTCACAACAAAGGCTTAACCAGCATTAGTTGGTCACAACCAAGGCTTAACCAACCTCAGCTGGTCACAACCAAGTCTTAACCAACCTCAGTTGGTCACAACCAAGGCTTAACCAACCTCAGTTGTTCACAACAAAGGCTTAACCAGCATTAGTTGGTCACAACCAAGGCTTAACCAACCTCAGCTGGTCACAAACAAGGCTTAACCAACCTCAGTTGGTCACAACCAAGGCTTAACCAACCTCAGTTGTTCACAACAAAGGCTTAACCAACCTCAGTTGGTCACAAACCAATGCTTAACCAAGTCTTAACCAACCTCAGTTGGTCACAACCAAGTCTTAACCAAGTCTTAACCAACCTCAGTTGGTCACAACCAAGTTTTAACCAACCTCAGCTGGTCACAAACAAGTCCTAACCAACCTCAGTTGGTCACAACCAAGTCTTAACCAACCTCAGTTGGTCACAAACCAAGGCTTAACCAACCTCAGTTGGTCACAACCAAGTCTTAACCAACCTCAGTTGGTCACAACAAAGGCTTAACCAACCTCCAGTTGGTCACAAGCAAAGCTAAACCTCCTTAACCAAACCAAAAATCAAGGTTGGTCTCATAAACCTCAGAATGAATCTCAACTCAAATCCATCTTAAACTTAGCGTCATGCGTTGCCCAGCTGGATTCAACAACTAGTCGGATCTCCGTCAATAGCTTCAATGGAGTCCGGCTCATCCTCGTGATTATTCTGCGGCAGCACTATCAGAGGAATGCCAGACTGAGGCCGAACTTGATCCGAGACGTCATCCGTTTGCTCCTGCTGTTGTTGCTGCTGCTGCTGCTGCTGCTGCTGGCTGCCGTTGCTTGCTCGAAATCTTGGACCAGCCCGGGCCAGCCTATTGAGGCACAGTAGGCGGTAGAATTCCGACTGGAAGTTCTCGTTAAACCAACCGTAGAAGACCGGATTAAGACAGGCGGAGACCAGCACCAGCAGCAGGGGGATACTTTGCGACGCCATCACTAGCAGCGGAGATCCCTTGCTGGAGCTGGTGCCGCCACTGCTGCCGGATCCGACTTGAAAGCTTGCGGTTGTCAAGTTCCCCGCCGGATGCTTGCTCAGTCCAACAGATTGCGGCTGCTTCAGCTGATTCCGACTGGTTAATTCGTTGTCCCGTTCGAATTCTTCTTTGACTTTCAGCACCCGAAAGTCGTGCACAATGTTCACTATAGTCAGGGGCAGCCAGGACAGGCAGAACACTATTGCTATGGTAACGAGGAGTCGATTGGCTCGTCGCTGCCTGAGCGCTTCAGCCGCTTGACGATTCTGACGATAAGCGGATACTGGCTGCTGCTGCGGCTGCTGCTGCTGGCCCTGCTGTTCGCGCAGACTCTTCATGCGATGCCGAAGGCGCACGCAGATCCTCGTGTAGGCGGCAACCACAATGCCCAGCGGTACCAGGTACTGCACCACCAACACTCCGCTGCTGTATGCCAGTTTAGCGTATTTCACAAATATCCTGCTAGTGATCTCGCTGCAGATTGTGCTCACCCTATCGAAGTTGATCGGGTGCTGACGGGTATCAGCGAACAGAGCCAGCGGGCTGGCCATGAGACCGGCGGAGCCCCAGATTGCGGCGAGGCACAGAGCCATGGCGCGCCGGCTCATCCGGGTTCTGGTCGGGTACACTATCACCTGTTGGCATTGGTTGGGGCGGGTGTACTTATCACGTGGTTGTGGTGGGATCAGTTATGATCGCTTGTACATAACCTAGCATCGATCGATCCTAATTATCCGTTCCCATGTTTTCACTTTTTTTTAAGAAAAAAGCTAATATTCTTTCCTGGCTACTCGCATTGCAGTGTAAGTAGGCTATACCAAATATAGGAATAAAAATATGCCAAGCCGGCCAAATTCGCAACCTGAAATCTGTCGAGCGCGATAGCCGTGATGGAGAAGGTTGAGACGAACATATTCAAGCCCGTCAGCGTGTTGACAACTTTGCACAGCAGCCGCCCGAACTCCCAGCTGATGAAGCTGGGGAACAGGCGCAGTATGTTCAATGGCTGGGTCAGCAGGCACAGAATGAAATCCGAGATGGCTAGATTAACGATGAAAATATTCCGGGCGTTCCGCATCGCCCGGTTGCGCCAGACGGTCAGGATGACCATCCCGTTGCCGAACACGCCGAATAAGATGAACAGGCAGTAGACGCTGATGATGCTGGCGAATATTGGCACTTCGCGACCGCGCGAGGCCGCCACGTTGCTGCGGAATTGTTTCAGCACGTCCAGATAGCTGGTGTCGTTCATGCACACGAAATAGTCGAACAGAGAGCGGAAGTTCCGCATGCAGGGATTGCCCGACGATGCTGGCGCCGAGGTTGCCTGCTGGTGAGCCTGGGAACCGGGATCGGTGAGGTTGTTGGCCGCTTAGAGATTTTTTTGAGAAAATCAACACTACCTGCACACTGTGTGTTCTGCATGTAGATAATCGCTCTCTGACCTTCACTCTCTTGTACTTTTAGATATGTGTTTGTCAGTCTTCTGTAAATCGTCACTTAATGACTGTCACTCTACTCTACTGTTGATCGGCACTCTAATTGTCACTCTACTGTAGATCGACACTCTCTGGCTGTCACTCTGGTGTAGATCGACACTCTCTGGCTGTCACTCTGGTGTAGATCGGCACTCTTTGGCTGTCACTCTACTGTAGATCGGCATTCTGATTGTCACTCTATTGCAGATCGACACTCTGATTGTCACTCTATTGCAGATCGACACTCTCTGACTGTCACTCTGGTGTAGATCGGCACTCTCTGGCTGTCACTCTGCTGTAGATCGGCACTCTCTGGCTGTCACTCTGCTGTAGATCGGCACTCTCTGGCTGTCACTCTACTGTAGATCGGTACTCTCTGGCTGTCACTCTACTGTAGATCGGCACTCTCTGACTGTCACTCTGCTGTAGATCGGCACTCTCTGGCTGTCACTCTACTGTAGATCGGTACTCTCTGGCTGTCACTCTACTCTACTGTAGATCGGCACTCTCTGACTGTCACTCTGCTGTAGATCGGCACTCTCTGGCTGTCACTCTACTGTAGATCGGTACTCTCTGGCTGTCACTTTACTCTACTGTAGATCGGCACTCTCTGACTGTCACTCTACTGTAGATCGACACTCTGATTGTCACTCTGGTGTAGATCGGCACTCTGATTGTCACTATTGTAGATCGGCACTCTGATTGTCACTCTACTGTATATCGGCACTCTCTGACTGTCACTCTGCTGTAGATCGGCACTCTCTGGCTGTCACTCTACTGTAGATCGGTACTCTCTGGCTGTCACTTTACTCTACTGTAGATCGGCACTCTCTGACTGTCACTCTACTGTAGATCGACACTCTGATTGTCACTCTGGTGTAGATCGGCACTCTGATTGTCACTATTGTAGATCGGTACTCTGATTGTCACTCTACTGTATATCGGCACTCTCTGACTGTCACTCTACTGTATATCGGCACTCTGACTGTCACTCTACTGTAGATCGGCACTCTGATTGTCACTCGACTGTAGATCGGCACTCTGACTGTCACTCTACTGTAAATCGGCACTCTTTGACTGTCACTCTACTGTAGATCGGCACTCTGACTGTAACTCTGCTGTAGATCGGCACTCTGACTGTAACTCTGCTGTAGATCGGCACTCTGACTGTAACTCTGCTGTAGATCGGCACTCTCTGGCTGTCATTCTACTGTAGATCGGCACTCTTTGACTGTCACTCTGCTGTAGATCGGCACTCTTTGACTGTCACTCTGCTGTAGATCGGCACTCTGACTGTAACTCTGCTGTAGATCGGCACTCTCTGATTGTCACTGTACTGTAGATCGGCACTCTCTGATTGTCACTGTACTGTAGATCGGCACTCTCTGATTGTCACTCTACTGTAGATCTTTGCTTCATAATCATCACTCTAATATATACAAGTACACTATAGCTGCGCTTAACCATGTAGTCATTAAGTAATAAGTACGATATTCCAGTTCAGACTCTGTAGATTTAGTCAAGCACTTTTAGCTGCTTACTTCCCTTTCCATCTCGTGCTGTAGAAATGGACTTTTTTGCCATTAATTTTGCTCTTTATTTGATCCTTGACTATTGTGTTATTAAAGTGAAGGCCGAATGATGCTTGCAGCTGAGAGTAACTGCTCATTCCCTTGGATGATCTTTATGTTTTATGGGTTTTCAACCAGTAAACAGTCATAAATCTTCAACTTAAAAAATAACATAGGCTTCGCAAACAGCTAGAAATCCCATCTTTTTTTGCGTTACTAACAAGCTGAATTCGCAAATTCTTTTTGTGCCTGGAACAAGCTAAAGGAAATTAAAATTTTGCTAATAGGCAGTCAGTTGGATGCATAAAATCATGAACATAAAGAGCAGTTTATTTTAAAGGATAAAAATAGGATAAAGATGCCGTCACTAGTGCAGAATTCATCGTTCGATAAATCTGATCTCATTTGATGCTCCTTTGACGTGTCTCGTGCAAGCTATACCCCAACTCCTTTTAAGGAAATTATAAGATTAAAAAAAATTGAGTAGCTTAAGCTTCCGACTCAAAGGCAGGCCAGAACTGATAACTGATTCCTTAGTCCAGAGGCAGAAAATTTCATTTCAAGATTTACTTCCCCAGCTCTTGTCGTCTAGTTAGCGCGTCCTTCCCTGCGGCAGGTCTGATTTCCATTTTAATCAATTTTGAGTTCTGCGTTTTTTCCTGGGCAAAGCGTGTCTTGCTTTTTTTCCTTATCAAATTTCGCTGTAGAAAAGTGGAAAGTGAAATTTTTTAATATTTCCTGTCTAGTACAATTAATTTTGTTAATTGTTTTTGGATTCCTGGAAAGATTGTTGACAATTTTGAAGAGAATTCTAGAAATGGATTGCACTTGTATCATTATCACCTTGTTTTTCTTCCGCGTACGAGCGCACGCCGTGTCAGTAAGTTGGATTTCAACTACAAAACTGTTGTTTGCAGACAAACAGCAAATTAATTTTTTAATTGACGTGAGACAGCCCACCAAGGAGACCAGGCTACCCACAGAGGGACCGTGCAGGAGACAAGGCTTCCCACAGAGAGAGAGTGCAGGAGACAAGGCTACCCACAGAGGGACCGTGCAGGAGACAAGGCTACCCACATAGAGAGAGTGCAGGAGACAAGGCTACCCACAGAGAGATCGTGCAGAAGACAAGGCTACCCACAGAGAGATCGTGCAGGAGACAAGGCTACCCACAGAGGGATCGTGCAGAAGACAAGGCTACCCACAGAGGGACCGTGCAGGAGACAAGGCTACCCACAGAGAGAGAGTGCAGGAGACAAGGCTACCCACAGAGAGATCGTGCAGAAGACAAGGCTACCCACAGAGAGATCGTGCAGGAGACAAGGCTACCCACAGAGGGATCGTGCAGAAGACAAGGCTACCCACAGAGGGACCGTGCAGGAGACAAGGCTTCCCACAGAGAGAGAGCGCAGGAGACAAGGCTACCCACAGAGGGACCGTGCAGGAGACAAGGCTTCCCACAGAGAGAGAGTGCAGGAGACAAGGCTACCCACAGAGGGACCGTGCAGGAGACAAGGCTTCCCACAGAGAGAGAGTGCAGGAGACAAGGCTACCCACAGAGAGAGAGTGCAGGAGACAAGGCTACCCACAGAGAGAGAGTGCAGGAGACAAGGCTACCCACAGAGAGAGAGTGCAGGAGCCGAGATTCACGCAGTTTGGAATAAAAAAATTTCGCTAATTCGAAAATCCTCCACAAGCCAGATTAAAACGCGGTCCATTAAGTTCTCAATCATTCCAATAAATCCCTTCGACGGTTTGGACTCACCATTTTGTGCGCCAGAATTCCGTCCGGGAGATTCAGTAAAATATTTATGATTCAGCTGCCGCCTGCCGCCTGTTTTTTCTCCAGCCGACAGAGAATAAAATATGACGTCTTCTGCTTTCGCTTCAAGTCTGACGGGCCCCAGCTGAACGCTCAAGCGCTCAAGGATTTTTAAAAGCTCCTAATCTCGTCTTTCTCTTTGTGCGCGCCTCCTCTCCTCCCGGGCTTCCGCCATCTGTCTCCTATAGCTGTCTGTCGAGATAGGGGAAAATTCTCCCCCCTTCTACCCTTACCTCCTTCTGCCACGTGAAAGCAAACAGAGGCAAACGATTGGGCAGGCTGCTCGGGTTGGGGTTGGGCCGCGCGCGACTGCTCACGGCTTGGCTGTCTCAGAACTCAAAGCTGGAGAGTCCAGGATGGATTTTGAGTTGAGCAGCCGTTTTTTACCATCGTTGCTGCTCCCACCCCTCTCTGTCTCTCTCTCTCCCTTCTAGAAGCGCCCACGCTTTCCCTCTCTCTCGCTCTCCTTCATCAACAGATGCAGGCGGGCATGAGGCAAGAACCCCATGGCCCTATTAAAGGATTAACTGCATCCTGCAGTAGGTTTGGAATTTTGCAACTCTGTGTCAAGCTCAAATTGATTTTAGCAATAACACTGGCAGTCACGGCAGCTGGATGATCACAATGAATTGCGCTCGCAGCTTGCTGATGTTTATCTACTGCAGTACTCAGTGCTGCCGAGTTCAAAGGCAACGCAGTGCGGAGTTGTTGCTTTTGTTAAAATTAGTTCAGGAACATAGATGGGTGCAATGACTGTTTTTATCGCAATTTTTCACTCCAACACGTTTTTTGAGCCTGATTTACCTCGTTGTAACAGCTAAAAATCAGTTAGATTTCTGTAACAGCTCACAATCTGTTAGACACGAGTGTCAGCTGATTTCTGTAACAGCTCACAATCTGTTAGACACGAGTGTCAGCTGATGTCTGTAACAGCTCACAGTTGATTGGAATGAACTCATACTTTTTAACAACAACAGCTTTTTAAGCAGATATTTTTAATAAGGTACCAGAAATGTTATGTCTATGGCATTAATAATTATGATTAGAAATAAAGTAGAATTTTCTTCAAACTAAAGCGAATTAAACTTCAGTTAAACTCCACATTAAATCAACCCTTGCTTATCGGTCTTGTCACTAGCTGGAAGCAACAAGCGAGTTTGCATTATAAATGTACAAATAATATCTAGCCAGCAAACTTTGCATTCTATAAAGTTCAAGAGTTCAATTTTCCAAGGTGAGATTTAATAGAACTCGTTACAGAAGAAGAAGCCAGCAATTGATTCTGGTACGCTGTTTATGGCATATGCACTCGTAAAGTTAGCCTGAGTGAAAGCATGTCTTCTGACATTTCTGGACAAAGAATTTATTCGGCTACTAACAACAACAAAGACGTGAATGCCCAATTGAACATCTGCGTTGGAGTCTCGTTTTTCATATTCTGCCTGTTGCTGCATCACTATTTCAGTCGGCGAATCTGTTTGAATAAGTTTCAATCCTATTCCCAACTGTCATGGCAGCTGCAGATGGAGTGGGACTCCAGGTGAGCTGCGTGCCGGTCTAGCCTAATTGAATTGGTTTATTATTGGATGTATAATTCGTCGATGCATCAATTGATCAGTTGATTGATTTATTGACCATTTAGGGCTAATTGATTGTTTAGTTGGTCAAAAGATTAACTGCTTAACTAAGCCACATTTTCAATGATTAGTTGATTTATTGAATGATTGATTGATTGATTGATTGATTGATTTGTTGGTTGGTTGATTGATTTGTTGATTGATTGATTGGTTGCTTGGTTGATTGATTGATTAGTTGCTTGGTTGCTTGGTTGATTGATTGCTTGGTTGATTGATTGCTTGGTTGATTGATTGCTTGGTTGATTGATTGATTGGTTGATTGACTGATTAACTGAATGAATGGTTGATTGATTGATTTCTTAATTGGTTAGTTAATTGATTGATTGATTGGTTGCTTGCTTGCTTGGTTTATCAATTGATTAATTGATTAGTCGATTTTTTAATTAATTGACTGATTGATTGATTGGTCAAGAAATCCAAAAACAATATATTCCAGAATCGTGTCCAGCATTCACGCCAGTCTGGTCACTCTGTTGAGCTTGTACGCGTTGACATTTGAGGAGCCGCTCTGGAGCGACAAAATTGAGTGAGTGCCGCATTTGATGGTCAACTGAACGACTTATATTAGGCTTAGCATCACAAGATTACTTTCTTAGCTACTTTAGGTGGAAAAGAGAATAAGACGGAAAAAAATCCACAATTTTTTATGTTGGAACAAAACTGCAGCCAGCCGACGAGACTCGGCGGCGTCACTCTGTCAATCAGTGCAGCCTACATGCTTGCCGGTAAGCGGTTTTTTTCCATGCCAGTTTTGTTAAATTCTGGAGATTTAACTTCGTTGACGCTATGCCGCTCTGTACATTCTGCACACAGACGCAATCTCGATGCCTATTTATTGGCGAGACGCCAACCTGCTGGTGTTCTGGCTGCATCACGGCATTGCTGCCGTCTGTTTCTGGATTTGCACCGTGAGTTGCTTGACTAGTTTTTTCTGTATGACTGCGTGCGATTCAATCCACAACTAAAGGAACTGGCACTTCGTCTAACGTTACTTTTGTTTAGAACAACTATACTTCTTACATTGTACTTTTGTCTAGGATCGATACTTTGTCCTAGTGTACTTTTGTTGACCGATACTTTTTCCAACTGTACTTTTGTTGAACGATACTTGTCCAACTGTGCTTTTGTTTAGAACCGAATATTTTTCTAGCTGTACTTGTGTTGACCGAAGGTTTTGCCTAGTGTACTTTTGTTGACCGATAACTTTTTCCAACTGTACTTTTGTTTAGAACCGAATATTTTTCTAACTGTACTTGTGTTGACCGAAGGTTTTGCCTAGTGTACTTTTGTTGACCGATAACTTTTTCCAACTGTACTTTTGTTGATCAATACCGTGTCCAACTGTACTTTTGTTGACCAATACTGTGTCCAACTGTACTTTTGTTGACCGATACTTTTTCCAACTGTACTTTTTATTTAGGACCGATACTTGTCCAATTATACTTTTGTTTATGAGCGATCTGTGTCAAATTGTACTTTTGTTTAGGCCCGGCAATTCGTGCTACTGTACTTTTGTTTTCTACCATCCTCAGAGTCGCGGTATCCTGCACTTCTTCGCTCTATTCCGCCTGCTCTCCGAAATGTCCACTCCGTTCCTCAACATGAACTGGTACAATCGGTTGTGCAACGTTAGCTTGACCTCGCTGCTCAGCCTGGGCAATTCCATCTGCCTGTCTAGCAGCTACCTGGCCTGCCGTTTGTTGGCCATACCGGTCTACTGGTACTACTTTGTTGAGTCAACCAGGACCGAAGCATTTAATAAGCTTGTCTCAGATGCTGACACTGTGCTCATCGTCTGGGTGGCGTCTAGTCTACTGCTTGACGCATTGAATATCTACTGGGCGAGGTCTATTCTGCTAGGCAGTCTGAGAACTGTTGCTACTGGAATTCATATGCTGAAGGATTAATGAAACTAGCGTCTAAAGCAATTTTTTGTACTAGCTACAGTGCCTAAGCATCCTCTCCAGAACTTTTAAAATTCCGTGGCTTTTCATTCTTTGTCAAAACTATGATAATTATCATAAGACCAACCCCTAGTAAGCGGTTGCCTACCGCTGTCTCGTAATGTACACTCAACTAACCGTCCAATCCTAGTATGAATGTCCTTATAGTAAAAAAATCCTTTCCCCGAAGTCTCTTGATGTACGATTAAACTAAATTCCTGATTATAAGACAAATCTCCAAATATATCTTACGCTCATGAGTCCTCTAATGTGTAGCTTAACTAACTGATCAATTTAAAGAACCATCAACCCTAAAATTCTCTTCCCCCATGACCATGAGTCGTAATGTACATTGGACTAACCATTCAATTCCAAGACCAATCCCCTTGAATTTTCTTTCCCCGCGAGTGTTTAGTGTACATTAACCTACCTGTTCAATTCCAAGTCCAATCCCATTAAAATCTTTCCCCACGAGTGTTTAATGTACATTAACCTACCTGTTCAATTCCAAGTCCAATCCCATTAAAATCTCTTTCCCCACGAGTGTTTAATGTACATTAACCTACCTGTTTAGTTCCAAGACCAATCCCCTTGAAATCTCTTTCCCAACGAGTGTTTAATGTACATTAACCTACCTGTTTAGTTCCAAGACCAATCCCCTTGAAATCTCTTTCCCAACGAGTGTTTAATGTACATTAACCTACCTGTTCAGTTCCAAGACCAATCCCACACGAGCCTTAACAAGTTAATTTGCTAGACCAATTCCGTTAAAAGTTTTCACCCACGGCCTCTTGCATTATTACGTGCGCATGCTTAGCTTGTATTACTTTAAATAGTAATAAATACAGCAGTCATTAAACATTATGCGAGCTATTAAGTAAAATGATAAAATATATCTAAATATGTAATAATTTAACTTAAACACGTTTTAAAAAATACGATCAAGCATTTCATGTCTTTAAATTAAGTAGAGTTTTTCAATTTTTATATATTTTCGCTTGATAAAAATTGACATTTAGACCGTCTGAACTACTTGAAGTAAGTGCATAGTAAGTGCTTGAAGCTAATCTAAATTAAAAAAGCTCCTAATAGGCAAATGTGCATCAGACAACTAAAGAAAGCAGTGCTGGAAGAGCCACTAAATAGTACTATTTGGAATTTGAGAGCAGCAAGCACTACGGGATTGCGATCCAACCGATTTGTTTAAGACAAAGTGTTTTATTTTTTATTTTCAATAGAATTTGCAACTGCTGGAGAGCCCGTTTTCACTTGATTCTGTTCTCTCTTGCCAGATGGATGTCCTAAAATTTGTTTGTAGTAAACAGAATATTTTTGTTAGCTTTTATTTATATACAAGTAAGATTAAATTCCTTGATATTGAAGAATAGATTACGCAATGAGCATTAAAATCTGAGCAAGAGATAGATAGGAAAGCAACAATTGGGAAGGACGCGTCGCCGGTTATCTTTCAAACAATTTTTTTAACTGCCCTACTCGAATTTATGTGATGTAAAGTTTTTCTGCTTACTATTAGTAGCAAGGACCGAAGTGGTCACTTAGGAGAGTGAAATAACTTTCTTTCGAATCTCACCTCCAGCAGAAACTCTTCCAGTTCAGCCGTGGCCCGATCCAGATCGTCGTTAACAATGACGATGTCAAAGTTGCCGGCAGCTTGGCCGTATTCCATTTCGGCTTTGGCGGCGCTCAATCGGGCCAGGACCTTGTCCTCCGACTCGGTGCCTCGGCCCCGTAAGCGCTGCTCCTGGAGGTTTGAGACGGTGATAACTGCTCAGTCTTGATTGTGGGCATCCAGCTTTCAGTTTGATTAATACACTCACAGGGCGTGTTCCACTTTCCTTGGCTACAACCCCTTTCCTAAGCTACAAACCCTTTCTTAAGCTACAAACCCCTTTCCTAGGCTACAAACCCCTTTCCTAGGCTACAAACCCCTTTCCTAGGCTACAAACCCCTTTCTTAGGCTACAACCTCTTTCCTAGTCTACAACCCCTTTCCTAGGCTACAAACCCCTTTCCTAGGCTACAAAACCCTTTACACTACTTGTCTCTACTTGACCCTTTCCTAGTCTACAACCCCTTTCCTAGTCTACAACCCCTTTCCTAGGCTACAAACCCCTTTCCTAGTCTACAACCTCTTTCCTAGTCTACAACCCCTTTCCTAGGCTACAAAACCCTTTCCTTGGCTACAACCCCTTTCCTAGGCTACAACCCCTTTCCTAGGCTACAACCCCTTTCCTAGGCTACAATTCCTTTCCTAGGCTACAACCCCTTTCCTAGGCTACAACCCCTTTCCTAGGCTACAATTCCTTTCCTAGGCTACAAACCCCTTTCCCCAGCTATGCTTAATTTCATAAGCAGTATAATTTATGAGCTGCAAGAACTCAACTCACCAGAACCTCCATCGACGGGGGCAAAATGAAGACGTACTTCGGGTGCAGCTCAGACTGGCGTTTCAAGGTCCTGACGCCCTGACTATCAACATCCAGGAGGCAGATTTTTCCCTCCTGAGCCACTGCCGCCACGGCAGCTTTGCTGGTACCGTAGAAATTACCAGAAAATTGGGCACTTTCTATGAAATCGCCGTTTGAAATCATTGTTTCCATTGTGGCACGATCGGTGAAGTGGTAGTCTGTATGGGTGATTGTTTGAATAGATTGGCAGATTGATATTTTAACGGGGATTAAATTGATTACTTATTGGTACTCAACCTTTTCCATTGACTTCTCCTGGCCTTGGCTGTCTGGTTGTGTCTAGGAAAAAAGTTGCATAAAATTTAAATTGATTTTCTTAGAAACTCCGCAGAAACGATCTAATAAGTCGATTTTACTCACGTGACACACTGAACGCAAACAAACCGTCGTACTTTTGCATCAACGCTTTAATTAATGTTGATTTACCAGAACCTGACGGTCCGCACAATACTACTGGCCTGAGGGTCATGCCTAGAGACAAGTAGTGTAATGCGAGTATAAATTATTTTTTTAATATTAGTAAATTACTTTGACTTTTGATTACTTACATGTACACTCAACTTTGAAATTCCCTGGAAAGTTACTGCTATAGTTAGAATAATCTTTTGAAATTCGTCAATTTGCAAAATTTATTACTAAAAAATCAACTGACATGTTTGAACTTGTGGCGTCAATTTAAGTTCAGATTAAACTGATAATGCAATAGATATGGCTGTCAGTTGCTAGGCAAGCTCACAAAATTATTAAAATTTAACTGACCCCGTACCACTCTGTCTAAGTAACCTGAAAACTGATATATCAAAAGCATTAATCAAGATTGTTTAGTCAATCTATTTTCCTAATTTAATTAAAACTAAAAAGTACAAATTCTCTAAAGTAATTTAATCATTTCGAACTGTCAAACTGGTTTGAACTTTTCCTACTCCTGGTCTGATTATTGCACTGGACTCGTCTGAAAAGTACGAAATGCGAAAGTGTGAACTCAGGGCCCTAAGTTTAAGCTGTGGGGTTTATTCAACAGATAAAATCACTGGCCAACTAGTGAAAATTTCGTCTGGAAAGTGAATCCTCCTATTGCGTAACAGGTAGACGCATTGTGTAACAGGTAGACACATTGTGTAACAGGTAGACACACTGTGTAACAGGTAGACACACTGTGTAACAGGTAGACACACTGTGTAACAGGTAGACACATTGTGTAACAGGTAGACACACTGTGTAACAGGTAGACACATTGTGTAACAGGTAGACACATTATGTAACAGGTAGACACATTGCGTAACAGGTAGACACATCGTGTAACAGATAAACACATTGTGTAACAGGTAGACACATCGTGTAACAGATAAACACATTGTGTAACAACTAAAGCCATTGTTTAGCAGATCAACCTGAGTAAAACCCACGTAAACCAATTATGCACCAGGTAGACCGTCTTTATTATTACAGGTTAAACTCTTTGCCTAACAGCCAAACTCACAGTCCAAAAAAGGAGCCGTTAGCTCTAATAGAAATGAGCTGACTAAAATGTGTGCACTTATGTGAGACACGCTAACTGAGAATGTACGCACTGGAGTTGAATTTGTACTTTTAATATTTTGGCTTTACGTACCTTGAAAGTTGCGATTCGAGAAAGAAAAACAGTCGTTAAGACAGACACTTGAAATTTTGTTCAATTGGTCCTCTCTTTCGCGCTCCTTTTGCTCAGAGCTGCAGCAAGCCTGTACCACAGCTCAGCTCCAAAACTGCTGAGGAAGATTTTCCCTATTGCTTCGAGCTGCTTAAATGCCGTCGAGCTTTCCACACTATTGGCGCTGTTTTCTTGTTGCTCACTAGGGGATGTTGTGCGAGGGAAGGACGGAGAGGCAGAAGTGCACTAGAGAGAGACAGGAGCGCACAATCACTAGGAGAATTCAAGTACTGCAAAGGTTCTATCGAGCATTTTCTCGATGAGGAATATTTTCCCTTAAAAAACTTTGAAATTTTTAGCAAGTTAGTAAGAGTTTATGACTAATTGCGTTACGAGTGAGTTCATGAAATAGACACTAGAGGTCACCTACCAATAAGTACTTTTGAACACTTGACGTTTCGACCAGATGCACAGCCCACGATAAAGTTTTCCCTGATTTCTTCAAGAGCCTAGACTCGAACCCAGGACTTTCCCGTCATACGAGTAAGTCGGACGCCCTAGCCACTAGACTACATTCTCATTTGTCTAAAGCTCCAAATTTCTGTCTGATATTTTCATTAAATGTTCTAGAATGGCTTCTCTAAGGACTGGATAGAAAAATAGAGGAAGACACAAGTTTTTTTGGTACTCATAATAAACAGGCAGTTTTCCGATTCTTGAGGATTTTTATTGAAATATTGATCCCCAACCGAACAAAAGCAGTTGTGCAAGGATTGAAAAATCTTTCAAGCAATTGTACAGATTGGATTACTTTCTTAGGCATGCAGATGGGAACAGGGTTATCCGGCAAGATGAATACAAAGGGGGGTCACGGCGGCGAAGACAAATCGAGTGCAAACGGAAAAGCGAGATGAGGGCGGACAGGGAGGCTGGGCAAGCCCGAGCCTTGCGCCATCTAATTAGGAAATCGAAAAAATCCTCTAGGGCGAGAGAGAGAGAGAGAGAGAGAGAGAGAGAGAAGAGCGCGAAACGGGAAGCATTCGGTTGAGCCAAAATAATTTTCGGATTTCATCTTGACTAAGGATGCGGCAACTGCACCTGAGCAGCTGGCGCATCGATGGGATGGGAATTATTGGGATTACCGGCTGGTTGAGCCTCTCGAACCTAAAGAAGAAAAAAACTAATTGGTTTGCAGCAAATTGCGTGCAAGTTCACGGCTGGCTGTGCATGGCAGAGGCGTTCATTGTTGCTACGGGGGCCTTGCGTCCGCTGTGACCAAGGCGAATTGTTAATGAGAGATGACCGGGAAATGAGGCGCTTTTTCCCTTTTTTCTGAATTACATGCGCAGAATTTCGCTTGTTGATTGGCTTCAGTTGATTCCCGTTAAAGGGATCATCGATAGATGATGATGTAGAGCTGCTTAAACTAGCAGACAGGATTGCTCCCTTATGGATTGATGAAGCCCTGAGTTGTCAACCGCTAGTCATGGCTTGACATGAAGGCAGGGCATTTTCGTTCGGCTTTTTAGCTCGTGAAAATTTAAGCTCCGATATTTATAATCCTTGAAGAAGTTTTTACACAGCTTTTATCTTTCAATTCCTAAGATTTGATCCTTCATGACATCAGCCGCAAAGTTTGACCTCAACACCCGATCCTTCATGACATCAGCCGCAAAGTTTGACCTCAACACCCGATCCTTCATGACATCAGCCGCAAAGTTTGACCTCAACACCCGATCCTTCATGACATCAGCCGCAAAGTTTGACCTCAACACCCGATCCTTAATGACATCAGCCGCAAAGTTTGACCTCAACACTCGATCCTTAATGACATCAGCCGCAAAGTTTGACCTCAACACCCGATCCTTAATGACATCAGCCGCAAAGTTTGACCTCAACACCCGATCCTTAATGACAACAGCCGCAAAGTTTGACCTCAACACCCGATCCTTAATGACATCAGCCGCAAAGTTTGACCTCAACACCCGATCCTTAATGACATCAGCCGCAAAGTTTGACCTCAACACCCGATCCTTCATGACATCAGCCGCAAAGTTTGACCTCAACACCCGATCCTTAATGACATCAGCCGCAAAGTTTGACCTCAACACCCGATCCTTAATGACATCAGCCGCAAAGTTTGACCTCAACACCCGATCCTTCATGACATCAGCCGCAAAGTTTGACCTCAACACCCGATCCTTCATGACATCAGCCGCAAAGTTTGACCTCAACACCCGATCCTTAATGACATCAGCCGCAAAGTTTGACCTCAACACCCGATCCTTCATGACATCAGCCGCAAAGTTTGACCTCAACACCCGATCCTTAATGACATCAGCCGCAAAGTTTGACCTCAACACTCGATCCTTAATGACATCAGCCGCAAAGTTTGACCTCAACACCCGATCCTTAATGACATCAGCCGCAAAGTTTGACCTCAACACCCGATCCTTAATGACATCAGCCGCAAAGTTTGACCTCAACACCCGATCCTTAATGACATCAGCCGCAAAGTTTGACCTCAACACCCGATCCTTAATGACATCAGCCGCAAAGTTTGACCTCAACACCCGATCCTTCATGACATCAGCCGCAAAGTTTGACCTCAACACCCGATCCTTAATGACATCAGCCGCAAAGTTTGACCTCAACACCCGATCCTTAATGACATCAGCCGCAAAGTTTGACCTCAACACCCGATCCTTCATGACATCAGCCGCAAAGTTTGACCTCAACACCCGATCCTTAATGACATCAGCCGCAAAGTTTGACCTCAACACCCGATCCTTAATGACATCAGCCGCAAATTTTGGCCTCAACACCCGATCCTTAATGACATCAGCCGCAAAGTTTGACCTCAACACCCGATCCTTAATGACATCAGCCGCAAAGTTTGACCTCAACACCCGATCCTTAATGACATCAGCCGCAAAGTTTGACCTCAACACCCGATCCTTAATGACATCAGCCGCAAAGTTTGACCTCAACACCCGATCCTTAATGACATCAGCCGCAAAGTTTGACCTCAACACCCGATCCTTAATGACATCAGCCGCAAATTTTGGCCTCAACACCCGATCCTTCATGACATCAGCCGCAAAGTTTGACCTCAACACCCGATCCTTCATGACATCAGCCGCAAAGTTTGACCTCAACACCCGATCCTTAATGACATCAGCCGCAAAGTTTGACCTCAACACCCGATCCTTAATGACATCAGCCGCAAAGTTTGACCTCAACACCCGATCCTTAATGACATCAGCCGCAAAGTTTGACCTCAACACCCGATCCTTAATGACATCAGCCGCAAAGTTTGACCTCAACACCCGATCCTTCATGACATCAGCCGCAAATTTTGGCCTCAACACCCGATCCTTAATGACATCAGCCGCAAAGTTTGACCTCAACACCCGATCCTTAATGACATCAGCCGCAAAGTTTGACCTCAACACCCGATCCTTAATGACAACAGCCGCAAAGTTTGACCTCAACACCCGATCCTTAATGACATCAGCCGCAAAGTTTGACCTCAACACCCGATCCTTAATGACATCAGCCGCAAAGTTTGACCTCAACACCCGATCCTTCATGACATCAGCCGCAAAGTTTGACCTCAACACCCGATCCTTCATGACATCAGCCGCAAAGTTTGACCTCAACACCCGATCCTTAATGACATCAGCCGCAAAGTTTGACCTCAACACCCGATCCTTAATGACATCAGCCGCAAAGTTTGACCTCAACACCCGATCCTTCATGACATCAGCCGCAAATTTTGGCCTCAACACCCGATCCTTAATGACATCAGCCGCAAAGTTTGACCTCAACACCCGATCCTTCATGACATCACACGTGATGACCCCAAGAAACCTAACCTTGCGAAAAAGTGACAAACCCTTTCTTAAGCGTGCACCTTTTAAGAGGTCAGCCTTGTTTCCAACGGTTTTTAATCTTTTACCACTGCCTCCCCCTTGTACAGAGCTTTGATTTCGTGGCACTTAGGACCTAACTGGTATGCAGAATAAGGTCCGATAAAGCACCAACCCGACAGATTCCTTCACTGCTGGCACTAAAAAGTGACAGAGAGAAAATTTTTGCTTCAATATTGCAACCGTTTGTTGGCAGTACGGCCAAGCTGAAGAAAGTTTTCCTAGCACGAGCTCAGATCCGATAAGACACTTCAAAAATTTCAAATAGTCCGTTACTAAAGTCATGGAGCCATTAGCAAGTTTGACTTTTCTTTATCAATTGCAAAGCTTGAATTGGCTACCAAAGTTAGTCTTTTCAAGTAGTCTCGCTCGCCCGAATTTCGATAGATATAAAAGTTGCCGACTGCCGAAGCGGCTACTAATATCACCGAGTTAATTGCTGCCTATAGTTTACCCTGGCTCTATTGACATTCACTAAGTCAGCCATGCCGAATAAATACTTCAGCATTGCTGCATCTCACTCCATTCTTCTACTGCTGGTTGTCCCTTTGATCAGCAGCCAAGTCACCGACGGACAATCTTCCTCCACTAGGAATGAAACTGTGCTGCTAGAGTCGGTCATGATCATGTACGGTTCCGACGTGCAAGACAAAAAGTTGAATAGAGCTCAGCTTAACGATCTGATCAATTTTGCCAAGAATTCAAGTAAGACGTCATTCATCAAATTGATGCAGCAGCGAATTACAGAATCAACTAGTTGGGCCGACCAACTGAAGGTGATTGGTCCTGTTTTCTATGAGTAGTATAATGCGCTTTTAAGTTTGCAGTTTTAATTACTTTTTTTGTATTGGCTTTGTTTCCAGTGCGAGAACCTTGATTCGTTATTGAACCAGACCAAAAATAATGATTCTGTGACAGGAGTCGAAGAGCTAAGGGCACTGCTGCCTCGTTTGTTCTTTACGATGCAGAATCCTGACTGCTTAATGGAGAAATCAAAGTCTAACGCTGGGTCCGATTACACAAGTGAGAAATTGCTAGTCTGTCTGCGTCTTTGTTTGTTTGTTTGTCTGTCTGTCTCTGTCTTTGTCTGTCTGTGTGTCTGTCTGTCTGTCTGTCCGTCTGTCTGTCTGTCTGTCTGTCTGTCTGTCTGTTTGTCTGTCTGTCAGGCTGTCTGTCTGTCTGTCTGTCTGTCTGTCTGTCTGTCTGTTTGTCTGTCTGTCTGTCTGTCTGTCTGTCTGTCTGTCTATCTGTCTGTCTGTTTGTCTGTCTGTCAGGCTGTCTGTCTGTCTGTTTGTCTGTCAGGCTGTCTGTCTGTCTTTCTGTCTGTCTGTCTGTCTGTCTGTTCTGTCCATCTCATCTACTAAACAAAGGCACTGAAAATGCTTATCTGCAGCGTGGCTCTACAGCCTGGCGGCAGTGCTGGTGATGAAGATCTGCGCTCTGTCGGGCATCTTAGCGTTCCCCTTCATGAGCGCTACTGTGTACACCATGGCCCTGTCGTTTCTCGTACCGCTTGCTATCAGCTCGCTAATGGGCAGCACGCTGTTTATCTTTTTGCCAGAGGTGAGCGAGCCGAGCAGCTCTGGGTTGGTTGTTGTCACGAGATTGCTGAGTAGTTTCTGAAATAGAGTATGAAATGAGTGGGGAGAGAGATGAAGGGTGAGAGGACTGAGGAGAGATAACCGAGGAGAGTGGAGAGTGGAGAGATTAGAGAGGAGATAAGAGAGAGGAGAGAGAAGAGAGGAGAAAGGAGACAGGAGAGAGGAGAGAGGAAACAGGAGAGAGGAGCGAGGAGAGAGGAGAGAGGAAAGAGGAGAGAGGAGAGAGGAGAGAGGAGAGGAGAGAGGTTAGAGGAGAGAGGAGAGAGGAGAGAGGAGACAGGAGAGAGGAGCTAGGAGAGAGGAGCGAGGAGAGAGGAGAGAGGAGAGAAGAGAGAGGGGTAGATGAGAGAGGAGACTGGAGAGAGGAGAGAGGAGATAAAGAGAGGAGATAGGAGAGAAGAGAGAGAAGAAAGGAGAGAGGATAGAGGAGAGCGGAGAAAGGAAAAGGAGAGTGGAGAAAGGAAATAGGAGAGAGGAGAGGGAAGAGAGGAGATAGGAGAGAGCAGAGGGAAGAGAGGAGATAGGAGAGAGCAGAGGGAAGAGAGGAGATATAAAAGACGAGACAGGAGAAAAGAGAGAGGAGACAGGAGAAAGGAGAGAGGTTTGAGGAAATATACGAGCGTAAAAATGTGGTATGAACATAAATGCAGATAGAAGGCTAGAAGTGCAGGATGAACGCCAAAATGAGCACCTTTTTTCAATTTATAGTCGCTTAAACTATCCGATTCCTCATCCGCAGATCCTCGGCCTGGATAAAATCCCTCACTACGAAGAGAATTTCGGCGAACCGATTCTGAAGATGCTGACTGTTGGGGGCGGTATCTACCTGTTCTACCTGATTGAGAAACTGCTCCGCATGCTGATGGAGCACAAGGAGAAGAAGTTCTACAACAGCAACAAGCTCAACAGCAGCTACAGCCTAGACGTCGCCCAGGAGACCATCGCGGTGAAGCCTTCCCGAAAAATCAGCACCACAATGGCAGGCGACATCAGCAGTTTTCCGCCCCAAGTGATTCAAACCATGCGCGACTCGCGAATCGAATTGTCTATGGCCGATGCCACGGCCTCGGCGAAGCCGGCCGAAGAGGAGGAGAAGCAGGCGATCGCTCCCATCGCTTGGATCGCCATCATGGGCGACTGCATCCGCAATTTCATTGACGGCATCGCCATCGGCGCCGCATTCAGCATCAGCCCGCTGGTTGGCGTCAGCCTGTCGCTCGCCTTCATCTTCGAGGAGATTCCCACGGAGCTTGGTGAGCGGCGGGTCTTGAGTCGGCTTCATCTTCTCACTCGTTCTCAGTATTCATCTGACTCTCACTTTCCCGTACTCACACTCACACTCTTACTCTCACTCTCACTCTCACTCCCACTCTCAATCTCACTCTCAATCTCACTCTCACTCTCAATCTCACTCTCACTCTCACTCTCACTCCCACTCTCACTCTCACTCTCACTCCCACTCTCACTCTCACTCTCAATCACACTCTCACTCTCACTCTCACTCTCAATCACACTCTCACTCTCACTCTCAATCACACTCTCACTCTCACTCTCACTCTCACTCTCACTCTCAATCTCACTTCCACTCTCACTCTCACTCTAACTCTCAATCCCACTCTCACTCTCACTTTCACTTTTATGAAGAAAATCTCCATAACATCAGCTATCGGTGATAATTTTCCCATTTTCCCCACTCTTTCCCCCAGGTGACGTTGCTATCCTGTTGAGCGCCGGCATGTCCATCTGCAAGGCCAGCATGTACCATTTCTTTGCCGCAATTTTTGCCTTTGTTGGCGCCGCCGTTGGCATTCTATTGGGCGACCTGGGCGAAAGCCAGATCTGGATTTTTGCAGTCAGCGCTGGGGCTTTTCTCTATATTGCACTCGTAGATTTGGTTAGTAATAATCGAATTAGCCTACTGACAATAATATTGGGTTTTAAAAATGAAAAATAAATTCTATTGCAACCAAGCTTGGGAACAATAGTACATGTGCGTACGATCGCTTCCCAAATTGTCAACTCCAGATGCCCGAGATGAACCACGCACTTGAAAGTGACAAAGCCAAAGGAATTGGCCGTTTGAAGATATTTATCTTGCAAAATTTTGGCCTCGTGCTGGGCATAACAGTCACAGCGCTGCTCGGAATCTACAAAGACGCGTTGAAAATTAACTTTGGAGGAGGCGACGGCGGCCACTAAAATTGTGACGATAATGCGGAATTAAAAAAATAAGGAACTGCAAAAAACTTTTCTATTCTTGCTTCTAATTGTGTAAACGGTATGCACATTTCCTCATCTAAAAAAGTACGCACAATGTAGTATCAACTGGGCAAGTGGCTTAGAGAGAGGTGGGTGCCATATAGGGGTAGAGAGGTTAGGCGCTTAGGTGGCAGGGAGGGAGGTGGGTGTTATAGAGGGGTAGAGAGGTTAGGCGCTTGGGTGGCAGGGAGGGAGGTGGGTGTTATAGAGGGGTAGAGAGGTTAGGCGCTTAGGTGGCAGGGAGGGAGGTGGGTGTTATATAGGGGTAGAGAGGTTAGGCGCTTAGGTGGCAGGGAGGGAGGTGGGTGTTATATAGGGGTAGAGAGGTTAGGCGCTTAGGTGGCAGGGAGGGAGGTGGGTGTTATATAGGGGTAGAGAGGTTAGGCGCTTAGGTGGCAGGGAGGGAGGTGGGTGTTATATAGGGGTAGAGAGGTTAGGCGCTTGGGTGGCAGGGAGGGAGGTGGGTGTTATATAGGGGTAGAGAGGTTAGGCGCTTAGGTGGCAGGGAGGGAGGTGGGTGTTATATAGGGGTAGAGAGGTTAGGCGCTTGGGTGGCAGGGAGGGAGGTGGGTGTTATATAGGGGTAGAAAGGTTAGGCGCTTCGGTGACATGGAGGGAGCGGCGAGTAGTATAAATGACAAGAGCTCGAATGGATAGTGGTGTTAATTATTTTGCATGTTTCATAAATTGTGACTCTCAGTGTTACATAAATTAAAAATGAGCTTAATGACCCGCCGCTATGTATAACTACTTCGTATATTATGTTCATATTCCACGTGAACTGGTTTACCCATTTTCACGAATTTAGATGAATTAAATTACACTTAAAATAATTGATAAATGTAGATAAATTTCTTTGCAAAAGCTTATATGCTGGCGTAACTTTTTATCTGGCTGTATCATTACATAGCTAACATTATGATTTGATATTTCATTAGAAATAAATTACTAAGTCAATGAATCTACCTAGATAAATTTGTGGAAAATATATGCACTCCCATAGCTACGGATCCTCCAGTGACTACTGAACTAAAGTAGCTATTCTCGTTTTTTTCTTTTTTACGCTTGTTAATTGTAGTTGCCTTCAACATTCTATTTTCTTTTCTGTTTAGCTTCTACAATGTATCTCGCCCTTATCTATTCTATTTTTAAACCAGAAGATATTATGTCCGTTGAGAGCACTAATTGGAGATCTGCACTACAACACCAGAGGGCTTGTTAAAGTGAGGTCCTTTGTGGTTGTGGCTAATAAGAAGCTACTAAGAGTAGTAGAGGAGCCTGGTAGACAAGGGTTATCGAGGAATGGGCTGAAAAAATGGTGGGTGTCAGAAAATTTTGGAATGGAGGGGAGTGAATGAAAGTAGGCTGATACGCTCTTTGGGAGTGAATGCGCCATAGAATAGAAGCGAGAATCTCCCACTCGACAAAGCTACTCTATCCCAGTCCAGGCGGGGCGCTATCATAAGCACGACACTTCACAACGTCAATAAATAAAATAATAAATTTAGACACCCGACCTTTCGATCAGATGTACAGCCCAAGGCACAGCCGCAGCTAGTTGCGCGGCGCATCCGAGGGCTGTGTACAGCTTTCAGCCTGACGGGCTGGAGGGGCCGCAACACCCACCCTAAATTTACCCAGCTCAAACTGGTACCCGATCTCAGCTGGGTGGACTGAAGCAATGCGGGATTAAGTGCCTTGCTCAAGGGCACAAATTGTCTCCTAGGGCCGGGACTCGAACCCACGACCTTCCGGTCATGAGGCAGGCGCCATAGCCACTAGGCTACAACTCCTACAACGTCAACAAATGCATTAGATGCAGTAGATACTAGCCAGTGTCAACGTTGTGAAGTTTTGTGCTTGTGAAGCCTTTCTTATTTGAGGCTCACTCATCTATAGTCTCTTTTTTAGTTTTTTTATCCCGTCTACGATTATCTATTTGCTCCTACTAAGGTACATGTACTCACACCTAGTCTGTCGTAAATTCCTCTCTTAATCAGTCTCAAATTTGTTTCGGTATCTTCGGTATGAGGTCTACGAGGAATTAGTCATCTTCTGCATAAATAAAAGCACACTTGCAAGCATGCAAGCAAAACAGTTTGGTGTACATTGGACTCGCTATGTTTCTTTCTCTACCCCCCCCCCCCCTACCACCATTGGTAACAACACCCGAGTCCTGCATTTTTTACTTATCTCGATTTGCTCAGTTAAAAAGCAGCACAGTGTAGCAATGTGTTCCAGTGCAGGCAAGAAGGCACAGAAGAAGAATTCACAGTGTACGTTGGCACGCATTGTACTCCACCGCGAATGCTATTAACTGTGTACATTTGGAATCGAGCTTGGCAACAAAAACAGTCGTAGAACCGGGCTCAAGAAAGTTGTGCAAGACTGTCTCTTTTCAGCTATTATAGCTAATTCAGTAGCGACTAATGCTTGCTACTAGATTTTGCAATGGAAGAAGAAATGTCTACACTCTGCTAGCAATAACTTTGCTATTGTTCGTAATAATCGTTTGGTTACTATGGCGACTAAATTGGTACGCCGATGAGGCCTCGACGGACCAGATTTCAAATCAGATTTTGACACTGTCTGACATTGGGCAGTGCACGCATTGCTTCAGACATGGCACAAGTCTGTGCATCCGAATTGCTGCCTGCTCAACTGAACTGTGAGTCTTCTGCTCTACTTTCGATCTATTCTCTCTTACTGTTAAATCTAGTCTCCTCTAACATCAAATCTATTCTCAGTCTAGCCATGCTATAATTCTGATTTTAACCTGAATTTTCGCCATCATTTCAGCTGCTTGTGCAAGCCAGGCTTCATTGGAACTACCTGCAGATGGGGCGATAGACAATTTCAAAGATTTAGTCGAAACTTTTTTGGATGATTGTGTAAATAAAAATGAAGATTGATTTGGCAAATATTTTTTTTTATCATTTGAGCGTGAAATCAACGCATAAATTATTTTATTTGTGAGCTAGAATCCTCTCAAAGAAAAGGCTTTCGTTTTATTTTTTTTACAATCACATTTAATTTGGCTTTGAAGTAAACTTTTATAATCAAATGGGGGACTGGGGCGCTGGAGGGGTTAGGGGGACTGGTTGTGTGCTGGAGGGGTTAGGGGGACTGGAGTGCTGGAGGGGTTAGGGGGACTGGGGTGTGCTGGAGGGGGTTAGGGGGACTGGGTGCTCGAGGGGTTAGGGGGACTGGGGTGTGCTGGAGGGGGTTAGGGGGACTGGGTGCTCGAGGGGTTAGGGGGACTGGGGTGTGCTGGAGGGGGTTAGGGGGACTGGGGTGCTGGAAAGGGTTAGAGGGACTGGGGTGCTGGAAATGGTTAACGGCGCTGGGGTACTGGAAAGGGTTAAGGGGACTTAGGTGTTGGAAAGGTTTAGAGGGACTGGGGTGCTGGAAGGTTTTTATGCTAATTGTTTCATTAGTGTGTTAAATCACTGTAGTTAGACATGCCGTTTGAAATTTTGCAATTTCACGATCACTTATAACTCGAGAGTAGTAAGAAGAGTAAATATTGATTGTTTTTTATAAGCGTGATAAAAGTTTTCATTGCAACAAGGTCTTCATTTGCCAATTGGGCATCGAAGGCTGCTAGCAACATTAAACGTGCCGCACTCTTTGGGCTTCTCGCCCTGGTAGGTGTCGCAAACCAACTTCAGCAGATTGTTCTCAGCCTGATCTTGAATTTTGTCGTTGTGTACCTGGGAAATAAATTCGGACGTAGTTGGTCGCTTACTTCTGCCTGTTAGACAGAATCTAAGCCTGTTAGACAGAATCTAAGCCTGTTAGACAGAATCTAAGCCTGTTAGACAGAAAGAATCTAAGCCTGTTAGACAGACAGAATCTAAGCCTGTTAGACAGAAAGAATCTAAGCCTGTTAGACAGACAGAATCTAAGCCTGTTAGACAGAAAGAATCTAAGACTGTTAGACAGAATCTAAGCCTGTTAGAATCTAAACCTGTTAGACAGAATCTAAGCCTGTTAGACAGAAAGAATCTAAGCCTGTTAGACAGACAGAATCTAAGCCTGTTAGACAGACAGAATCTAAGCCTGTTAGACAGAATCTAAGCCTGTTAGACAGAATCAAAGCCTGTTAGACAGAATCTAAGCCTGTTAGACAGAATCTAAGCCTGTTAGACAGAATCTAAGCCTGTTAGACAGACAGAATCTAAGACTGTTAGACAGAATCTAAGCCTGTTAGACAGAATCTAAGCCTGTTAGACAGAATCTAAGCCTGTTAGACAGAAAGAATCTAAGCCTGTTAGACAGACAGAATCTAAGCCTGTTAGACAGACAGAATCTAAGCCTGTTAGACAGAATCTAAGCCTGTTAGACAGAATCTAAGCCTGTTAGACAGATAGAATCTAAGCCTGTTAGACAGACAGAATCTAAGCCTGTTAGACAGACAGAATCTAAGCCTGTTAGACAGACAGAATCTAAGCCTGTTAGACAGAATCTAAGCCTGTTAGAATCTAAGCCTGTTAGACAGAATCTAAGCCTGTTAGACAGACAGAATCTAAGCCTGTTAGACAGACAGAATCTAAGCCTGTTAGACAGAATCTAAGCCTGTTAGACAGACAGAATCTAAGCCTGTTAGACAGAATCTAAGCCTGTTAGACAGAATCTAAGCCTGTTAGACAGACAAAATCTAAGCCTGTTAGACAGAATCTAAGCCTGTTAGACAGAATCTAAGCCTGTTAGACAGACAGAATCTAAGCCTGTTAGACAGAATCTAAGCCTGTTAGACAGAATCTAAGCCTGTTAGACAGACAGAATCTAAGCCTGTTAGACAGAATCTAAGCCTGTTAGACAGAATCTAAGCCTGTTAGACAGAATCTAAGCCTGTTAGACAGAATCTAAGCCTGTTAGACAGACAGAATCTAAGCCTGTTAGACAGAATCTAAGCCTGTTAGACAGAATCTAAACCTCCTAGATGCCATAAAGAAACCAGAAGTTCTGCAGACTTAAACAACCCGTTACACTCATTTTAAACGCATTAGACAGCCACAGACCCTCATCCCCAAAATCGCTCACCCCGTTGACGGTAACCCACGGCACGTATTGGTGCGGAGGATCGAGCGCCGCCGTTCGCTGCGCCATCTCGTGCTGCCACGCGTTGCCCTGACTGCTCAGCGAGCACTGGCTGATGCTGTCAAAGTCGACATTGGGCTGCACAGCTGTGGCGCAGTCCTTAGCAACCAGCAGCACATCTCGGCTGCCATTGGCCAATCGAGCTTCGATGCAGTGCAGATAGGGCAGCCAGCGACTCGAACTGCTCAGCAACTTGATTGCGCACGTCTCCAACTGGTTGCCGACGCATTCGTTGGGTCCGTGCTGGCAGATGAAAATCCATTTGTCACCTTGACGCTGCTGGCGGGCGTTGCCGTAGGGTACAACGTCAACAGCCAGTATCCCGGATGCGTTCAGCTTCGTCCAGGTGGGGTAGAGCTGGCTGGCGAACAGCTGTTGACAGCCCGGGCAGAGGCTCTCCATGTACAGCGTCACGGAGACGGGAGCCGCCGCGTCGCTTGGCGCCAAGGCAGCAGCGGCTCCTAGAAGCAGACAAACTCCAAGAAACGATTTGTTGAGCATGGCTGTTAAACACAAGCTTTCTAGTTTGTTTGACGAAAATTTTTATTGATTTTTTCGCCTTCAGCTAGCTCGAATCTGACGCAAAATTTAGCTACTTTTTCCAAGGCCAAGAAAATGTGCATTTCGTCTCAATGTTGTATCAAATATTGAGCGCAGGCGTGCTGATAGCGATAGCATACAAGACTGTCGCATAAACTTGGCGCTATCAAGAAAAATGAAAGTTTTCCTGTTATCGTTGGGCTGTGCTCATGAGATCACGTGCACTGATAATGATTTTGTTGTCTGAAGTTCACGTTTCAGAAAAAATAACTTAAATGTTGCTAAATGATGCTAATTAACCTGAATAATAAAATTAAATACTATTTGACCAAACCTAATGACCTGTTAGGCAAACTTATACGCCTGTTAGACAAATTTAGGGACCTGTTAGACAAAGTTAGACGCCTGTTAGACAAAGTTAGACGCCTGTTAGACAAACTTAGACACCTTTTAGATAAACTTAGACACCTATTAGACAAATTTAAGGACCTGTTAGACAAACTTAGACACCTGTTAGACAAACTTAGACACCTGTTTGATAAACTTAGGGAACTTTTAGACAAACTTAGACACCTGTTAGACAAACTTAGGGACCTGTTAGACAAACTTAGACACCTGTTAGACAAACTTAGACACCTGTTAGACAAACTTAGACACCTGTTTGATAAACTTAGGGAACTTTTAGACAAACTTAGACACCTGTTAGACAAACTTAGGGACCTGTTAGACAAACTTAGACACCTGTTAGGCAAACTTAGAGACCTGTTAGACAAACTTAGACACCTGTTAGGCAAACTTAGAGACCTGTTAGACAAACTTAGACACCTGTTAGGCAAACTTAGACACCTGTTAGACAAACTTAGACACCTTTTAGATAAACTTAGGGACCTGTTAGACAAACTTAGAAACCAGTTAAACAAACTTAGACACCTGTTAGACAAACTTAGACGCCTGCTAGTCAAAATAACTGATTTCAGATAGGCACTCGATGTGAACAAAAGCGTTCACTTACAGCCTGCTCTATCATTGGCTGCAATCGCACGACGGGACCTATTGGTGGATTTCATCTTTTCAAATCCAATAGCGAGTGGGTTATCCCAGGGGATCTGGAAACCCCAGCGCATATTAATAGCATTTAAATGAGCTCGTTGGCTTGAATATAAGGGGAAACGGCGTCAATTCGAAATAAAGACAGAATTTAAACAAATCACTCCATAAATAGCGGCATGAAAAATGCCCAGAGGACTTCTGGCTCCGCAAAATACCTTTTTGAATACGATTGCTACACGCTTTGATGGAACTCGTAAGCGCTGTTGTTCTGCATTGACTGATTTTCTGTAAATTACTTTGCTGTAGCGGCCTAGACTTGGTTTCTGAGCACTCCCTCAGCACTTGAATTCAGTCTCAGCACTCTTACAATCCAAGCACTCTCATAATGTTAGCACTCTCACAATCTAAGCACTCTTACAATCTAAGCACTCTCACAATCTAAGCACTCTCACAATCTAAGCACTCTCACAATCTAAGCACTCTCACAATCTAAGCAATCTCACAATCTAAACACTCTCACAATCTAAGCACTCTCACAATCTAAGCAATCTCACAATCTAAGCACTCTCACAATCTCAGCACTATCACAATCTAACAACAACAACAAAGTACGCTGTCAGATGGAAAGTCAGCGTCACAGGGCGCGCCTCAGGGCCTGGGCGCGAATGAAGGCCGCGCCGCCGGCAGAATCGGGGGCGCCGGCGTCAGCCAGCAGGCAATCGACGAAACGCCGAGTTCGCGCTTGTCCTCGCCGGTAGGGCGCCTGCAGCGTAAGCAGCAGCACCTCCTGCACCGGCTCGGGGCAGTACGACTCGGCGCGGATGACGTGGCCTGCCAGCTGGAGTCGCCGACGGCGCAAAAGTTCGCTTGGACGGTCCAGGCCGGCGCGGCGATAAAGTGCCGCGTTGGAGACCCGCTCGTAGCTGATCTTGAAGGCGGCGCGCAGCAGGCCAGCGTGCGCCGCATCGACTTGTTGCTCGAGCGAGTCCGTCAGCGTCCAGGTCTCGGCGTTGTACAGCAAGACGGTCTCGATCACCGCCCGAAACAGCGCCGCCCTCTGGCGATCTGGCAGGGCCTCGGACTGCAGGACCGGCCTTATCGAACGGAAGGCAGCCCAGGCAAGTCCTCGGCGACGCCGCAGGTCTTCGCGGACGTCAGGGACCAGACCGCCGAGGTAGACGAACTGCTGACAGCGCGGAAGTTCTGTCGCCTGGCCGTCAGCGCCTCGGCAGGAAATTGCAGCCTCGATGTTGCTCGGCACGCAGAGCACGACGGTCTTCTGCGCGTTGACCACCAGGCCGACACTCGCTGCAACGGCAACCAGCCTGTCCAGCTGCCGTTGGGCGCCCTCGACGGTCGAGGACAGCAGGGCGAGATCGTCGGCGTAGCCAAGCACGCTGAGCCGCCTCTCCGGTTGACGTCGACCCACGCGTCGCCGCAGCAGAAAGCCGTCGTCGTTGGTAGGCAGAGCAGTCCGTAGCACCCAATCAAGCACCAGAATAAACAGGAACGGCGCCAGCGTATCTCCCTGGAGCACCCCGGAGGATGTCTCAAAGAAGTCCGACAGGCCGTCCGGTGTCGAAACTGCAGCAGTCGTCTCGCGGTACATCGCCATGACCGCGGCGATCAGCTGCTCTGGCACGTTGTACGCCCGAAGCACCTTGGGGAGCGCGGCCCTGACGACCGAGTCGAAGGCCTTCTTGAAATCAACAAAGATAACAATCAGGATCGACTGGCGTGTCCGCGCCTCCTCGATGACTCGCCGAAGAGCTAGGATCTGCGTCACTGTGCCGCGATGGGGCCGAAACCCGTTCTGCTCCGGTCGCAGATAGGGATCGAGCACGGGCTGCAACCGCGATAACAGTATCCGGTTAAACAGCTTCGCAGCGCAGGACTGAAGGCAGATGCCTCGATGCTCCTCAAGCTTGGTGGTGCCGGGCTTCTTCGGAATAGCGACGATGTGGGCTGTAGTCCATTCGTTGGGCGCACCCTCACCGGAAAGCACGCGGTTCATCACTCTGGCGACCTCAGTGGCCACGCAGTTGATGCGCAATGCTTCGATGGGCACCTCGTCCGGACCTAGCGCTTTGCCGCCCGGTGACTTCCGAGCGAACCTCACAACGTCGTCTGGGCTGATTGGTGCAACGCTGAAACTCTCCTCCGTCGGCAACGGCGTCTCCGGCGGCAGCGTCAGACTGTCGGGCAGCGGGGGTGGCGGCGCGTTCACGATGGCGGCGAAGAACTCGCGCAGCTCATTTCTGCGCTCATGCGCAGTGTCGCCTGCCAGGTTGAGCTGTAAGCGCCGCTTTCGCCCCGTCAGAGTGTTGATGGCGGACCAGGCCACGCGCCCTCTGGCGTCGGGACCGGCGGCAGAGACAGCCTGAATGACGTCGTCCACAGCGGCCTGTTGCCGCTGCAGGTAGACGGACGCCAAGGCCTCCTCCGCCTCGCGATTTGGTCGCCCACTCAGACGAAGCCTCTCCAGGTCTTCCCTCGCTGCGTTGATCGCGGGGTCGTCATGCCAGACCGGCTGCCCGCGTTGGGCCGGTCGCATCAGCGGGACCGCTTGCTCCGCGGCGGCTCGAACTGCAGCGCCGACATCCGTGTACTCGGCACCTCCACGCTTGTCGCCTAGCGCAGCCACGAAGGCGCCGGCAAAGCGACGACGCGTCTCGGCGTCCCTGAGCGCGCGGTAGTAGCGCCGCGGCGGCCGCTTCGGCGGGCGGTACAGCGTGTCTCGAACGGACAGGTCGCAGACGAGGAGCCGATGATCGGACCGCAGAGCCAGCGGCGTAATGGTGCGGCAGTTGATGGCGCGGCGCCGCTCCCGGTAGCGCACCAGCACGTGGTCGAGCTGTGCCAGCCTCCGGGTAGCGTTTCGTCCGCGCGCCTTCCGCCGCCTCCGCTTGCAGCCCTCGAAAGTCGCGAGCTGAGCCGGCGGCTTGCGGAACCTGGTGTTGACCGACACCATGTCCTGTCTCTCCAGGAAGTCCTCCAGCGCTCCGGTGTTGCCGTTCTCACGCGGTGTCACGAACAGTGACCGCTCGGACCTACGCGGAACTGCGTTCAGGTCTCCGAGGATGACCACTGTGTCACGTTGCGTCATCTCCTCCACCTGCTCCGAGAGCTGCTCGAAGAAGGCCTGAGCCTCATCGTGACGGGTGGCAGGGGGCGCGTACGCGCAGAACAGGCGAGCGTTCCGGCCGCGAAGCCGGACGTCGATCCGAAGCAGCCGACCAGACAAGGAGACACAGCGACAGCTCTGCTGCAGCCTCGGTGCGATCAGCGCTCCAACTCCTCCACGGCCTCGCTCATCCGCTGAGCTGAACCAGAGAGTCCAACCGGCGCCTAGGTCTTCACAGTGAAGCCCAGGGTCGGCCTTGATGGACACCTCCTGCAGCGCGATGACATCACAGCTGAGGTCGAGCGCTAGCTTCGCCAGCAGCCCTTTTCGCCAGTCGGCCTTGAGGGTGCGGCAGTTCAGCGTCCCGACCCGAAGCGTGCCCTGTGGTACGGCTCGGGCTCGATGACATTGAGCCTCATGGTCCCCGGCGCCACCCGGAGGATCCAGTTGGGCCAAGGCGGCAGCTCAGCGGGCGGCGCCACGTTGCCGACCTCGCCAGTTGCGCTCCCACCGACGTTCGAGCCGCCGGTGCGCGCTCCGCTGCCCGCGCTTGGTTCTGCCGCTTTTGGCCGCCGCAGCAGTTAAGCGCGGCTCCTCCGTTCCAACCATAGGAGGCGCGGCGTTTATTTGCACCTCAGTGCAAATAAATATGGAACTTACAATCTAAGTACTCTCACAATGTAAGCACTCTCACAATCTAAGCACTGTCACAATATCAGCACTCTCACAATCTCAGCACTACCACAATCTAAGCACTCACATAATCTATGTACACTTAAAATCTAAACACTATCGCGTTAAAAGAACTGTCCCAATTTAAACATTTTCAAAGTCCAAGCAAGCAGTTTAACAAACTAAATAAACTAGTTTAAAAATAGCAAACCTATAACGAGCGTAAAAGTACACACTGACAGTAGAATCGAAGGGGAAAAGTCGCTACAATTTTATTAAAGGTGTCAAATTTTTGTAAGCAGGTCACAGCATGCGTAGGAGTTGGACCAAAAAAATCACGGTAGCTCGTTAAAAAGCAGGCAAACAGGATTTTTTAATTTAATTTGAAAGCTTCAATCCCCCGGGAGAGATCGGGAGTCGATTGTAAAGGGAAATTTACCTCACCTATAAAAAGTCGTTTTCGTTAAAGTTAATTTGCATTTTGAATAGCTTTTCAATAGAGACTAGATCCAGTTGACAAACAATGTAAATTTTGGAGTCACTGGCTTGGTAGCAGGAATTTCTTGCCCAGCAACAGGAAGCAGTTTTTGAGCGGCTGCATTTCGGCACTTCCTTTTTCGCCCCTTCCGCCTTTTTTTACCGACAAAGTCCCAGATTGTCAAACTGGGAAAAAAGTACAAATTTTTAATCTGAAAGCAAATCATAGAATTTTAATATTGAAAATCTATTTGAATCGAATGATTGCGCCCAGTGCGACAGGAAGAGCTTTCAACTTTTCGGACTTTCAACTGCGGACCAGAGATTGGGGATTTTGACGTTGGAGTATGGATTTTCCCTATTGGTATGGGGGGTATTTTATATCGTTCGGAGCACACTTCCTGACCTCGAGGAAAATGGGATATTTAATTTTGATCCGATGGTTCTATGTTGCCATTCACAGAGTTGGTGGGCTCTGTAGTTTCGGGATATTCCCTATTAATTAGGCGATAAGTTCTGTCTTTAGGGATTATTTTCTGTCGTTTGACGTTCGTGCGGAGATTTTTCCTGTCTAAAAAGTTCAATAATCTTTTCCGCGAAAAGTAGAAACAGTACGGGCAATTTGCAATCTAAAGCTCTCTTCTTAGCGATCGTAAAACAATAGGGGGAGAACTTTGGGACATTAATTTCATGCTCGCATTTATGAATTCCACGGTTCCTCTTCCCCCCTGTTGGAACTGGCTAACAACCCAGCTAGACTAAGAATTCCCGCTAGTAAGCTACACCGCAAAAGTACAACAAGCCCGAAACAAATTTGTGGGATGAGAGAATCAGCAGTTGCAAGCAGGGGGCGAAAGCAGAGAAAGATTTTTTCATACTGTTTGCGCCGGATGCAGGGATTTTGGATAGGCCCGACAAGATGGCCACAGCAACTGGTTAATCTATCGGCATTTATTCATTCATCTTCCGTAAACACAACGAAGAGAAAGCGGTGAAAAAACATTTATGGATTGGCTTTACAAAAAAATGCTTGGCACTCTGATCCTCTAGTAAACTGCACTGTCTAACTGATAATGATCCCGATCACTTCCCATCGATAATTATCCCGATCACTTCCTATCGTTAAAAACCCTCGTCACTTCCCATTGATAACTTTCCCTATCACTTCCTATCGATAATTATCCCAATCACTTCCCTTCGTTAATTTTCACATCACTTCCCATCGATAAGTATCCCCCTCATTTCCCATCAATAATTATCCCCATCACTTCCCTTCGTTAACTATCCCATCACTTCCTATCGTTAACTATCCCAATCACTTTCCATCGATAATCATCCCATCACTTCCTATCCATAATTATCCCCATCACTTCCTATCCATAATTATCCCCATCACTTCCCATCGTTAACCATCACTTCCCATCGATAATTATCCCTATCATTTCCAATCGATAATTATCCCTATCATTTCCCATCGATAATTATCCCCATCAATTCCTATCCATAATTATCCCTCACTTCCCATCGATAATTATCCCCATCAATTCCTATCCATAATTATCCCTCACTTCCCATCGATAATTATCCCCATCACTTCCCATCGATAATTATCCCCATCACTTTCTATTCACAATTATCCCTCACTTCCAATCGATAATTATCCCCATCACTTCCCATCGATAATTATCCCCATCACTTTCTATTCACAATTATCCCTCACTTCCAATCGATAATTATCCCCATCACTTCCCATCGATAATTATCACCATCACTTCCCATCGATAATTATCACCATCACTTCCCATCGATAATTATCCTATCCCTAATTATCCCATCACTTCCCATCAATAGTTATCCCCGTCAATTTCAATCCCAGTCATTTCCCAATCGATAATTATCCCACAAAAATCCCTATTTTCCCTATCGATCATCAACCTAAAATTATTCCCAACTCGAGTCCTCTCAAATCCGCCTCAACAGACAGCAACTTCGTGCTGGGCAACGCGCAGGCGCCCGACCGGCCCATAGTGTACTGCTCCGACGGCTTCTGCGAGCTGACCGGTTTCTCCCGGGCCAACGTGATGTCCCGCGGCTGCGCTTGCAAATTCCTCTGGGGCGAAGCCACCGACGCGGCCGCCGCCGTCGCCATAGAGACCAGCCTAGCGGATAAGACCGAGCTGAAGACTGAGGTCATCTTCTATACTAAAGCTGGTGAGCGACTGAGCAGCCCATTTGACACCTCAGTTTGAAGCCTTCTGACACCCTATTATGAAGCGTCCTGACACCCTATTATGAAGCGTCCTGACACCCTATTATGAAGCCTCCTGACACCCTATTATGAAGCGTCCTGACACCCTATTATGAAGCGTCCTGACACCCTATTATGAAGCGTCCTGACACCCTATTATGAAGCCTCCTGACACCCTATTATGAAGCCTCCTGACACCCTATTATGAAGCCTCCTGACACCCTATTATGAAGCCTCCTGACACCCTACCATGAAGCCTCCCGACACCCTATTATGAAGCCTCCTGACACCCTATTATTGAGCCTCCTGACACCCTATTATGAAGCCTCCCGACACCCTATTATGAAGCCTCCTGACACCCTATTATGAAGCCTCCTGACACCCTATTATGAAGCCTCCCGACACCCTATTATGAAGCCTCCTGACACCCTATTATGAAGCCTCCTGACACCCTATTATGAAGCCTCCTGACACCCTATTATGAAGCCTCCTGACACCCTATTATGAAGCCTCCCGACACCCTATTATGAAGCCTCCTGACACCCTATTATGAAGCCTCCTGACACCCTATTATGAAGCCTCCCGACACCCTATTATGAAGCCTCCTGACACCCTATTATGAAGCCTCCTGACACCCTATTATGAAGGCCTCCTGACACCCTATTATGAAGCCTCCTGACACCCTATTATTGAGCCTCCTGACACCCTATTTGATTTTTCCGAGACCCTATTTCTGACACCCTATTTTAATTTAATAAATTTCAAATAGCCCGCATAAACAATTTTTGTGGCGCATACATGAACTGCTGACAAAGTGTACTTTGACACCTCCTTAAAGTAAAATGAAGCAGCCTTCACAAAGCATTTTAACTTATAATTTCCTTAATTTTTTCTTAGAATCAAAATATCTCAGGCCTACAATGTTACGAGTACTAGTAAAATCAAATTTACAGCCAATATATCTCCCAGCTTTATCTTTCGAATATTATGCAAAACCGGATTATAGGGGCGAGGGTGAGTGGCAGGCAAAGGGAGGCATTTTCGAGGGGATTTGAACCGTGGATGAATCATAATCTGTGTACTAAGCAATCCGGAGACTATGGGAGTTTATCATCCCAATAGGGGATTTAAGCCGCATCGGTCAATGTCGTTTTTTATGCGTGCGCCGCAGCTTCATCCCACTGAACAGTGCTGCTTCGTGGAATTCGATACAGTAGCTCAGCTTCCGGATGGAACTTCCGTGAAGTTATTTCACAAGAAATCGGAACGATGTTAATAATGCTAAATATTTTTTTATTATTGAGTCCGATAACAACAGGATGTTTATTATCTTTTTTGGCGTCAATATTTACCAAATATTTTCTTAGATATATTATTTTGATGTTGACAATAGTCAGCTTTCTATTGGTATTTATACTTTTACAATATTACAAAAATTTGAAAATTTCGAAAGAAGCTAAATTTTTTTGCTGTTAAAGTACAAGTAGGAGTTTCAGTCTAGTTGCTAGGCTGTCTGCCTCGTGGGTTCGAGCCCACAGCTCATCTGATCTCGCATTGCTTCAGTCCACCAAGCTGAGGTTGGGTACCAGTTTGAGCTGGGTAAATTTCGGGTGGGTGTTGCAGCCCCTCTAGCCCGTCAGGACTGAAAAGCTGTACACAGCTCTCGGGTGTAGTCGAAAGATTGTCCATTATTTTTTTTGCGACATGCAAGTACTAGAGTACTAAAAAGTACATGCGAACTCAAAAAGTACACGTGCCCTATAAAAAAATATTAACAGCATAAAAACACTACCAAATCACTACAAAAGTACACGCACACGAATTAAAAAAGTACATAAAACTTTTTTTTGGAAAAAAAGTTTCCTTTTTGTCAGATAAAATTGAAAAACCAACTTGCCAATACGCTCGTAAAACCAATTTGTTCAGGCAAACCATTCCTGTGCCTGCTGGACATTGTTCCCATCAAAAATGAGAAGGGCGAGGTGGTGCTTTTTCTGGCCTCGCACAAGGACATCACGCAGGAGAGCGCCAGCCTTGGCGACGAGCCGTCGGCTGAGGGCGGCTGTAAACTGCTGGCTGCGGCGGGCGAGATGCGTGAGCGTTTCGGGGGGGGGCGATCGCTACTGCCGGCAATCGGATTGCGAATATATTTTAGTAGTTCATTTCTAACCTTAAATCTCGATTGAGGGACATTAATTGAAAGATTTAATGAAACTGGGAACTAGACTTAAAGACACTAAAAACTAGACTCAAAGACACAAGAAACTAGACTCAAGGACACATGGAATTCGACTCAAGGACACATGGAATTAGACTCAAGGACACATGGAATTCGACTCAAGGACACCAGGAACTAGACTCAAGGACACATGGAATTAGACTCAAGGACACATGGAATTAGACTCAAGGACACATGGAATTAGACTCAATGACACCAGGAACTAGACTCAAGGACACTAGGAACTAGACTCAAAGACACTAGGAACTAGACTCAATGAAACATGGAACTAGACTCAAGGACACTAGGAACTAGACTCAAGGACACATGGAATTCGACTCAAGGACACATGGAATTCGACTCAAGGACACCAGGAACTAGACTCAAGGACACATGGAATTAGACTCAAGGACACATGGAATTAGACTCAAGGACACATGGAATTAGACTCAATGACACCAGGAACTAGACTCAAGGACACTAGGAACTAGACTCAAAGACACTAGGAACTAGACTCAATGAAACATGGAACTAGACTCAAGGACACTAGGAACTAGACTCAAAGACACTAGGAACTAGACTCAATGAAATATGGAACTAGACTCAAGGACACTAGGAACTGGACTCAAGGACACTAGGAACTAGACTCAAGGACACTAGGAACTAGACTCAAAGACACTCGGAACTAGACTCGAGGATACTAGGAACTAGACTCAAGGACACTAGGAACTAGACTCAAAGACACTAGGAACTAGACTCAAGGACACTAGGAACTAGACTCAAAGACACTAGGAACTAGACTCAAGGACACTAGGAACTAGACTCAAAAACACATGGAACTGGACTTAAAGACACATGGAAGTAGACTCAAGGACACTGAAAAATTGTCCAAGGACTCGCAGGTATCTGGACTGTAAACACCGCTTGGCCCTAACCGCACGCCCGCAGTCTCGCTGCACATTCAAACCACCGCCGGCATCATGTCCCCAAGCGTCGCTGCCTCGTTGGCCTCGGCGGCAACAACGAGCCGGTTTCGGCGTCCCTCCTCGCTTAGCAACTGTTCCCAAGGCGACGAGGCGGCCGGCTCGCAGGGAAACTGCATCGAACAAGATTCGCCTGGGGTTAAATCAGCTGGAGATAAAGATAACTATCAGCAGCAGCAGCAACCAGCATCTTCTTCATCAGCCGGTCAGGCGAGCTACAGTCGCCGCAGGTCGAGGGCGGTGCTGTACCACCTCAGCGGGCAGTTTAACTCAAGGAATAAAAGCAAGACGTTCAGTCAGTTGAACAAGGTTCGGCAGCTTTGATGACCAATTTTCTCAGTTTTATTGACTGTTCAGGGTGGAACACCCTGCCATAGTTTGCCACCCAAGTACCCTGCATAACTTTTTGCACAATACTTTTTCAGTTTTTGACACCACAAGTCCAAAACCTTGTCTAAACGCCATGAGACCCTGTCTAATGCGATAAAACCTTTTCTAAAACCCTACACTAACACTAACACTAACCCTAACACTAAAACCCTTTGTGACACCGTAACACCTTGTCTATCACTGTAACACCCTGTCTATCACTGTAACACCCTGTCTAACTCTGTAACACACTGTCTAAACACTGTAACACCCTGTTTATCACTGCAAACACCCTGCCTAACTCTGTAACACACTGTCTAAACACTGTAACACCCTGTCTAACACTGTAACACCCTGTCTAACTCTGTAACACACTGTCTAAACACTGTAACACCCTGTCTAACACTGTAATACCCTGTCTAACTCTGTAACACACTGTCTAAACACTGTAACACCATGTCTAACACTGTAACACCCTGTCTATCACTATAACACCCTGTCTAACACTGTAACACCCTGTCTAACACTGTAACACCCTGTCTATCACTATAACACCCTGTCTAACACTGTAACACCCTGTCTAACACTGTAAAACCCTGGTCTAACTCTGTAACACCCTGTCTATCACTGTAACACCCTGTCTAACACTGTAACACCCTGTCTAACACTGTAACATCCTGCCTAACACTGTAACACCCTGCCTAACACTGTAACACCTTGTCTAACACTATAACACCTTGTCTAACACTGTAACACCCTGTCTAACACTGTAACACCCTGACTAACACTGTAACACCCTGTCTATCACTCTAACACCCTGTCTAACTCTGTAACACCCTGATTGCCACGCGCAGATCCACCACGGTCTCCGTGGCAACGCCGCCCTACCCGAATACAAAGTTCAAGAAGCTCGGCAATCGAACTGCGTCCTGCTGCACTACGGCCTTCTGAAGATCAGCTGGGACTGGCTGATCTTGCTGAGCACCTTCTACATCGCCGTCATGGTGCCCTACAATGCCGCTATTGGCGCCAGTCGGGCTGTTCGAAGACCGCAACGGGGCAGCGAAGAGGCTGGAGTGGCGGTGGATCTGCTTGTTGAAGTTGTCTTCATCACCGGTGAGTATATTTAGCGATCGGGGCGCCACATTTTAATGAAAGCGGCAATTAGATTTTATTGAACTTGTGTCAGATTTCATCGATTTGGCGCCAGATTTTATCAAAGAAGCGCCATATTTTATCTAAATGGCGCCAGCTATTATTAAAGTGGCGCCAGATTTAATCGAAGTGGCGCCAGTTTTTTTAAAGTGGCGCCAGATTGTATCTAAATGGCGCCAGCTTTTATCTAAATGACGCCAGATTTTATCTTAATGGCGCCAGATTTTATCCAAGGAGCGCCAGACTTTATCAAAATGGCGCCAGATTTTATCTAAATGGCGCCAGCTATTGTTAAGTGGCGCCAGTTTTATTAAAGTGGCGCCAGATTTTATCTAAATGCCGCCAGATTTTATCGAAATGGCGCCAGATTTTATCTAAACGGCGCCAGATTTTATCAAAGTGGCGCGAGATATTATTTAAATTGTCTAAATATATCCATTTCTAAATTTTTGAGGTAGCGTACCAACATTTTTATCTTCAGCAGGAGGACATTGTCCAATTGGGTTATCAAGTATTCGATGTAGTTAGTGAACCTGCTGAGCCCCCACTCCCCGATTTGCAAATCTAATTTAGTTTTTTTTTCAATGAGAAAAAAATTCAAGTAGCGATTGTGAGGCGTCTATTTAATTAACAATCTGTCCCCTGAACAGAAAAAAATGAAATATCTGGCTTTAGCGATCAGGTTTAAACCGGTTTGGGAAGCTCACTAAGCCGAGGTAAATATAGCTCCAAATACAACACCAAGCTAAATATTACGGTTCTCCTAAAATCCCACCGAATTGGGAAACTGGGACCGTGTTTTAACCAGCATCGTTCTTTCTCAATTCTCAATTGATTTTTTGACTGCTAATAATTGGCTCTTTTAAAATTGAAATCCTCCAAACGGCTGCTTCAGTGTTTGTTTTCCGCACTTCAATAAGATTTATATTGATTAATAATAACAGCAGGCACTTTTAAACACTTCGGTTTAAACACTTAGTTGTTTCCTGCCTTTGATACGACGGCACGACAAATTTGCTTTGCTCTATAATTAAATCTTTTGAAGCACCATCTAGCAGCTCCACCTTAGAATCATTCATATTTCGCTAATAAATCGTTGCGTAGCTTGTGAAAATAAAAAATCACCCCTTAGTGAGTCGACTACGAAGCTGTCATCGATATGAAGGTGACAATCGATAACCAAGCTGTCAATCGATAATCAAGTTGTCAATCGATAATCAAGATATCAATAGATAATCAAGGTGTCAATCGATAATCAAGGTGTCAATCGATAATCAAAGTGTCAATCGATAATCAGTCTGTCAATCGATAATCAAGATATCAATAGATAATCAAGGTGTCAATCGATAATCAAGGTGTCAATCGATAATCAAAGTGTCAATCGATAATCAGTCTGTCAATCTAGAATCAATATGTCAATCGATAATCAAGATATCAATAGATAATCAAGGTGTCAATCGATAATCAAGGTGTCAATCGATAATCGAAGTGTCAATCGATAATCAGGCTGTCAATCTAGAATCAATATGTCAATCGATAATCAAGATATCAATAGATAATCAAGGTGTCAATCGATAATAAAGGTGTCCATAGATAATCAAGGTGTTTATCGATAATCAAAGTGTCAATCGATAACCAAGCTGTCTATCGATAATCAAGATATCAATAGATAACCAAGCTGTCTATCGATAACCAAGCTGTCTATCGATAACTAAGCTGTCTATCGATAACCAAGCTGTCTATCGATAATCAAGGTGTCAATCGATAATCAAGGTGTCAATCGATAACCAAGCTGTCTATCGATAATCAAGATATCAATAGATAACCAAGCTGTCTATCGATAACCAAGCTGTCTATCGATAACTAAGCTGTCTATCGATAACCAAGCTGTCTATCGATAATCAAGGTGTCAATCGATAATCAAGCTGTCTATCGATAATCAAGTTGTCAATCGATAATCAAGCTGTCTATCGATAATCAAGCTGTCTATCGATAATCAAGCTGTCTATCGATAACCAAGGTGTCGATCGAAAATCAAGCTGTCTATCGATGATTAATCTGTCAATCGATATAAATGTGGCAATCGATAAGCAAGGTGTCAATCGAAAAATCAAGATGCTAGTAGATAATCAAGATGTCGAGGGATTCTGTTAAAGAAACTTTTATCCGAATTTAAAAGTACATTTGACTGACCCCAATCGAGGAAGCCCCAGAATTCCACAAAATTCAAGACATTAACGACAAGATCAAGGAGACTGAGGTCAATCAGCGCTGGAGCCTCATCAGTGGTTCAGCATCGGCTTAGTGTGCGTTTCGATTTTACGACTCATGGGATCAGGATACGGCTATCTGGCGAGGGAGAAGTAGAAAAAAATACCGGATATGAAATTTCCTGGAGTTTCTAAGCAGTCTTCAATGAAGCCCCGATCAGAGTCACACCCTGAAGAATTCAATAAAATCAGCCCATTCAAGAGGCGTGAAGGGGATAATAGAAATAGTGAGTCACTTGGCAGGTGATATTGAATTTCCCTCATCTAATTTCACAAAATTGTCGCTTAAGATTTTTAGGGCCAGTTTCCTATCCTATTCGTAATAGATGGATAAAATTTTATGATTTTCAACAATAATAAAAAAATGTGCATTCCCACGGCACAGCCGCATCCAAGAGCTGTGTACAGCTGCTCAGTCCTGACGGGCTGGAGGGGCCGCAATACCTAAGCAACCAATATCTACCCAGCTCAAACTCGTACCCAATCTCTCAGCTGGGTGGACTAAAGCAATGCGGGATTGTCTCCTAGAGCTTGGGCTCGAACCCAGGACTCTGCGGTCATAAATTAGGCGCCTTAACCACTAGACAAACATTCCCTTTTGTAGCTTCAAGCTTGAATAAACATGGGAAAATTAATTCAGCCATAGTTAAAGCCCCACCTGCTTATCTTAACAAGCGATGCATAGCTAAAACAATGGAGCACCAGGCCAGGTAACAAAACAAAAGGGCCCGTTTTCTTGCTTTGTTAGCCTTTCCGGTACGGTTCTGACCGCCCCCGCTCGAAAATCCCCTCGCGCCAACGTCCGTCCAGCCCTTCCCCCCAGTTTTCGCTTTTGTTTGTCCAAGGCAAAATGCCCGCGTTTCTCAATGGGCTTTGAGACGAAAAATTCTTTTCTTAGCTACAACCTTCAGCCACTGAGAAAAAATCCCATTGAAAAAAGCAGTAAGAGGAGAAGGCCTATGGAATTAACGCCTATCCGCTTTCCTCATATCTGGATAGCTATATTGTTATTACAGTGCCCCAGCATAGCAACTTGACTTGGCAAACTTTACTTTCCTAGAAAGGAGAGCCAGACAGACAGACGGACGGACGGAGTGTCCGCGAGTCCCTTAGTCCGGGGTATCGCGTGGCCAGCAATAATTAATAATGCACTTTTCGTCACTTGGAACGGCTAATGAAATTCAATTAAGACTCAGGTATTGACTCATTCTCTGTCAATAAAGGCTTTATATATTTTTCGGTGCGAGGGTACGGCAGGAAGATTGCTGGCTATCTATCTATCTATCTATCTATCTATCTATCTATCTATCTATCTATCTATCTATCTATCTATCTATCTATCTATCTATCTATCTATCTATCTATCTATCTATCTATCTATCTATCTATCTATCTATCTATCTATCTATCTATCTATCTATCTATCTATCTATCTATCTATCTATCTATCTATCTATCTATCTATCTATCTATCTATCTATCTATCTATCTATCTATCTATCTATCTATCTATCTATCTATCTATCTATCTATCTATCTATCTATCTATCTATCTATCTATCTATCTATCTATCTATCTATCTATCTATCTATCTATCTATCTATCTATCTATCTATCTATCTATCTATCTATCTATCTATCTATCTATCTATCTATCTATCTATCTATCTATCTATCTATCTATCTATCTATCTATCTATCTATCTATCTATCTATCTATCTATCTATCTATCTATCTATCTATCTATCTATCTATCTATCTATCTATCTATCTATCTATCTATCTATCTATCTATCTATCTATCTATCTATCTATCTATCTATCTATCTATCTATCTATCTATCTATCTATCTATCTATCTATCTATCTATCTATCTATCTATCTATCTATCTATCTATCTATCTATCTATCTATCTATCTATCTATCTATCTATCTATCTATCTATCTATCTATCTATCTATCTATCTATCTATCTATCTATCTATCTATCTATCTATCTATCTATCTATCTATCTATCTATCTATCTATCTATCTATCTATCTATCTATCTATCTATCTATCTATCTATCTATCTATCTATCTATCTATCTATCTATCTATCTATCTATCTATCTATCTATCTATCTATCTATCTATCTATCTATCTATCTATCTATCTATCTATCTATCTATCTATCTATCTATCTATCTATCTATCTATCTATCTATCTATCTATCTATCTATCTATCTATCTATCTATCTATCTATCTATCTATCTATCTATCTATCTATCTATCTATCTATCTATCTATCTATCTATCTATCTATCTATCTATCTATCTATCTATCTATCTATCTATCTATCTATCTATCTATCTATCTATCTATCTATCTATCTATCTATCTATCTATCTATCTATCTATCTATCTATCTATCTATCTATCTATCTATCTATCTATCTATCTATCTATCTATCTATCTATCTATCTATCTATCTATCTATCTATCTATCTATCTATCTATCTATCTATCTATCTATCTATCTATCTATCTATCTATCTATCTATCTATCTATCTATCTATCTATCTATCTATCTATCTATCTATCTATCTATCTATCTATCTATCTATCTATCTATCTATCTATCTATCTATCTATCTATCTATCTATCTATCTATCTATCTATCTATCTATCTATCTATCTATCTATCTATCTATCTATCTATCTATCTATCTATCTATCTATCTATCTATCTATCTATCTATCTATCTATCTATCTATCTATCTATCTATCTATCTATCTATCTATCTATCTATCTATCTATCTATCTATCTATCTATCTATCTATCTATCTATCTATCTATCTATCTATCTATCTATCTATCTATCTATCTATCTATCTATCTATCTATCTATCTATCTATCTATCTATCTATCTATCTATCTATCTATCTATCTATCTATCTATCTATCTATCTATCTATCTATCTATCTATCTATCTATCTATCTATCTATCTATCTATCTATCTATCTATCTATCTATCTATCTATCTATCTATCTATCTATCTATCTATCTATCTATCTATCTATCTATCTATCTATCTATCTATCTATCTATCTATCTATCTATCTATCTATCTATCTATCTATCTATCTATCTATCTATCTATCTATCTATCTATCTATCTATCTATCTATCTATCTATCTATCTATCTATCTATCTATCTATCTATCTATCTATCTATCTATCTATCTATCTATCTATCTATCTATCTATCTATCTATCTATCTATCTATCTATCTATCTATCTATCTATCTATCTATCTATCTATCTATCTATCTATCTATCTATCTATCTATCTATCTATCTATCTATCTATCTATCTATCTATCTATCTATCTATCTATCTATCTATCTATCTATCTATCTATCTATCTATCTATCTATCTATCTATCTATCTATCTATCTATCTATCTATCTATCTATCTATCTATCTATCTATCTATCTATCTATCTATCTATCTATCTATCTATCTATCTATCTATCTATCTATCTATCTATCTATCTATCTATCTATCTATCTATCTATCTATCTATCTATCTATCTATCTATCTATCTATCTATCTATCTATCTATCTATCTATCTATCTATCTATCTATCTATCTATCTATCTATCTATCTATCTATCTATCTATCTATCTATCTATCTATCTATCTATCTATCTATCTATCTATCTATCTATCTATCTATCTATCTATCTATCTATCTATCTATCTATCTATCTATCTATCTATCTATCTATCTATCTATCTATCTATCTATCTATCTATCTATCTATCTATCTATCTATCTATCTATCTATCTATCTATCTATCTATCTATCTATCTATCTATCTATCTATCTATCTATCTATCTATCTATCTATCTATCTATCTATCTATCTATCTATCTATCTATCTATCTATCTATCTATCTATCTATCTATCTATCTATCTATCTATCTATCTATCTATCTATCTATCTATCTATCTATCTATCTATCTATCTATCTATCTATCTATCTATCTATCTATCTATCTATCTATCTATCTATCTATCTATCTATCTATCTATCTATCTATCTATCTATCTATCTATCTATCTATCTATCTATCTATCTATCTATCTATCTATCTATCTATCTATCTATCTATCTATCTATCTATCTATCTATCTATCTATCTATCTATCTATCTATCTATCTATCTATCTATCTATCTATCTATCTATCTATCTATCTATCTATCTATCTATCTATCTATCTATCTATCTATCTATCTATCTATCTACCTATCTATCTATCTATCTATCTATCTATCTATCTATCTATCTATCTATCTATCTATCTATCTATCTATCTATCTATCTATCTATCTATCTATCTATCTACCTATCTATCTATCTATCTATCTATCTATCTATCTATCTATCTATCTATCTATCTATCTATCTATCTATCTGGATAATTAATCTGGTATATACTGGATGATTAAGCTAAATTTTTGACCAGCTACTCAGCCAGCCGAAACATCTCAGCCGGCTTCAGCGCCCACAAATCCCAGTCAACCGCCTCCATATCCCCAGTCCTAGCCGCCAGCTCTCTTTCAGCCTGTCGCATGTCAGTTAGAAATCCTTGCAGCCTCCGTCTGTCCGTCATCATCTGGGAGTGCAGAAACAGCTCGCCCCGCTGACCGTCAAGGAACAGTCGCCGGATGTCGGCCAGGGCGGACAGAGGCGGATTGCTCTTCGCGGCGGTGTCCAAACCCGGCAGCAGGGCGTCGATGGGCTGCACGAGGCATCGGCAGACGTGCAGCAGGCGGTGCTGGGAGTCAGTGAGGTCAGTCTCAGCGACTTCCTCGGCGATTCCAATCAGAGCAGACAGCGCGGCTAGCGGGCTCAGGCCGGTCAGGTTGGCGATCAGCTGAGCCTCGCGCTGCCGGCATTCGGCAGTGGCGGTGTACATACCGTCCAGGGCGAATCTGTGAGTGTAGACGGGCAGGGGGGACTGTCTGGCCTCGGCTGGCTGGATCAGCTCCAGGGCTGTCAGCGCCTCCCGGAAGCGACCGGCTAAGCAGAGCTCCTTGGCCAGGTCCATGAACGCTTCCGGCGAGGGCGTTCGGCTTGACAGACGCGACAGAGCAACTTCGAAGTTGTCGGTGTCGTTCCGCTGCTGTCCGTGTCGCAGAGCCGCCGCCAGGACCTCCGTGACAGCCAGATGCTGTCTGATCGGGTCGGGCAACTCCGGTTCGTGTCGGCGAATTAGTTCGATGGCCCTGTCAGCTTGGCCGGTGAGCGCCAGGCTGCGGGCGTAGCCTCGAATCACGTCGGCTGGCTGCACCTTGCTGAGGTGCCACTGGCTGTCGTTCAAGCTTTTGTACAGGCGTTGAAACTCTGGAACAGCTTGGCGCGGTTTGTTCAACTGGAGCAGCGCGTAGGCGATGCACTGCGTGACAGCGGGACCGCCGCCTTGGATGTTCTCCTGGCACAGTTGAAGCATCTCGCGGTGCTGACCGGCGCTGTCCATGACTCTGGCTAGCGCGTCCACGCTGTGATCCATGGAAAACGGCTTGGCGACTGCGGTGGCTCGTTCGAACAGGAAGCGCTGAAATCCGGGATTGTCCGATTCAGCGATGGCCAGGTTGGCCATTGCGTTGGAGTTGGGCTGGCAGGCTTTGTAGGCGGAGCACCACAGGCTGCGGCTGTTGTTCCAGTCCAGGTCGCGGAGGCTCGTGCGGATCGCCAGCAGCACCAGCAGCCAGCGGAGGCAGCGGTGGAGATTCGTCACCAAGCGGCGTCTGGCTTGATCGTTGGCCGCTTGGCTGATGGCCTGCGGATGTCAGCGGGATTTGACGGTGTTGGAGGGTCTTCAAAGGGCGATTCTGTACTAGACTGGGCGATTCTGTACTACGTAGATTGAGTGATTCTGTACTAGATCGGGTGATTCTGTACTACGTAGATTGAGTGATTCTGTACTAGATCGGGTGATTCTGTACTACGTAGATTGGGTGATTCTGTACTAGATTGGGGGATTCTGTACCAGATCGGGTGATTCTGTACTAGATTGTTTGATTCTGTACTAGATTGGGTGATTTTGTACTAGATTGGGTGATTCTGTAATAGATTAGGTGATTCTGTACTAGATTAGGTGATTCTGTACTAGATTAGGTGATTCTGTACTAGATCAGGTGATTCTGTACTAGATTGGAGAATTCTGTACTAGATTGGGTGATTTTAACTAGATTGGGTGATTCTGTACTAGATTGGGTGATTCTGTACTAGATCGGGTGATTCTGTACTAGATTGGGTGATTTTGTACTAGATTGAGTGATTCTGTACTAGATCGGGTGATTCTATACTACGTAGATTGAGTGATTCTGTACTAGATCGGGTGATTCTGTACTACGTAGATTGGGTGATTCTGTACTAGATTGGGGGATTCTGTACCAGATCGGGTGATTCTGTACTAGATTGTTTGATTCTGTACTAGATTGGGTGATTTTGTACTAGATTGGGTGATTCTGTACTAGATTAGGTGATTCTGTACTAGATTAGGTGATTCTGTACTAGATCAGGTGATTCTGTACTAGATTGGAGAATTCTGTACTAGATTGGGTGATTCTGTACTACGTAGATTGGGTGATTCTGTACTAGATTGGGGGATTCTGTACCAGATCGGGTGATTCTGTACTAGATTGTTTGATTCTGTACTAGATTGGGTGATTTTGTACTAGATTGGGTGATTCTGTACTAGATTAGGTGATTCTGTACTAGATTGGGTGATTCTGTACTAGATTAGGTGATTCTGTACTAGATCAGGTGATTCTGTACTAGATTGGAGAATTCTGTACTAGATTGGGTGATTCTGTACTACGTAGATTGGGTGATTCTGTACTACGTAGATTGGGTGATTCTGTACTAGATTGGGGGATTCTGTACCAGATCGGGTGATTCTGTACTAGATTGTTTGATTCTGTACTAGACTGGGTGATTTTGTACTAGATTGGGTGATTCTGTAATAGATTAGGTGATTCTGTACTAGATTAGGTGATTCTGTACTAGATTAGGTGATTCTGTACTAGATCAGGTGATTCTGTACTAGATTGGAGAATTCTGTACTAGATTGGGTGATTTTAACTAGATTGGGTGATTCTGTACTAGATTGGGTGATTCTGTACTAGATCGGGTGATTCTGTACTAGATTGGGTGATTTTGTAATAGATTGAGTGATTCTGTACTAGATCGGGTGATTCTATACTACGTAGATTGAGTGATTCTGTACTAGATCGGGTGATTCTGTACTACGTAGATTGGGTGATTCTGTACTAGATTGGGGGATTCTGTACCAGATCGGGTGATTCTGTACTAGATTGTTTGATTCTGTACTAGATTGGGTGATTTTGTACTAGATTGGGTGATTCTGTACTAGATTAGGTGATTCTGTACTAGATTAGGTGATTCTGTACTAGATCAGGTGATTCTGTACTAGATTGGAGAATTCTGTACTAGATTGGGTGATTCTGTACTACGTAGATTGGGTGATTCTGTACTAGATTGGGGGATTCTGTACCAGATCGGGTGATTCTGTACTAGATTGTTTGATTCTGTACTAGATTGGGTGATTTTGTACTAGATTGGGTGATTCTGTACTAGATTAGGTGATTCTGTACTAGATTGGGTGATTCTGTACTAGATTAGGTGATTCTGTACTAGATCAGGTGATTCTGTACTAGATTGGAGAATTCTGTACTAGATTGGGTGATTCTGTACTACGTAGATTGGGTGATTCTGTACTACGTAGATTGGGTGATTCTGTACTAGATTGGGGGATTCTGTACCAGATCGGGTGATTCTGTACTAGATTGTTTGATTCTGTACTAGACTGGGTGATTTTGTACTAGATTGGGTGATTCTGTACTAGATTAGGTGATTCTGTACTAGATTGGGTGATTCTGTACTAGATTAGGTGATTCTGTACTAGATCAGGTGATTCTGTACTAGATTGGAGAATTCTGTACTAGATTGGGTGATTCTGTACTAGATTGGGGAATTCTGTACTAGATTGGGTGATTCTTTACTAGATTGGGTGATTCTGTACTAGATCGGGTGATTCTGTACTAGATTGAGTGATTCTGTACTAGATTGGGGAATTCTGTACTAGATTGGGTGATTCTGTACTAGATTGGGTGATTCTGTACTAGATTGGGTGATTCTGTACTAGATATGGCGATTCTGTACTATATTGAGAGAATCCCCAAATCCCCAGATTAAGGGATTCTGTACTAGAATGCATGATTCTGTACTAGATTGGATGATTCTGTACTAGATTGGGTGATTCTGTACTATATTGGGTGATTCTGTACTAGATTGAGTGTTTCTGTACTAGATTAAGGGATTCTGTACTACATTGGATGATTCCCTACTCGATTGAGTGATTCTGTACTAGATCGGGTGATTCTGTACTAGATTGGGTGATTCTGTACTAGATTGGGTGATTTTAACTAGATTGGGTGATTCTGTACTCGATTGGGTGATTCTGTACTAGATTGGGAGATTCTGTGCTAGATTGGGGGATTCTGTACTAGATCGGGTGATTCTGTACTAGATTGGGGGATTCTATATTCGATTGGGTGATTCTGTACTATATTGAGAGAATCCCCAAATCCCCAGATTAAGGGATTCTGTACTAGAATGTATGATTCTGTACTAGATTGGATGATTCTGTACTAGATTGGGTGATTCTGTACTATATTGGGTGATTCTGTACTAGATTGAGTGTTTCTGTACTAGATTAAGGGATTCTGTACTACATTGGATGATTCCCTACTCGATTGAGTGATTCTGTACTAGATCGGGTGATTCTGTACTAGATTGGGTGATTCTGTACTAGATCGGGTGATTCTGTACTAGATTAAGTGTTTCTGTACTAGATTGGGTGATTCTGTACTAGATTAGGTTGAGTGATTCTGTACTCGATTGGGTGATTCTGTACTATATTGGGTGATTCTGTACTAGATTGGGTGATTATGTACTAGATTGGGTGATTCTGTACTAGATTGGGTGATTCTATATTCGATTGGGTGATTCTGTACTACATTGGGTGATTCTGTACTAGATTGGGGGATTCTGTGCTAGATTGGGGGATTCTGTACTAGATCGGGTGATTCTGTACTAGATTGGGTGATTCTGTACTAGATATGGCGATTCTGTACTATATTGAGAGAATCCCCAAATCCCCAGATTAAGGGATTCTGTACTAGAATGTATGATTCTGTACTAGATTGGATGATTCTGTACTAGATTGGGTGATTCTGTACTATATTGGGTGATTCTGTACTAGATTGAGTGTTTCTGTACTAGATTAAGGGATTCTGTACTACATTGGATGATTCCCTACTCGATTGAGTGATTCTGTACTAGATCGGGTGATTCTGTACTAGATTGGGTGATTCTGTACTAGATTGGGTGATTTTAACTAGATTGGGTGATTCTGTACTAGATTAAGTGTTTCTGTACTAGATTGGGTGATTCTGTACTTGATTAGGTTGAGTGATTCTGTACTCGATTGGGTGATTCTGTACTAGATTGGGAGATTCTGTGCTAGATTGGGGGATTCTGTACTAGATCGGGTGATTCTGTACTAGATTGGGGGATTCTATATTCGATTGGGTGATTCTGTACTATATTGAGAGAATCCCCAAATCCCCAGATTAAGGGATTCTGTACTAGAATGTATGATTCTGTACTAGATTGGATGATTCTGTACTAGATTGGGTGATTCTGTACTATATTGGGTGATTCTGTACTAGATTGAGTGTTTCTGTACTAGATTAAGGGATTCTGTACTACATTGGATGATTCCCTACTCGATTGAGTGATTCTGTACTAGATCGGGTGATTCTGTACTAGATTGGGTGATTCTGTACTAGATTGGGTGATTTTAACTAGATTGGGTGATTCTGTACTAGATTGGGTGATTCTGTACTAGATCGGGTGATTCTGTACTAGATTAAGTGTTTCTGTACTAGATTGGGTGATTCTGTACTAGATTAGGTTGAGTGATTCTGTACTCGATTGGGTGATTCTGTACTATATTGGGTGATTCTGTACTAGATTGGGTGATTATGTACTAGATTGGGTGATTCTGTACTAGATTGGGTGATTCTATATTCGATTGGGTGATTCTGTACTACATTGGGTGATTCTGTACTAGATTGGGGGATTCTGTGCTAGATTGGGGGATTCTGTACTAGATCGGGTGATTCTGTACTAGATTGGGGGATTCTATATTCGATTGGGTGATTCTGTACTATATTGAGAGAATCCCCAAATCCCCAGATTAAGGGATTCTGTACTAGAATGTATGATTCTGTACTAGATTGGATGATTCTGTACTAGATTGGGTGATTCTGTACTATATTGGGTGATTCTGTACTAGATTGAGTGTTTCTGTACTAGATTAAGGGATTCTGTACTACATTGGATGATTCCCTACTCGATTGAGTGATTCTGTACTAGATCGGGTGATTCTGTACTAGATTGGGTGATTCTGTACTAGATTGGGTGATTTTAACTAGATTGGGTGATTCTGTACTAGATTGGGTGATTCTGTACTAGATCGGGTGATTCTGTACTAGATTAAGTGTTTCTGTACTAGATTGGGTGATTCTGTACTAGATTAGGTTGAGTGATTCTGTACTCGATTGGGTGATTCTGTACTATATTGGGTGATTCTGTACTAGATTGGGTGATTATGTACTAGACTAGGTGATTCTGTACTAGATTGGGTGATTCTATATTCGATTGGGTGATTCTGTACTAGATTGGGTGATTCTGTACTAGATTGGGGGATTCTGTGCTAGATTGGGGGATTCTGTACTAGATCGGGTGATTCTGTACTAGATTGGGTGATTCTGTACTAGATATGGCGATTCTGTACTATATTGAGAGAATCCCCAAATCCCCAGATTAAGGGATTCTGTACTAGAATGTATGATTCTGTACTAGATTGGATGATTCTGTACTAGATTGGGTGATTCTGTACTATATTGGGTGATTCTGTACTAGATTGAGTGTTTCTGTACTAGATTAAGGGATTCTGTACTACATTGGATGATTCCCTACTCGATTGAGTGATTCTGTACTAGATCGGGTGATTCTGTACTAGATTGGGTGATTATGTACTAGATTGGGTGATTCTGTACTAGATTGGGTGATTCTATATTCGATTGGGTGATTCTGTACTAGATTGGGTGATTCTGTACTAGATTGGGGGATTCTGTGCTAGATTGGGGGATTCTGTACTAGATCGGGTGATTCTGTACTAGATTGGGGGATTCTATATTCGATTGGGTGATTCTGTACTAGATTGGGTGATTCTGTACTAGATTGGGTGATTCTGTACTAGATTGGGGGATTCTGTACCAGATTGGGTGATTCTGTACTAGATCGGGTGATTCTGTACTAGATTGTTTGATTCTGTACTAGATTGGGTGATTCTGTACTAGATTGGGTGATTCTGTACTAGATTGGGGGATTCTGTGCTAGATTGGGGGATTCTGTACTAGATCGGGTGATTCTGTACTAGATTGGGGGATTCTATATTCGATTGGGTGATTCTGTACTTGATTGGGTGATTCTGTACTAGATTGGGGGATTCTGTACCAGATTGGGTGATTCTGTACTAGATTGGGTGATTCTGTACTAGATTGGGTGATTCTGTACTCGATTGGGTGATTCTGTACTAGATTATGTTGGGTGATTCTGTACTAGATTGGGTGATTCTGTACTAGATTGAGTGATTCTGTACTAGATTAGGTTGGGTGATTCTGTACTAGATTGGGTGATTCTGTACTAGATTGGGCAATTCTGTACTAGACTAGGTGATTCTGTACTAGATTTGGCGATTCTGTACTAGACTGGGTGATTCTGTACTAGATTGGGCAATTCTGTACTAGACTAGGTGATTCTGTACTAGATTTGGCGATTCTGTACTAGACTGGGTGATTCTGTACTAGATTTGGCGATTCTGTACTAGACTGGGTGATTCTGTACCACATTGGCAGCCAACGAACCTCGGTGAGTCTCCGCACTCCCAGGCCAACCAGCAGGCAGAATCCGATAGACGGAGCAAACAAAATCCTCTCGGCCACGGCAAAGCCGACCACAAAGAACAGGTTGGAGACGGGTAGGTAGGGCAGCACCAGCCACGCCAGGCAGGTGACCAGCTCGTGCACGTCTCGGCGCCGGTCCAGAGCGGCTCTCACCAGGAGAATCGCCGACCAGATCAGACCAGCAGCGGCAAGGTACATGGGCAGGCAGCGCTGGTCCAGCAGAGACTCCAACTCGGGAATCGCAGCGTTGGAATAGTCGGGGCAGAGAACTGCCGGTGCCAGCAGCAGCTTGACGTGGACGAATGCGTAATGCAGCATGGTGAGAGTCCTGGCTAGCCAGCTGTGATGAAATCCGCCAGGATTCATGAAGCTGTTGAACTGCGGACGTTCGCGCTGGATCAAACAGCGACCGATGAAGATCAATAGGCCGGCCGCGCTGAAACCGACTAGCTGGAGCCACATCGACGGCCTAAACAGCTTGACGGCGCGCCAACCAAGATATCGGCCATCGTCAACTTGTTGTTGTTGTTGTTTTTCCTTCCGCTTGGCTGCAAAGGCTGTCTTGACTGCTCTGAGCTCGGAGCTGATGATGCGCACGCAGATGATGGCCAATGCCGAGAAGCCGGCCTCCTTGGACAGGGTGGCGGCCACAGTGGCGGCCACGGCGGCCACCGAGTTGATCAGCTTGGAGCCGGTCGGTCTCGAGTAGGCAAGGAAGGCGAGCAGCATGAAGACGGCGCTCAGCGATTCCGCCTGTCCCGTGATGTTGCTCACAGACTCCGTGTGGATCGGGTGCACAGCGAACAGCAGGGTGGCGTACATGGCCGACTCCGGGCAGGTCAGGCAACGTTTCGACACGCAGCTGAACAGCCACACGGCGACCGCTTTGGTTGCCACGTTGCCGAGGTGCCACAGGCGCGAGTCGGCGAAGCCCCATAGAATTCGTTCAGCAATGAAGAATATTGTGGTGACTGGCCTATAGGACTTGTGGCTCATGTTGCTGCTCATCGGGGTGCCCCAGTAGTCCGCCTAGGGGTGGGCGCGGTTGGTGAGCTACTGAGCTGGATAGATGATGATCTACTGAGCTGGATAGATAATGATCTACTGAGCTGGATAGATGATGATCTACTGAGCTGGATAGATGATGATCTACTAAGCTGGATAGATGATGATCTACTGAGCTGGATAGATGATGATCTACTAAGCTGGATAGATGATGATCTACTGAGCTGGATAGATGATGATCTACTGAGCTGGATAGATGATGATCTACTGAGCCGGATAGATGATGATCTACTGAGCTGAATAGATGATGATCTACTGAGTTTGATAGATGATCTACTGATTACTGGATAGATGATGATCTACTCAGCTGGATAGATGATGATCTACTGAGCTGGATAGATGATGATCTACTGAGCTGGATAGATGATGATCTACTGAGCTGGATAGATGATGATCTACTGAGCTGAATAGATGATGATCTACTGAGTTTGATAGATGATCTACTGATTACTGGATAGATGATGATCTACTGAGCTGGATAGATGATGATCTACTGAGCTGGATAGATGATGATCTACTGAGCCGGATAGATGATGATCTACTGAGCCGGATAGATGATGATCTACTGAGCTGGATAGATGATGATCTACTGAGCTGGATAGATGATGATCTACTGAGCCGGATAGATGATGATCTACTGAGCTGGATAGATGATGATTTACTGAGCCGGATAGATGATGATCTACTGAGCTGGATAGATGATGATCTACTGAGCTGGATAGATAATGATCTACTGAGCTGGATAGATAATGATCTACTGAGCTGGATAGATGATGATCTACTGAGCCGGATAGATGATGATCTACTGAGCTGGATAGATAATGATCTACTGAGCTGGATAGATGATGATCTACTGAGCTGGATAGATGATGATCTACTGAGCTGGATAGATGATGATCTACTGAGCCGGATAGATGATGATCTACTGAGCTGAATAGATGATGATCTACTGAGTTTGATAGATGATCTACTGATTACTGGATAGATGATGATCTACTGAGCTGGATAGATGATGATCTACTGAGCTGGATAGATGATGATCTACTGAGCTGGATAGATGATGATCTACTGAGCTGAATAGATGATGATCTACTGAGTTTGATAGATGATCTACTGATTACTGGATAGATGATGATCTACTGAGCTGGATAGATGATGATCTACTGAGCTGGATAGATGATGATCTACTAAGCTGGATAGATGATGATCTACTGAGCCGGATAGATGATGATCTACTGAGCTGGATAGATGATGATCTACTGAGCTGGATAGATGATGATCTACTGAGCCGGATAGATGATGATCTACTGAGCTGGATAGATGATGATCTACTGAGCTGGATAGATAATGATCTACTGAGCCGGATAGATGATGATCTACTGAGCTGGATAGATAATGATCTACTGAGCTGGATAGATAATGATCTACTGAGCTGGATAGATGATGATCTACTGAGCTCGATAGATGATGATATACTGAGCTGGATAGATGATGATCTACTGAGCTGGATAGATAATGATCTACTGAGCTGGATAGATAATGATCTACTGAGCTGGATATATACTGATCTACTGAGCTGGATAGATGATGATCCACTGAGCTCGATAGATAATGATATACTGAGCTCGATAGCTCCGACTTAGTGGATACCATTGATTATCATGTATAGACATAAAGATGTAATTTCTGTGTAGGTAATTAAATCGGATTCTGCCTATTAAGCATAATAAAATCAGTTCTATAAATAATAAACTGAATTTAATCAAAAGTGACTGACCCAGAAAACGCAAGTCCAAGGCACAGGGTTGTCCATCCTATCGAAGCCAAGCACGCAGGGGTTGCTACGCACGCTGGAATGATCGTCGTACACCCAGGCGTCCGAGTCGCTAGCGTAGATGATCAAATTGGGTCCGTAGCACACGAATGTCAACGCTATGGGAAGCCACCAGAGGCGCCATGAATTTGTTGGTAGCAGGGAATCCATGTAGGCGAATGAGCTGGGCTCGATTGGCCTGCTCTCGTTAGCATCCTTGATGTTGTCAGTGCCGTTCTGTTGCAGTTGGTGATCCACCTTGATCTTGGACTCTTCTTCAATCTGTTGTTTCTTTGCGGCCTTACGATTCACCATGTCTGTTGTCTTTTAGAAGACAGGCTTGAAGACAACACAATTCAGAGCGCAATCTAAATCAATCAAGCAGTTCTGGCTATTAAATAGTGATTTTTGAAAATCTTTACGGTTGAGACAATACCAAGTAATTCAATTATTGCAGGAGTTCAGCAGGTGGTCACACATGATTCAGCAGAACATTAATCAGCCATTAGTTCCGGGAATGCTTTCATAATTCTTTTGTTTGCCCACCTGACAGCGCGTTAAGCGGCCATTAAGCCGCTAATTCAGTATGGAACGATTTGAAATCTTAATTGAATGCAACCGCAATTGCCTTGGCAGACATTTGCATCAACTTCTGCACCACGTTTGTCAGCAAAAGTGGCCAAGTTGTGTATTGCCCAAGGCAGATCGCGCTCAACTATTTGAAGACCTGGTTCATACTGGACCTGCTTGCGGCTGTGCCGTTTGACATTATCATCCTGATTAGCAATGCCATCAGCACCGACTGGGCAGCCAAGATGGTGAGCGAATCTGTCTGTCTGCCTGTCTGTCTGTCTGTCTGTCTGTCTGCCTGTCTGTGTGTCTGTCTGTCTGTTCTGTCTGTCTGTCTGTCTGTCCGTCTGTCTGTCTGTCTGTCTGTCTGTCTGTCTGTCTGTTCTGTCTGTCTGTCTGTTCTGTCTGTCTGTCTGTCTGTCTGTCTGTCTGTCTGTCTGTCTGTCTGTCTGTCTGTCTGTCTGTCTGTTCTGTCTGTCTGTCTGTTCTGTCTGTCTGTCTGTCTGTCTGTCTGTCTGTCTGTCTGTCTGTCTGTCTGTCTGTCTGTGTGTCTGTCTGTCTATCTGTCTGTCTGTGTGTCTGTCTGTCTGTCTGTCTGTCTGTCTGTCTGTCTGTTCTGTATGTCTGTCTGTCTGTCTGTCTGTCTTTCTGTCTGTCTGTCCGTCTGTCTGTCTGTCTGTCTGTCCGTCTGCCCATCTTCTTGCATGCATTACATCTCTCCACATGTCTACCCGCCAATCTTAGAGTTTGCAAGTGTCCGCTTATCTGTCCAGCTCAAAGGTTAATCCAATCAATACCAGCAGTCCTGACCCCGGACCCCAGGCGCAGCCAACTCCCTATGCAACGCATGCGTTACCCAGCCAAAAACAAACATTCAAATATTTGCTCTGCTCCACCCCTGCCCGCTGAGAAGTTAGCAAGATTTGTAAATGTTTTCCCACTAGCCCTCACACACAATAGCCACCCAGAAATATTTTTCCCCCGAACCCGCAGGAAGCCTTCAATCTGATGAAGCTAGCCAGAATGCTCCGGCTGGTGAAGCTGTACCAGAAGATAGATCGATACGCTCAGTATTCGAGCCTGGTGCTCCTGCTGCTCATCTCCATGTTTGCCCTCAGCGCGCACTGGTTCGCCTGCGTGTGGCTGGTGATTGGTCGGGCGCAACTCGAGGCCAACTCTACCAGGGACATCAGTAAGTTTGGGACTTGGACTGGATGCGTGCGAGGTCAGCTATTTTAAGGTGTCAAAGTCAATTCGATAAAGAATCAAACTAGCTGACTCTAAAAGTACAAATGCGAGAATTATGCAGACTTTTCTAGTAATCAATCTACCCACAGTCCTTCCACAGTCATAATTGGTCGATCCACAGTCCTTCCACAGTCACAATCAATCTACCCACAATACTTCCACAGTCACAATCAATCTACCCACAATACTTCCAGAGTCTCAATCAATCTACCCACAGTCCTTCCACAGTCACAATAAATCTATCCACAGTCATTCCACAGTCACAATCAATCTACCCACAATCCTTCCACAATCACAATCAATCTACCCACAATCCTTCCACAATCACAATCAATCTACCCACAAACTTCCACAGTCACAATCACTCTACCCACAAACTTCCACAATCACAATCAATCTACCCACAATCCTTCCACAATCACAATCAATCTACCCACAAACTTCCACAGTCACAATCAATCTACCCACAAACTTCCACAATCACAATCAATCTACCCACAATACTTCCACAATCACAATCAATCTACCCACAAACTTCCACAGTCACAATCAATCTACCCACAAACTTCCACAATCACAATCAATCTACCCACAATCCTTCCACAATCACAATCAATCTACCCACAATCCTTCCACAATCACAATCAATCTACCCACAAACTTCCACAGTCACAATCAATCTACCCACAAACTTCCACAGTCACAATCAATCTACCCACAAACTTCCACAGTCACAATCAATCGACCCACAAACTTCCACAGTCACAATCAATCTACCCACAGTCCTTCCACAGTCTCAATCAATCTACCCACAATCCTTCCACAATCACAATCAATCTACCCACAGTCCTTCCACAGTCACAATCAATCTACCCACAATCCTTCCACAGTCACAATTAATCTACCCACAATCCTTCCACAGTCTCAATCAATCTACCCACAGTCCTTCCACAGTCTCAATCAATCTACCCACAGTCCTTCCACAGTCACAATCAATCTACCCACAGTCCTTCCACAGCCACAATCAATCTACCCACAAACTTCCACAATCACAATCAATCTACCCACAATCCTTCCACAGTCACAATCAATCTACCCACAATCCTTCCACAGTCTCAATCAATCTACCCACAGTCCTTCCACAGTCACAATCAATCTACCCACAATCCTTCCACAATCACAATCAATCTACCCACAAACTTCCACAGTCACAATCAATCTACCCACAAACTTCCACAGTCACAATCAATCTACCCACAATCCTTCCACAGCCACAATCAATCTACCCACAAACTTCCACAATCACAATTAATCTACCCACAATCCTTCCACAGCCACAATCAATCTACCCACAATCCTTCCACAGTCTCAATCAATCTACCCACAATCCTTCCACAGTCTCAATCAATCTACCCACAATCCTTCCACAGTCTCAATCAATCTACCCACAGTCCTTCCACAGTCACAATCAATCTACCCACAATCCTTCCACAGTCACAATCAATCTACCCACAATCCTTCCACAGTCTCAATCAATCTACCCACAGTCCTTCCACAGTCACAATCAATCTACCCACAATCCTTCGACAATCACAATCAATCTACCCACAAACTTCCACAGTCACAATCAATCTACCCACAAACTTCCACAGTCTCAATCAATCTACCCACAATCCTTCCACAGCCACAATCAATCTACCCACAAACTTCCACAATCACAATTAATCTACCCACAATCCTTCCACAGTCTCAATCAATCTACCCACAATCCTTCCACAGTCTCAATCAATCTACCCACAATCCTTCCACAGTCTCAATCAATCTACCCACAGTCCTTCCACAGTCTCAATCAATCTACCCACAATCCTTCCACAGTCACAATTAATCTACCCACAATCCTTCCACAGTCTCAATCAATCTACCCACAGTCCTTCCACAGTCTCAATCAATCTACCCACAGTCCTTCCACAGTCACAATCAATCTACCCACAGTCCTTCCACAGCCACAATCAATCTACCCACAAACTTCCACAATCACAATCAATCTACCCACAAACTTCCACAGTCACAATCAATCTACCCACAATCCTTCCACAATCACAATCAATCTACCCACAAACTTCCACAATCACAATCAATCTACCCACAAACTTCCACAGTCACAATCAGTCTACCCACAATCCTTCCACAGTCTCAATCAATCTACCCACAAACTTCCACAATCACAATCAATCTACCCACAGTCCTTCCACAGTCACAATCAATCTACCCACAATCCTTCCACAGCCACAATCAATCTACCCACAGTCCTTCCACAGTCACAATCAATCTACCCACAAACTTCCACAGTCACAATCAATCTACCCACAGTCCTTCCACAGTCACAATCAATCTACCCACAAACTTCCACAGTCACAATCAATCTACCCACAATCCTTCCACAGTCTCAATCAATCTACCCACAGTCCTTCCACAGTCTCAATCAATCTACCCACAGTCCTTCCACAGTCACAATCAATCTACCCACAATCCTTCCACAGTCACAATCAATCTACCCACAAACTTCCACAGTCACAATCAATCTACCCACAAACTTCCACAATCACAATCAATTTACCCACAAACTTCCACAGTCACAATCAAGCTATCCACAGTCACAATCACAATCTATTCACTGTCACAATCACAATCTATCCACAGTCACAATCACAATCTATTCACAGTCACAATCACAATCTATTCACAGTCACAATCACAATCTATTCACTGTCACAATCACAATCTATTCACAGTCACAATCACAATCTATCCACAGTCACAATCACAATCTATTCACAGTCACAATCACAATCTATCCACAGTCTCAGTCACAATCTATTCACAGTCACAATCACAATCTATCCACAGTCTCAATCACAATCTATTCACTGTCACAATCACAATCTATTCACTGTCACAATCACAATCTATTCACTGTCACAATCACAATCTATCCACAGTCTCAATCACAATCTATTCACTGTCACAATCACAATCTATCCACAGTCTCAATCACAATCTATTCACTGTCACAATCACAATCTATCCACAGTCTCAATCACAATCTATTCACTGTCACAATCACAATCTATTCACTGTCACAATCACAATCTATCCACAGTCACAATCACAATCTATCCACAGTCACAATCACAATCTATTCACTGTCACAATCACAATCTATTCACTGTCACAATCACAATCTATCCACAGTCTCAATCACAATCTATCCACAGTCACAATCACAATCTATTTACTGTCACAATCACAATCTATTCACAGTCACAATCACAATCTATCCACAGTCACAATCACAATTTATCCACAGTCACAATCACAATCTATCCACAGTCACAATCACAATCTATCCACAGTCACAATCACAATCTATCCACAGTCTCAATCACAATCTATTCACTGTCACAATCACAATCTATTCACTGTCACAATCACAATCTATTCACTGTCACAATCACAATCTATTCACAGTCACAATCACAATCTATCCACAGTCACAATCACAATCTATTCACTGTCACAATCACAATCTATTCACAGTCACAATCACAATCTATCCACAGTCACAATCACAATCTATCCACAGTCACAATCACAATCTATTCACTGTCACAATCACAATCTATTCACAGTCACAATCACAATCTATCCACAGTCACAATCACAATCTATCCACAGTCACAATCACAATCTATCCACAGTCACAATCACAATCTATCCACAGTCACAATCACAATCTATCCACAGTCACAATCACAATCCATCCACAGTCACAATCACAATCTATCCACAGTCACAATCACAATCTATCCACAGTCACAATCACAATCTATCCACAGTCACAATTAATCTACCCACAGTCCTTCCACAGTCACAATCAATATATCCACAATGCTTTCACAGTTGCCTAAAATGCAAGAAATTTTAGGAGAAAAAGATCTTAGAATAATTCCGTCTCCCATAGCAACAGGAAAAACCTTGGGAGAATCCTAGTTGCTAAGGGGGCTGCAATCTTGGGCGCGGGGCATTTGTCACGCCTGATGGTTATCTATCTGGGTGCAACCGCAGCGGTAGCCCCAAGGTGATAAGCCAGTTTCTGAGGCAGGCCAGCAACGGGACAGGAGGGGTAGCAGCAAATCAACACAACTGGAGCCGGCCTGTGTTTGACATGCAAACCTTCTGATTTGATTAAATGTTTGGCAAGCGCGCGAACGCATCACGAGCACCCCCTCCGCCTCCCCCCTTAGTAGGCTAAACAGCCGCCCGTAGGTTGTAGGCTTTGCGTGTCCAATGCCGGGTTCGGATTCAATGCCATCTAGAATATTTATTATTGCTTTTCATCCAGCATTGAAGATGAAGCTTTTAGGCTTTTGGAGTTGGGATTTTGTGGGAAGGGATCTTTTGACTGGGAACTTTGCGACAGAGGATCTTGGAACTGGGGATCTTTGGAAGGGATTGTCAGATGCAATTCTTATTTGGCTGGGGAGATCAGTGGTAGAGGTAGTCCTTCGACAGTCCTTCCACAGCCACAATCAATCTACCCACAGTCCTTCCACAGTCACAATCAATCTACCCACAGTCCTTCCACAGTCACAATCAATCTACCCACAATCCTTCCACAGTCACAATCAATCTACCCACAATCCTTCCACAGTCACAATAAATCTACCCACAATCCTTCCACAGTCACAATAAATCTACCCACAATCCTTCCACAGTCACAATAAATCTACCCACAATCCTTCCACAGTCACAATAAATCTACCCACAATCCTTCCACAGTCACAATAAATCTACCCACAGTCCTTCCACAGTCACAATAAATCTACCCACAATCCTTCCACAGTCACAATAAATCTACCCACAATCCTTCCACAGTCACAATAAATCTACCCACAGTCCTTCCACAGTCACAATCAATCTACCCACAGTCCTTCCACAGTCACAATAAATCTACCCACAATCCTTCCACAGTCACAATCAATCTACCCACAGTCCTTCCACAGTCACAATCAATCTACCCACAGTCCTTCCACAGTCTCAATCAATCTACCCACAGTCCTTCCACAGTCACAATCAATCTACCCACAGTCCTTCCACAGTCTCAATCAATCTACCCACAATCCTTCCACAGTCTCAATCAATCTACCCACAATACTTCCACAGTCACAATCAATCTACCCACAATACTTCCACAGTCACAATCAATCTACCCACAATACTTCCACAGTCACAATCAATCTACCCACAGTCCTTCCACAGTCACAATAAATCTACCCACAATCCTTCCACAGTCACAATCAATCTACCCACAGTCCTTCCACAGTCACAATCAATCTACCCACAGTCCTTCCACAGTCTCAATCAATCTACCCACAGTCCTTCCACAGTCACAATCAATCTACCCACAGTCCTTCCACAGTCTCAATCAATCTACCCACAATCCTTCCACAGTCTCAATCAATCTACCCACAATACTTCCACAGTCACAATCAATCTACCCACAATACTTCCACAGTCACAATCAATCTACCCACAATCCTTCCACAGTCACAATCAATCTACCCACAATCCTTCCACAGTCACAATCAATCTACCCACAATCCTTCCACAGTCACAATCAATCTATCCACAGTCCTTCCACAGTCACAATCAATCTATCCACAATACTTCCACAGTCACAATCAATCTACCCACAATACTTCCACAGTCACAATCAATCTACCCACAATACTTCCACAGTCACAATCAATCTACCCACAATACTTCCACAGTCACAATCAATCTACCCACAATACTTCCACAGTCACAATCAATCTACCCACAATCCTTCCACAGTCACAATAAATCTACCCACAATCCGCAGGCTGGATCGCAAAGCTCAGCGTTGACATCAATGTCCCATTTAGTGAGACCGCATTGTGCAGCAGTTCAGCCAGCTCTCCAACCAATGGATCTTCACTGCTACATGATGCAACCAGAGCGTCCAACAGCTGCACAATAGTCCAATCGAATGGACCAAGTCCAGCGTCCAGGTACATCACGGCACTGTACTTCACCTGCAGCAGTTTGACTAGCATCGGGTTTGGCAACGTATCGGCCAACACGGATCACGAGAAAATCTTCAGCATCTGCGTCATGCTGATTGGAGGTTGGAGTCTCAGTGGATGGGAGATTTTTAGAGAGCATTTTAGAGAACTTCAGACCGGATGAAGAAGAGAGGAAAGAGAAAAGAGAACCAGAGAGAACCAGAGGGAACCAGAGAGAACCAGAGGGAACCAGAGAGAACCAGAGGGAACCAGAGGGAACCAGCGATTTTCTCTGCAGACAACTTTTAGAGGAAGAATTTTTTAGCATTTTCGGTCGAAAGAAAACTCGAAAATTTAACTGAATGACGCATTTAAATTTGGGGCAATCTGATTAACTTACAGTGTCAAAACAGCGCAGTAGGACTTCAATAGTTTACAATAAAATATATTCGTTGAATCGCTTTCACCCGAAATGTTTGTTTGTCATACAGAAAACTGCGCAAAACCTGGGAATAATACCGAATCAAAAATTTCCAAATTTTTTCATCTGAGAGGGTTTTCGAATTGGCTAAAAGTGCAGAGAGGCTGCGAACAAACAAAATGCATCGGGCTTCTTTCCTTCGTACTCTCTGCAGCCCTCATGCACGCCGCGGTATTCGGCAACGTCACGGCGCTCATCCAGAAGATGTACGCCAAGCGAGCCGCGTACACCGCCAAGACTCAGGAGCTGAAAGATTTCACTAGGACGCATCGGATACCGAAGCATTTGAAGCGTCGAATGCAAGAATATTTTCAGGCGATGTGGGCCATCAATAGGGGCATCAATCCGTGCGATGTGAGTTTGAATTGTCAGTGTAATTTGTTTGACAGTTTTGTTGAATCACAACAGTTCGTCAAGACCAATACGGATTCTTGTGTAGTGTTCGTCTGACTCTTTGTACTAGCTACTTCGAAGTCTTTGTAGCTACTTGGTTCTTTGGACTCTTTCTTGCTGCTTTTTCCTTCATGCTCTTTGTAGCTACTCTGTAGTTACTTTGTTTTTCTGACTCTTTGTAACTATTTGGTTCTTCTAAGTCTTTGTAACATGGTTCTTTGGACTCTTTGTTGCTACATTATTTTTCTGACTCTTTAGCTTTTTGGTTCTTTGACTACTCTTTGTAGCTATTTGGATCTTCGAAGTCTTTGTAACTTTGTTCTGTGGACTCTTTGTAGCTAATTTTTTTGACTCTTTGTAGCCATTTGGTTCTTCGTAGCCTCGAACCACTCGAAAATGGTTACACCCTGTTTGCTAAGCAACAACTTATTTACCGAATCGTCCCTAAAATCGACAGATAATGCGCGACTTCTCAGAGGAGCTGCGAGGCGACATCGCGCTACATCTAAACCGAGAAATTCTCTCTTTGCCAATCTTCGAATCGGCGAGTCAGGGCTGTTTGAAAGCCATCGCCCAGCGAATCAGCACGCGATTCTGCCGGCCCGAAGAGTACCTGGTGCACAGCGGCGACGCTTTAAAGTACATCTACTTTGTTGTCAACGGGTCCATGGAGATACTCAAAGACGGCATGGTTGTGGCCTTGCTGGGTGAGTGCTGGTTTGCTTCGACTGCTTCGAGGAATTTAAGAATGATGTGGAGAAATGCAAATGGAAAGAAAGAAAGAATATAAGAAGAGAGCGAGACTGACCAGGAAATTAGAGAGAAAATTTTGGAGACAAGAAGAGAGATATGGAAAGGGAGGGATGGAGGGAGACGGGGAGAGAGCGAATACAGGGCAGAAAAAGAGATAGAGACAGAGAGAGAGAGAGTAGGTGGATAGGTAGAGACGGAGCTAGATAGGTAGAGAGGGAGGTAGATGGGTAGAGGGGGAGGTAAATGGGTAGAGGGGGAGGTAGATGGGTAGAGGGGGAGGTAGATGGGTAGAGGGGGAGGTAGATGGGTAGAGGGGGAGGTAGATGGGTAGAGAGAAGGAGGTAGATGGGGAGAGAGGAGGAGGTAGATGGGGAGAGAGAAGAAGGTAGATGGGGAGAGAGAAGAAGGTAGATGGGGAGAGAGGTAGATGGGGAGAGAAAGAGGTAGATGGGGAGAGAGGAGGAGGTAGATGGGGAGAGAGGAGGAGGTAGATGGGGAGAGAGAAGAAGGTAGATGGGGAGAGAGAAGAAGGTAGATGGGGAGAGAGGTAGATGGGGAGAGAAAGAGGTAGATGGGGAGAGAGGTAGATGGGGAGAGAGGTAGATGGGGAGAGAAGGGGGCGTTATGGTTAGAGATGGTCCCTGACGAAGAAAACGCGGAGGTTAAAGACAGACTGTGAAAAAAGTTGGTATGACACGTAGGAAATAATCGACGCCCACTTCAATATTAGAATTGCAACGCACAGCTTCTAATAAAACCGATTTACAAACCGCACCGCCGCAGGCAAAGGGGATTTATTCGGACCCGACATCGACCGCAGCCAGCCGCAGCAGCAGCCGCTCCTCCGGTCCCGCTGCGACGTCCGCTCGCTGACATACTGCGACGTTCAGTGCATCGATCTCACTGGGCTGGTCGACCTACTCAGCCAGTACCCGGAGTACCACGAGAAGTTTAGAGACGATCTGCTCAACGATCTCACTTATAATATGAGAGAGTCGCCAGATGGTTCGGTAAGGCTTCGTTTAAAATCGATGTTCTTTTATTTTATATCCTACCTTACCTAGTCTGTTATTGATCAGCAAACTATCAATTCATTTTTTTAGCTTGTTTTAATATCCAGAAATTATTAGGTGCATTCCCATTTCTTCAATTTTTTTCAATTGCGGGTTAATTTTGATTAGAAAAGATTTTCTAAAAAAGTATAACTGGGTTTTTTAAACGATTCTTTCCATTAGAAAGGGAAATTCTTCCCATGAGGAGGAGGAAATTCTGTTAAGGAGGAGGGAGTACTTCTTCCCGTGAGAAAGGGTGTAGATTCTTCTCATCAAGAAGTGAGATTCTTCCCGTGAGGATTGGGAGATTCTACCCATGAGTATTGGGAGATTCTTCCCATAAGGATTGGGAGATTCTTCCCATGAGGATTGGGAGATTCTTCCCATGAGGATTGGGAGATTCTTCCCATGAGTATAGGGAGATTCTTCCCATGATGATTGGGAGATTCTTCCCATGAGGATTGGGAGATTCTTCCCATGAGGAGGTGGGAGATTCTTTTCATGAGGAGGGGAAGATTCTTACCATTAGGAGGGGGAGATTATGTTTATGAATCGGATGAGGAGGGTGTGATTCTCCTTGAGAGTATGCTATTCTGTCAGATAAACGAACCAGGCAATTACGTATTTTTCTAGGCTTTATCTCTCCTTATCAAACTTCAGTAAAGTTTTGTCGCTTTAGCAACAGAGTCCCATTTCAAAATCAGCGTGACTTCCCACACAGGAGGCGGACATGGATTTTTCTGTCAGCGCGGATTCGCAGAGCGCTCATCGCCACCAGGAGCAGCAGCAGCAGCAGCAGCAGCAGCCCGCCACATCGTCAGCTCTGCCAGCAATCGGGGAGGAGCAGGCCGCCGACTCAGATCGGGACAGCAGCGACGACATCGAACTCAAGGATCGTCAAGAATCTCAGGATTTCATTCGTCGGGGAGTTGAAAAATCTTCGACTGCGGAAAAGAAGGACTCGGGCAATGGCTCATTGGCCAGGTGAGCGGCTGGGAGCCCTTTGATTTGGGATTTTTTTTCCAGTGAGATCTAATTGGAGCTGTTGAATCTAATTTTGTTTAGTTACAGTTTTACCAACCCCCTGATTCTCACATTCTAAATCCAACCTTCCCAATTTTTATTATTTTATGCAATAACTCTCCGTTTCCTAATTCCTTAAGTCCCTTAATTCCACAATCCCAATATCCGAATCCCAATATATGAGTCCTAGTCACCGAATCCCAATATCCTAATACCAAAACACTAATCTCCGAATCCCAATTACTGAATCCCAATCTCCGAATCCTAATCCCTGAATCCCAATCTCCGAGTCCCAATCTCCGAATCCCCATCTCCCAATCCCAATCTCAGAATCCCAATCTCCGAATCCTAATCTCTAAATCCCAAGGACGATGCCTTAAAGCCCTCAAGGCGGCTCTCCTGACATCTGAAATTGACAATTAAAACTCTAAAAGCACAAAATACGGTTTAATTAAATTTGACGGCATAAGCAAAATTAACTGTCTGATGCAGAAGCTTACTTAGAATTTTGGTTCGCTTCTTTTTTCTTATCAGGAAAATAAACCAGGCAAGCTTAATGAGCCTTCTAGACATCCTTAGTCATGGGCAATTGTAGCGAGAGATAATCTGACTATTTCCATCCTAATGCCGCTTACAGCTTGATAAGCAATCTAGAAAATTTATTTACAAAACTGGCTCTGGGTGCGTGCTTAACTTTTTTGGCAAACATCCGTAATCTAACCGGCTTAATTCTCGTGATCTAAAGAGAGATGAATCTCATAGAGGGTTAAGTACACGACTTGATTGACAATTTGTGGCGATTCTAAACAAATTTAAAGGACGCTTTTTTCTACAAGCTAATAATAAAATAATAATTATTATTAATTTAGACACCCGACCTTTCGATCATATATACAGCCCACGGCACAGCCGCAGCTAGTTGCGCGGCGCATCTGAGGGCTGTGTACAGCTTTCAGCCTGACGGGCTGGAGGGGCCGCAACACCCACTCTAAATTTACCCAGCTCAAACTGGTACCCGATCTCAGCTAGGTGGACTGAAGCAATGCGGGATTAAGTGCCTTGTTCATTCAAGGGCACAAATTGTCTCCTAGGGCCGGGACTCGAACCCACGACCTTTTGGTCATAGGGCAGGCGCTCTAGCCACTAGGCTAAAACTCCTCTGTAGCCTAGGAGCTAAGAAAGTTTCAAATAGTATTTTTTTAAGAATTCTTGAAGAAAATGTAATGCCAGGCTGAATATATTTTTCACGCAGGTCTTAAGCCTTTCGATTTTCGATAGAATTCTTTCGAAAAGAATTGTTGTGAGTGCAGCAAGATAACCTTGATAACGTTTTTCTATTGACTATTATTGTATTTTCGATTTTTTATTCAAGTTTTGTTAATCGGAGAGGAATATATTTCTCAGAATTGCGTGACTTTTTTCAAAAATTTTCTTTTTAAGAGTTTTTGCAACCAATTTTAATTTGAATGTTATTATTTGAATAAATTCTGCTTTAAAAACAAAAGCAAAAGCCCGAAGTCAGTCGGCTTTTAAAATGTCCGCACGCAACCAATTGCACTCAGGAAATCGGCCAAGTTCTTGTGGGACAAGTTGGCTTCGAGTCAGAACAAATTGGCTCGATTTTCGCCAAACGCTGCAGCTTGCAGGTAGTCAGCCAGTCACTCAGTCCATGGTTTGGATTGGAAAATCTTCCGCTTTTGCTGCTTGATTCAAACCAAGCTTATTTTGGTTTCTTATATTTATAATAAATAGAGAAACTAACACTGCTTGCGCACTGCTCTACTTATAGTAGCTGCACGAGAAGTAGTAGTGCGTAAAATAGTTTATTTCAATCAGTTATTTAATTTTACAAAAAAAACATGAAATTCTGCATTTTTTAGAACGATGAATACTCAGGTTTACCATGATTTTAGTTTCTTAAGTTTGATATGGTAAAGTCAAAATTTTCTTGAGTATGGAGGGTCAATCACCTTGAGTATGAGGGTCAATCACCTTGAGTATGAGGGTCAATCACCTTGAGTATGAAGGATCAATCACCTTGAGTATGAGGGTCAATCACCTTGAGTATGGAGGGTCAATCACCTTGAGTATGAGGGTCAATCACCTTGAGTATGAAGGATCAATCACCTTGAGTATGAGGGTCAATCACCTTGAGTATGAAGGATCAATCACCTTGAGTATGAGGGTCAATCACCTTGAGTATGAGGGTCAATCACGTTGAGTATGGAGGGTCAATCACCTTGAGTATGAGGGTCAATCACCTTGAGTATGAAGGATCAATCACCTTGAGTATGAGGGTCAATCACCTTGAGTATGAAGGATCAATCACCTTGAGTATGAAGGGTCAATCATCTTGAGTATGAAGGGTCAATCACCTTGAGTATGAAGGGTCAAGTACCTTGAGTATGAAGGGTCAATCACCTTGAGTATGAGGGTCAATCACCTTGAGTATGAGGGTCAATCACCTTGAGTATGGAGGGTCAATCACCTTGAGTATGAGGGTCAATCACCTTGAGTATGAAGGGTCAATCACCTTGAGTATGAAGGGTCAATCACCTTGAGTATGAGGGTCAATCACCTTGAGTATGGAGGGTCAATCACCTTGAGTATGAGGGTCAATCACCTTGAGTATGAGGGTCAATCACCTTGAGTATGAAGGATCAATCACCTTGAGTATGAAGGATCAATCACCTTGAGTATGAAGGGTCAATCACCTTGAGTATGAGGGTCAATCACCTTGAGTATGAGGGTCAATCACCTTGAGTATGGAGGGTCAATCACCTTGAGTATGAAGGGTCAATCACCTTGAGTATGAAGGGTCAATCATCTTGAGTATGAAGGGTCAATCAACTTGGGGTATTGAGACTTTAGCATCTAGGTTTTACAATATTTGATCATATAGGGTCTACCATCTTGAGTATATAGAACCGAATTTTTTTTAAAACGGCGGTTGGTAACCACGATTTCAAATATGACATTCATGCAATCGACAAAGAGAACTTACTAGTAGATGTAATTTTTATAATATTGTTTGTACTAATTATTCCCGTAACTTCACTTGCCGTGATTTCTTCATCAAATCCCAACTAAAAAAATGCCTGTCACTGATTACACTGCTATTTTCGCGCAAAAAGTCCCGCCTTTGAAACCTGCATCTATAAACAACTAAAAATAAATTCACTTTTGATTACTAATGTGTAAAAGTACACAACGATCTGGCGTTACAGGTTTTTACTTGTCACCTGTCTAACTGTCATAAGTGTTTCTTGATGTTTCTTGATGTGTCTAAAAGCTTTCTCTTTATAATTATGGAGCATGAGAACAAAATGCGATCTGTCTCTTTGTTTGAATTATTTTTTCATGTCAAATGATTAAATTTGCCTCAGCTCTTCTAAATTAAATCAAGGAAAATATTATCCTCTTGTCTTTAATTTTATAACAATCCCATTTTTTCCTCAACAGATATTTCCCTGAGAGCGTTACTAACTTAAGATCGGAGAACAAAGAGCTGTTGCGTCATCGACACACCGCTGCATCGGCTACTCCACCACGGCCTCCGGCTAGTGGCAGCGGTGGCGGCAGCGGCTTTGCTGCCATTGCTCAAATGGCCCGCAGACAACAACAACAACAACAACAACAACAACAACAACAACCTGAAGCATCTGATCGACAGCTTCTAAAAGAGATTCGCTCGGACCTGGCTCACGTCAAATCATCCGTTGACCTTCTCGAACGTCGCATCGCCAGCCTCTCTCAGCAATCAGTGGTGGGTGAAACAACAGCTGAAGAAGCCAACGTTGGCATGGTAACCGGGAGAAATTGTCGAGACTTGTGGCGACTGCCGCTGAGACGGGGAACGACAAAAAATTGAAAAATAAAAAACTGCCATTTTTCGTCACCGTAACTACGAGTAAACGCCTAATTCGTCTCAAAATTTAACATAAATTGCTGCAGCGCCTCATCTAATTTTATAAATTTTTCTTAGCTCAGTTAGATCAGCGCATACACAAGAAAAAGTGGAGAGGATGGGTCATTTAATTGTGTTTTTTAATTTGCGCAACCATGCGTTAAGTTTCGATCATTTCTCCGTGAAATAAAACTATATCTAATTATTGATATTTTCCTTAATTAATCCTTGTTATTTCATCATTTACTGCAACAGTTTCGCATACTATATATCCACATCCTAGCAACAAGTCTTTATAATTGATACTACGAGTAGCCTTAAAAAAAACAAAAGCAACTTTCCACAAGTACTTTTATTGCTACTAGAAGAAGCAAACTTGCCAAATTTAATATTTTTCCGAGTATATTTTCATATAGTGTTACACATGAAGGAAAACAACAATCTTCACCTAGTAATTAGTGATTAGTATTAATTGTAAATTGTTGAAGCGATTTAGAAATCAAAAAAACAATAAAATGAAAGCCAAGTTGCAACTCCAGTTGAGAAATCCAACTTCGATGCTGAGGAGGTTTTAACACCTATCTGCAATTGTTAAATGACAAAAAAGAACAGATCAAAAATAACATTCGATACATACTACTCATAGATGTAAACAAGCAAGGTTATTGTGATAATTTTATAAACGTACAGTAATTAAATAGCTAAATAATAAATAGGCGAGGGATATAGGAGCTATATTTACAAATGCAACATTAGATCTCAGTTGATTCTTTTATTTATCAGCTTTAGGCAATATGTTGTCAATCAAATTGATTGATTGATTTGCAAGTCCACAAATAAATCAATCCAATAGTGTAATTCACGAAGCCGGCAACAGCCTGTGCAGCTCTTTTTTAGTTCGATCGTCCAACTGGCTGGGAAATTCCACGTCGAATTCAACTACAATGTCGCCTCGTGTGTCCGGCGATTTCGGATGCGGCAAGCCTTCGCCTTTGATTTTGCGCAACGATGTTGGCTTAATGGGTCCGACCAGTTGCAATGGGATTTGCCGGCCAGGCTCCAGGGTTGGGATCTGAATGGTGCAGCCGCACAGGGCGTCGCGCAGGCTCAGCTTGGCTTTGTAATGAATGTCCGCGCCGTCCCGACGGAAGTACTTGTGCGAGCGGTCTTTCACGGTGAAGATGACGTCAGCTGGCGTCCGGTTCGGCAGCTGGTCGCCCTCCTCCGGAAACGTGATCTTAGTGCCGGCTTTCCAGCCTTTCTTCACCGCAATCTCCAGGATCTTTTCCTCTTCGACAAGGCTCTGACCGTCTGGAGACAGGCGCTTGCGAGTGATTTTTATTTTCTTAGTGCAACCGTTCAGCACGTCCTCTAGGGAGACGCTGAGATCGTGATGAATCGGCGGGTCTTTCCGTGCCCGCCGGCCGCCGCCGCCGCCGCCGCCGCCGAAGGCCATGCTGAACGGGTGGCCGCCGAACGCGCTGAAGGCGCCCATTCCATCGTCGTCGACTTCCATGTGATCGAAGTTGCCGAAACCGCCAGCTCCGCGGTGGCCGAACGCTGCGAATGGATCGTCGGTGCCGAAGAACATTCGGAAAGTCTCGCGCGGATCGCCCTGGAAAGTGTAAGTGAAGCCAGGGCCGCCGCCAGTGGGACCGCCCTGAGGACCCGATGAGCCGCCAGACTGCGCCTTCAGTCCTTCCTCGCCGTACTTGTCGTAAATAGTACGCTTATTTGGGTCGCTCAGTACTTCGTAAGCCTCTGCAGCCTGCTTGAACATGTCTTCGGCGTTTGGCGACTTGTTTTTGTCTGGATGATACTTCAGAGCCATCTTTCTGTAGGCTTTTTTAATTTCGTCGTCGTTGGCATTCCGAGAAATGCCAAGAATCTTGTAGTAATCCTTGCCCATGGCAGTTGAAGCAAAAGAAAATGTAGAAAGTTTTGTTAGGAGAGCACGAAATTACTGTCGGCAGAAATAGAGCTTCACTATCTGGCTAGGGCAAGTTATGACCTGTTTTATTTATACCAATATAGCTTTTCGAAATGATTCCAAAGAAAGTTCTAGAAAGTTCTTTTCTGATTATAAAAAATTTTCTTGATCAATTTTTGTTATTTTAAACAGTTCTTATTCCATTCTGCGTGTATGTGTCTAATACTACCCCTTAAACTAAAAATATATCAAATATTTTGTTATTTTAATTAAAAGCTTTCATCAAAAATCAAAGTCACGAAGACAGCTTTTACAGGAAAGCTAATTTTTTTTACTTGACTGGCAAAGGCTCTTCTTTTTATTGGCAGAATCGTATGGCAATTTGCTGAATCAGAATTAAATATTTTAATATCTATAAAACGACATTTGTGCATTTTGCGCCTTATATTCTTGCCTGAACCGTAATAGAGTGATTTGCTGTTGCACTTATATTTGATTTCCTTCACATAAGATTAAAAGAAACTTCTTTGCTCCGTTTTATATTTATTTGTTGCATATTATAAAACATGTCGAACTCTCGGCCAGTTAAAAATGATGCACCTAACAGTGCAACAGCTGCTCAAGGACAAGGTGAGTCATTTGTATATCAAATTGAAGGCAAATAAATGAGTCTTAGCCCCCTAAGATAAAGTTTGTTTAAATTCGCTTGCTAGGCCATGTCAACTAGGCCTACTTCTAAAGTACCAACAGGTTTTAGGCTTAGATACCATTTTAATCAAAACACAAACTAATAACTATAAATTTTTATAAATAAATTGTCTAACAGGCTTATTATCATAAAAAATTAGACTTAGTTTAGTATTTTTTCTTTCATTTTAAACTATGTATATACCCAATAATATGATTTAGACTGCAAGAATTAAACTTACTAGGTTTATATCAAACATATTGTTTGTTAGTAGAAATGCAATATATTGATTTTATGGGATCATTGTAAGCTTTGTGCCTTAATTTTGCCAATCAAATCATTCCCTTGTTTTAACAATGCAAAGCTTTGATATATTCCTCTGGCTATAAAAATAGCCAGGATCATTTTCGTACATGCTCAACTTTCTACAGTCACTTGGTTTTGGTACTTAAGTTTATCAAAATTTGTAACTTGATTTCGAAAAATTTCAAATGAGCAAAAAAGGTTCCACTAGCCACTAAAAGGTAACATCTCAATTTTTAGAAAATATTTTAGCAATTTTTATATTCTTCCCTGATTTTGCACTTTGTGTTCCTTTTTTGACCAATTTGCACTTTACCTCCCTAATTTTGACCAATTTTGCAACTTATATCATTGATTTTGCTATTTACTTTGGTTGGCTACATTTTTAACCTGACCAGATTGGCCAATTGCTGCATATGTATGATCATTTAGTATGTATGCAAAAAATAATTAGTCAAAAATGGTACATTATGAGCTAAAAACAAGATCTATACTATTGCACTATTAGAGTAGTCAGCTCTAGCTATGATTGATTTTTTATAATATTTTTTCATTGTACACAACAAAAAATCAACAATTTCTTACAATTTGAAATATCAAAATGAAAAATTCACTATTATTCCCAATTATTTAATGGTCAAAAGTTTGCAAAATCGAAGTTTTAAATTGTAATTTAAGCAGCTAAAGCCATTTCCCTGACTTTTAGGCCATAAAACCTAGCTATTCCCATGATTATAGTTAGCTTTAGCTACTTAGCCTAGTGGCTTTTAACAAAGTTTTAAGACAAATGGCTTATATAAATGAAAATAATTTGGTAGCTAAGCCAATACAATATTTAAAAGGTTTTAATATTTATATTGTATAGAATCTTATTGAATTGTATAGAATCTTAAAGTTTTTAATAACATTTTTGAATGTGCTACATTATAATTAGTATGACACTGCAAGTTCCCTTATTCATTCCAAATCAGATGGATCTTCCCTATTGGATCAAGTGGACTTTATTGGTGATGATGATGACACAGACCTTGAGTCGCATGAGCCTGTAAGCTTGTTTGACCAGGCAATTGGTCACATTGAGGACATCATGGTTGGTAAGTAATGATGATTTAAAGAAAGAATCTCCCCTTAGTGCGCTATATAACCGCTTAGAAAGTAAATCCTGCAACAAAAAGTGGTATTTTCTTTCTTTTTAATAACAGAAGACGCATTTCAAGAACTGCAGAACAGCTTTTTCAGCAATTATAGTCACCTGTTCAGCGAGGCGGAAGAGAACAAACTAGAATACACTAATGTTCACGCCGAATATGTAAGCCTCGTGTTTTTTTATTATGAACATAAAATCTTTATTAATAATATAATTAGATTAATTCGCTCTAAATGAATTTTACAGGTAGCCGCTCTTGAGCAGCACTTGGAAACTGAGCTGGCCAATCGGATTGAAGGATTCTCTATGGAGCAATTTGCTCAGGAATTGACGTAAATTTTTTTTAATAAGCATTCCTTTCAATCTATTTTTCTGTTGTATTGCACTTTTTAAAAAATCGTTTTTTCCTATTATAAAAATTGCAGAGATCGAAGAGAAGAATTGGACGGCGAGGTTTTTGAAATGCTGTTCACCATCACAGATTTTTCCGCCTTTAAAGAGGCTATGCTCGACTATAAAAATGTAAGATAATATACTTAACCTTACTCCCACCCAAAACCCCTCACCCCACCCAACCCCTCACCCCACCTAACCCCTCACCCCACCTAACCCCTCACCCCATCCAACCCCTCACCCCACACAACCCCTCACCCCATCCAACCCCTCACCCACCCAACCCCTCAACCCATCCAACCCCTCACCCCACACAACCCCTCAACCCATCCAACCCCTCACCCCACACAACCCCTCACCCCATCCAACCTCTCACCCATCCAACCCCTCACCCACCCCAACCCCTCACCCCACACAACCCCTCACCCACCCCAACCCCTCAACCCACCCCAACCCCTCACCCACTCCAACCCTAGCCCTGTGCCTTAACACAACCCCATACGTAGCCCTTACCACACACAGCCTAAAAGTCCAAGCCACATTGTCTCCCCACCTAAATATTACGTCATTTCCCTCAGGCCGCAAGCGGCGAAGCTCTAGACGTCAGCATGGACCTAGTCGTGGTGCCGTTGACACCGCGCGACGCTGAGATGGCCTCGCCATCCGCCAGCCTGGGCATCAGCGGCTGCGGCTCCGGTGGACCTAAAAAGCCGCCGCAGCCTCGCTAAATTTTTCTAAGAAAGCGAAAGCTTACAGAACAGAACTGTTTGAAATTGTTTGGATCGCAAATAAATGGCCAACTGTTTTTTGCTGATTTTTTTATAATAATTTTTATAGTATAGTTTGCTCTAAGCACCCTGTGCCTTTTCCGTCCAGCAACGTTTTTTGGCTCCCCTATTTCTAAATTCCCTTTTTAAGCTAACGATGCATTCCTTGTGGGCTAATTTTTTAAAGAAATAATCAATTACAAAAATTTTCTACGATTGCTACTACAAACTGCTTAAGTAGTACGGTGAGGATTTTTTGCGTTGATAAAATTAGGGTCTTAAATTTTATCGTTTTTTTTGCATAAAATTTCCCTTCTTTACTTGTGTGTGCTTTTTTATGTTTTGCTTTTTGCTCTTATCTTCTTTTCGTTGCAAAGCTCTGTTTTCTGCTGTTGCTTAATGTGTTGCATTGTTTTTATAACTAGCTTATTTATATAGTTATAAAATAATGAAGAATGATAGACTAGTTAACAAATAATCTTTTAATTATTTTGAAGTTTTTCGTCTGGAACCGAAAGTCCGTCTGTGATAAAATGTCTGCAACCAGTAATGGAATTAAAGAAGCAAATAAACTTGATTTAATAGTCAATATCAATAATTTCTAAGTTATTGCTTATTTGGCGTTACTAAGATGTGCAAATTTGTTATATTTGACAATTCAGTATGCCAGGAATATTTTGTCATTTTTTAAAATTTGTTAGCCTAACTTTCCGATGAGCCTCACAACATTGCGCAGTACGTTGAACAATTGCTTGCCGAGCCAGCTGTTCAGCACGTTGAAGAGGATTCCCACCATCGCGTTGCTGATTGGGCCCATCACCTGTTTTAAGGGGTCGGGCGCGTTTATTAATCGATTTTTGTAGTGCAATAAAATTTTGTTTTCTATTGATGTACCACCTGACAGAGAAACATCGACATTCAAGTTGTTTCATGTGCCGCCTAAGTTAGGGAAATATCGACATTCAAGTTGTTTGATGTGCCGCCTAAGTTAGGGAAATATCGACATTCAAGTTGTTTGATGTGCCGCCTAAGTTAGAGAAACACCGACATACAAGTTGTTTGATGTGCCGCCTAAGTTAGAGAAACACCGACATACAAGTTGTTTGATGTGCCGCCTAAGTTAGAGAAACACCGACATTCAAGTTGTTTGATGTGCCGCCTAAGTTAGAGAAACACCGACATTCAAGTTGTTTGATGTGCCGCCTAAGTTAGAGAAACACCGACATTCAAGTTGTTTGATGTGCCGTCTAAGCAAGAGAAACACCGACATTCAAGTTGTTTGATGTGCCGCCTAAGTTAGGGAAACATCGACATTCAAGTTGATTGTTGTGCCACCTAAGTAAGAGAAACACCGACATTCAAGTTGTTTGATGTGCCGCCTAAGTAAGAGAAACATTGACATTCAAATTGTTTGATGTGCCGCCTAAGTTAGAGAAACATCGACATTCAAGTTGATTGTTGTGCCGCCTAAGCAAGAGAAACATTGACATTCAAATTGTTTGATGTGCCGCCTAAGTTAGAGAAACATCGACATTCAAGTTGATTGTTGTGCCGCCTAAGTTAGAGAAACACCGACATTCAAGTTGTTTGATGTGCCGCCTAAGCAAGAGAAACATTGACATTCAAATTGTTTGATGTGCCGCCTAAGTTAGAGAAACACCGACATTCAAGTTGTTTGATGTGCCACCTAAGTAAGAGAAACACCGACATTCAAGTTGTTTGATGTGCCGCCTAAGCAAGAGAAACATTGACATTCAAATTGTTTGATGTGCCGCCTAAGTTAGAGAAACACCGACAGTCAAGTTGTTTGATGTGCCGCCTAAGTTAAACACCGAAATTCAAGTTGTTTGATGTGCCGCCTAAGTTAGAGAAACACCGACTGGCACTCACCCAGTCAAGAACGCCCAGTCCCAGAATCGACAGGCTCAGAGCGCCGATGCTCTGCAGTCGAACTTCGCGCAGTTCCGGCAACGCGCCGGACACTCCCAGATCTTGAGTGGCTCGCATGAATGCCCTGAAGTCTTTCAGCTGGACGCCAATTCCCGCCGTCACGCCGATTCCGTTCCAGGAGACGGCCGCCTTCAGGTTGCCGCCGAGGTCGGCTCCGAACACACCCTGCAGGGTCATCACACGACCTGACAACGTCAGGGAGGCGTCACCGACTCGACGAAGCGTCGACAGGTCGCCCAATTGGCCGTTGATAGAAGCTGAACCGCTGATTGTCACCAACAGGATGGTCTTGCTGAAGCTGACCTTCTGGTCGATGACGTTCACCAGATGATTGTTGGTCTCTTTCAGGCCTTTTGTCAGGCCGCTGATGATGGCGTCCATCTGCTTATTGGCCAGCATGTAGTTGCTAGCCTGGCCCGTATTGGCTAAGGACAGTGACAGGACTGCGATTGCTAACAGCTGCAGCATGGCGGCTGGGTGGGATGAATGGACGAAGATTTTCGATTTTAGACTTTATTTCTAGGAGATGTACATGCACGAGACAGGGAGGGACTATATATGACAATTTCGTGCCATAGAATTGATTTTTCCGTAGCTCAATTTATGTTAGTGCAAATAGTCATGCAAGTTGCACCATAGACAACAAGGTGCTAAGCTGCAAATATCTAATAAGGCGTAAACTACATAAAACAGTTCACCTGCAATTTAAAGGATGGGTCACTTCGTTTCTTGGAAAGGTTTCGCGAGTCCATTTTTTGCGAAAAAAATACACTACGGAGATAGGAAATTTGCGGTTTTTCGACATAAAATTAAAGATTGCGCTCGATTGGAACCAGACGCAAATCTCATCTTTTGATATGTGCTTCCTGCCTTCTTACTCTATCGAACTACGTACGTCTTAATTTGTGATAAATTGATCGTCCTATTATTTTATTGATATAAGTTCTCTTTCTTAAGAAAACTACTAAATAACAAATAACCAATCCAGAGAGAATCGGGCATTGACATGTGACTGGAACAGCAAAATTATCCAAAATACTGATTGATAGAAATTAAAAAAAACAAACTTGATTAGAAGAGGATCAGAACCTGTGTAGCTTGCAAAATACCATTTTATTGAAATTTAATTTTCGAGAAATGTTTTACAAGGGAAATAATTTAAAGAACAATATTTCAGAAAATGTCGAAAAACTGCGAATTTCCTATCTCCGTAGTGTATTTTATACGTGAAAATTGGACTCCAGAAATTTTCTAAGAAGCGAAGTGTCCCGTCCTTCTACTTAAGGAGTTGTGCGTCTTTTAAGGAATAAATTCTTAATGCGATTGTGAAAAAACCCTTGTTTCCCAGTTTTTCCTAAAAAGATTAGTCAAGAATGCAATCAATGCCGTGTGTTGTCAGCTTTTGGGTATACTGTGTATTCGGTGCTGTGTTTCAATTGCATCCTAAATAATTAAATTTTATGTACTTACTTGAGCGGTATATGGACTTTGAGGAACCTGAAGCAATGCTAAATCCAAAGATTGAGCGTTATCTGATTTGTTTTTCTGCTTAGTGATTCGAAAAGCCTATTTTAACTTGTGGCCAAATGTTGTGCTGAGTTGAAAGTAGCGTGGGAATTTAGCCATTCGGGAATCTGAAGAGGCAGTTAAGCTAAAGCAACAGTCAATCAGCTACTTGGTAAAAAATGCTTCGTTAGATTTTTATCAAACCAATTGGAGCTGTCGAGCTAATCTAGCCTTAAGATTGATTTTTTTAGTTTTAGAGGTTACGTTTGTGCATGTAAGTAGGTGGGCAGGTTTGATTGTTGGACTGCAAAATATTGTCAAGAGAAGCAAATAATTTTCAACCAAGGACCACTACGATAGTCAATGATCTGACGTTGATTAACGATGTAACAATGATTGTAATGGACATTTGAAATCCTTACTTGACATTAAAAATCCCTAATTTATCCCTAATGAAATCCCTAATGGATCGAAATTAAAAATCCTTAATTGACATTGGAAATCCCAAATTCATGATTAAAAACGCACATACTTACGTAAACTCCCTATTTTAACATTCGAAATCCCTATTTGATAATAGAAATCCCCAAAATCCCTATTTGCTAATCAAAAAGTCATAATTAACAATCAAAATCCCTAATGGACAATCGAAATCCCTATTTGAGAATACAAAAACCATGATTAGCTGCAAAAATCCCAATTGACAATCGAAGACCCGTGATTGACAATCGAAATCCCAAATTGACAATCAAAATGCCAAGTTTACAATCGAAATCGCCAATTGACAATCGAAATCGCAAATTGACATTTGAAATCCCAAATTGACAATTGAAATGCCAAGTTTATAATCGAAATCGCAAATTGACAATCGTAATCCCAAATTGACAATCGAAATCCCAAATTGGCAATCGAAATCCCAAATCGACATGGAAATCCCAAAATGACAATCGAAATCCCAGATTAACAATCGAAATCCCAGATTAACAATCGAAATCGCTCTTTGATAATCGAAAAACCCTTGATTGAAAATCGAAATCCTATTTGTTGATAAAAATTCCTGTTTGACATTCAAAATGCCAAATTGGCTATCTAAGTTCTTTTCGGATAATCGAAATTCCTGATTGACAATCGAAATCCCAAATTGACAATTAAATTCCCTCTTTGAATCGATAATCCATGATTGACAATCTAAATCCCTATTTGATAATCGTAAATCCTAATTGAAAATAGAAACGCCGACTTAATAATCCGAATCCCTAATAATCACAATCTCTAAATCAACAATCAAAATCCCAATTAACAACCTACATCCCTTGATCATTCGAATTCCTTAATGAAGAATTATTAATCCTAAATCAACTGGCAATATCACCTAAAATAAATCATAAAATCTTTAAATCATTTTTCAACAAATCCCTAATTCAATATCCGTAGCTTAAGAATAAATATCCATAGAACAACAGGTAGAATCCCTAGAGGAAATCTAAATCCCAAAATCAATAACCAATGTCCCAAAATCAACAATCAAAATAATATAGGAGGTCCTAAAATATTACATCACAATTCATAAATAAACAATAAAAATTCCAAAATCGTTAACAAAATCCCAATTGAAGTCTACAGACATAAGAAATCCATAATTATTTCTTTGAGTTGTCAAGCAGCATTTGCAACGCAAAAGTTCCATAACTAAACTAGAGAACCCTAGGAGAGCACAGGTTGGCACAGGCAACTCATCTGACTCTGCAATACCGACAGATATCCCAAACCTCCGCTGAGGTAGTGCAGTGCACACTCGCCCACTCATTACTGACAATTTCCCATACGCATGCGACAGCCTCATGACAAAGTAGCGCCACATCCGAAGTGCCTTCTGTCAAGTTCTGGCCATGTCAGACTTGTCAAAGATTGTAGATAAGCCTCCACCAGTTCTACTAGCGTTTTCTATCTATTTAAGAACGCTGAAACAGAGAAACTGACCAGTTAACGGAACACTGTTTAAATTCTCTGGATTTAATTGCAGAATTCAACTTTGGAACCTGGTACGTAAATCATTTTTTTATCGTGCCGCCTTTCTTTTCCTAAGCATTCTCGACAATGGGTCATCCGCATTGTTAAAAATTTCAGTTACCATGCTGAAGCTGCTTGCTATCGCCGTTCTGGCCCTGTCTCTGGCCTGCGTTGCCCATGGCAACGTGATCATGGCCAACCAGCAGATGGACGTCCTGCTACAGGGCCTGACCCAGAACCTTCGCGAGACCAACAATCACGTGGTCAGCGTGCTGGACAAACGGGTCAGCTTCAGCAAGAAGATTCTCCTCGTCACTATCCGGGGCTCCGCTTCGATCAACGGTCAGCTGGGTGATCTGTCCACCGTCAGGCGCGCCGGCGACGCCTCGCTGACTCAGTCCGGCTCTGTGCTGACTCTCGAAGGCCTCTTTGGCGCCAACGTTGGTGGCAGCCTCCGCGCCGCTGTTTCCTGGAACGGTATCAAGGTCTCCGCCAGCGTTGGTGTCACCCTGAGTAACTTCCGCGCCTTCCTGCGCGTCACTCACGACCTGGGCGCCGAAGGTGCCAGCCCGGAGCTCCGCGAAGTTCGCGTGCACAGTCTTGGCAGTCTGAGCGTGTCTATTAGCGGACTGGGTGTTCTTGACTGGGTTAGTCAAACATTACCACCATACGTTACCCTTTGATCTTTCTATCAGCCGCCATAAATTATCTTTTGATCTTTCTATCCGCCGCCATGCATTACCCTTTGATCTTTCTATCAGCTGCCATGCATTACCCTTTGATCTTTCTATCAGCCGCCATGCAATACCCTTTGATCTTTCTATCAGCCGCCATGCATTACCCTTTGATCTTTCTATCAGCCGCCATCCATTAGCCTTTGATCTTTCTATCAGCCGCCATACATTACCCTTTGATCTTTCTATCAGCCGCCATACATTACCCTTTGATCTTTCTATCAGCCGCCATACATTACCCTTTGATCTTTCTATCAGCCGCCATACATTACCCTTTGATCTTTCTATCAGCCGCCATCCATTAGCCTTTGATCTTTCTATCAGCCGCCATACATTACCCTTTGATCTTTCTATCAGCCGCCATACATTACCCTTTGATCTTTCTATCAGCCGCCATACATTACCCTTTGATACTTTTATTATTCGAGTAATTCTGGTTTGACGTTTTCATTAGCTGCCGCTCACACTAGCTAAAAACAAATCGATCACTTCAGGTGCTCAGCCCGATCAGCAAGGCCATGTCCGGCATCATCAACGAGGTGATGAGCGGCTGGGTTGGCAACCAGCTCGCCGCTGCTCTGAGCCGCGTTGTCAAGCTGATCCGCCTCGGTTAAGAAACGGATGGTTGATGTCACCTCAACTTTGATTGGCTTCCAGAGTGATTAATTTTGACGCTAAAATAAACGAGTAAATCAAAACTATAATTAGCTATATATAAACCCTTCATTCCGCTGCTTACTTATTATTATTGGCATAAATTGGGTTCAAAGCGCTGTTGCAGAGCAAAAACCGAAGTATGCAAGCGGCAAAGAAGATTTGCGTCATAATGTCGCTAGGATGTTAGCATAACTACAATATGGTAGTAATTGATTTTGTAATAGAATTAACTAATATTAACATTCAAAATCTTTAAAGACGTAAAACGATGAAAAAATAGCTGAATACAGACAATTTTAGTGCAGGGGCAGAGTGGCTTGTGCATTTCGTACTGTGTTTGTACAGGCGTTTTAGCCTAATTGCTTATTTATTTTTAGCCTAATTGCTTATTTATTTGTAGGCTGTGTAGCGTCACAGCCTACTTATATTAGAAAGTTAACAGTAGTAATTTGCGAACTGAGCAGAACGCAGCCCCATCATGCAACAAGGCTTTCGACTCGGTCGTATGGGACGCACTCCTCAAGGGTCTTCAGGTGTACAACGTGCCAGAGCAGCTTATCGCCCCCGTCATGGAGGGGGGCGCGTGGCTCGGCGGTCTAGCGCGTCTGCCTTGTGTGCCACTGGTCCAGGTTCGACCCCGCGTTGTAGGTCGTTTATTTTCCATAGCGCGGTCTCGTGTAGAGGGTCACATTAATTTGGGGCCTTGTGCACGAATTGGTTGGGCTATGAGCCAGTTGTGCAATTTACGCCCATGAGGGCAACCCCCCAAGGCATAGAGAGTGTACATTCCTGGAACTACCGCTTGTGCACCCTATGTGAGTGCGTGACTGGGTGCTACGAGCTCGTATACTGGAATTCCGTTGCGCACCGTGTTCTGGCTATTAAGCCGCAGCAAAAATTCTGTCTATATTGTTTCCAGACTCGCTTTATTATTTTGCCTCTTGGTCTCCTTGCCTCTGGATTTCAACGCAAAAAAACGAAAGCTACTGTACTCAGAGGGGGACTTGGCCCACAGACACATGGGCACTTGATTATTCGTAAAATATATAACATAAAAAGACAATTGAAAATTAAATGAAAGAAAGCTCTTATTAACATTCCCCCCTCCCTGATAGGACTCCCTATCAGAAAAAAGTACCATACGTACGAGCGTACATGCAGCAGAGTTTCGTGTCAACTTTAACATATCCACTCAAAGTTCCGTCACCCTTCAGTTACTGTCCGTTTCGCTCAAGCAAGCACAATTTAGTTACAGGTCGCAGTAGCTCGCCACTGCCGGTCCGAACTCGAACAACCCGGACGAGCCCGTCGCGTCCCGGGAACACCTCGATTACCCGACCGAGGGGCCAGTGTCCACGCGGCTTATTTGGCATTAGCACCAGGACAACATCACCAACCGCCAGATCCGCTCGCTCGCTTGTCCACTTGGTCCTGGCGTTCAGGCCAGGCACCCACTCGCGGAGCCAACGATGCCAAAAGTGCCGCACCAGTTCTTGAACTCGACGCCAGCGCCGCTTCGGGTCTCGCGTGACCTCTGCGTCTGCCTCCGGTGCGAATCGCCCGCCAAGTTGACCATGTAGAAAATGATTGGGCGTCAGCGGGAGACTGTCCTTTGGATTTGTAGTCTGGTAGGTCAACGGTCGAGAGTTTATAAGCGCTTCTGCTCCCGTGAAAGCAGAATGCAACTCCTCGTCTGTGACGTCGGCATCGCCTACAATCGCATGCACAGCTCTCTTTGCTGCACGGATCATTACTTCATGAGCCCCGCCAAAGTGTGGAGCCGCGGGGGGCTGAAAATGCCAGATAATGCCGCGTTCCGCTGCTGCTTTATGGAAATCGTCCCTAGGCAGCGCCATGAATGCTTGTAGTTCTTGTCTGCCTTTGACAAAGTTGCCGCCATTGTCCGAAAAAACTTCCTCGGCACTCCTCGTCTATTCACCATGCGATAGAAAGCATTCAAGAATGAGTCTGTGTCCAGGCTATAAGCCATCTCCATGTGGACCGCTCTTGTCTCTAAACAGGTAAAAAGCGCCAAATATCTCTTCTGACGCTTCCTTCCACGTCCTTGTATAGTCACAAATGGGCCTCCAAAGTCTACAGCCGAGTAACTGAACGCTCGGAGAGACCGCTTCAACCGAGCTTCTGGTAGCGGTGCCATCTGTTGCACCTCTGGACGAGTCCGCTGTCGCTTGCAGTGCGCGCATTCTGTTTCCCACTCACGAATCGCTTCCCTTCCACCGATCAACCAAAACTTTTCGTACATCGCTGCCAAAGTTTGATTCGTCCCACCATGACCTTGTTCTTCGTGATATTGCCTTATGAGCAACTTTGTGAGCCAACTTCTCCGTGGCAAAATGATCGGATGCCTTGCTTGGTATGGCAGTTGCTGGTCGAACTTTAACCTCCCATCTACACGTAACAATCCATCGAGATCCAACACAGGCTGAAGGCATCGCAGCTTGCTACTCCCTGGCACTTGTTTTCCCGCACGAAGTAGTTTCATCTCGGTCTCAAATTCTTCCTCCTGAGTCTTCATAATCAATCTCTCTTCAACTTCCTGGAACTCCTCCGCCGTGAGGTCGCCATCATGCCGTTGACTCGGGGGCAGTCTACAATTGCGTATGAACCGCTGCACCCACGCCGCTACTTTACACAGACGTCGAAAGCTCGAAAAACGTGAGGGAGCCAAACGCCAGGTAGAATTATCTACATTCACCAAAAGTGTCACTTCGCCTTTTGGCGTTCTATTACCACTGCCATTCTCCGATCTTTGACGTTTTTCCAGGTCTTTATCTGCTTCTGGAAGCAACTTCTCAGGCCACTCATCCTCTCCAGCCTGTAGAAAAGTTGGTCCTGTTAGCCACATCAACGACTGACTTAGCTGCGTAGCACTGCATCCTCGTGACACAAGGTCAGCTGGGTTTTGCTCTGTTGGCACGTGCCGCCACTGTTTCACTGCAGTGCACTCTTGGATCAGCGCCACTCGGTTTGCTACGAACGGCTTGTAAATTCTACTCTGTCCTCGAATCCACCATAGCACATTTGCACTGTCGCTCCAAAACACTGCCGTTGACAACCTTATCCCTAGAGTCTCGGCGACAACCTTTGCCAGCTGAACCCCCAGTCCTGCAGCCATCAACTCCAATCTCGGGATACTACATGTGTTCAGAGGCGCAACACGTGATCTTGACGCTACAAGGCGAACCTGCAACTGATTCTTAGCACTGTTGTTGCCGCTCCGCAGGTAGATTACTGTTCCGTAGGCATCTTGAGACGCATCCACGAAGACGTGCAGTACTGCTTCACTCTCTTCAGGTCTTGGCCACAGACAGCGTGGCACCTCCAGAAGTTTCAAGTTCGCGATCTCAGCAATCCACTGATCGACCCTTTTGCTCGTGTTCGAATCCAACGCTTCGTCCCAACCGATTCCTTGCCGCCAGATCTCTTGCAATAGCATCTTCCCTCTTATAGTGAACGGGCTGAATAAACCACACGGGTCAAACAACGCTGCTACTCTTTTTAGTAGTTGACGTTTAGTACTGATTGAACCAACCGCTTCCTTGCCGCCTCCAGTGATCTTCAGCATATCTTCTTTCGCCATCCAGGTCACACCTAACGCAGAAGCAGTCGCACTCTCGCCGTTAAGCACATACTGCGCATGCACTCCTCGTTCCTCTAGTGGAATTGCCTCCAGCACTTCTGGTGCGTTCGACAACCACTTCCTCGCACGCATCCCTGCAGCTGCTCACATCCTTGTTAAGTCCTGGTACAACATAATTGCTTGTGTCACGTTGTTTGTCGAGTCCAAACTATCATCCATGTAGGTCGACTGCAGAATCGTCTCCGCCGCTCTTGGACTGTCAGTCTGCTTGCTTCTGGCATGCTCCTGAGTAACGAACTGCGCCAAGAACGGTGAACAATTCACTCCGAAAACTACACTTTGGAACTCATATACCTCCGGCACTCGTTTGTTGTCTAAGTTCCGCCATAGGAACCGAAAGAATCTACGATCCTCTGGTGCTAGTCTAATGCGGAGATACATCTCTTCGATATCACATACAATGGCAATCGGACCTCTGCGAAATCTTAGCAGCACTTTAAACAAGTCGTTCTGTAACTTAGGGCCAGGAAGTAACGCATCGTTCAGGCATACTCCCTGACATCTGGCTGACGTGTCGAACACAATTCGCGTCTTGGTCGTTTCCTTGTCCATTCTTACCACAGCAAAATGGGGCAGGTACCAACCCGTTCTTTGCTGCTCCTTCTCACCATTCACCTTCTGAACGTAACCCTTGGCCAGGTGACTTTCCAGCACACCTTGATATGCCGCCGCCAGCTCACTAGATCGTTGCAGTCGTTTTTCTGTACTAACCAGTCGATGTTCTGCCATCTCACGGTTGTTTGGCAGTTGGACTCCGCCTCTCCATGGCGTTTTCACTTGATACCGGCCATCCACCATTTTCATTGTGGCTTTCACCATTGAAATCGCACGCTCTTCATCGGTCGTCATCGTTCCTCCCGCACCGTCTCGCAGACCGACCTGTGGGACCTCGTCTAGTTCCCAAAACCTTCGCAAACTCTCGTGGACCTGGTCCTGACAGCTGTGGCAGATGAATGCTTCTTCGTCTTCTTCTTCAGCCAAACCAGGCATTCCTAGCTGGCCAACACAAGTCCAACCGATGGGAGTCAATCGGGCAATCGGCTCGCCTGGCTGTCCGCAGATCTCCTTACAGGCAAGATGCAGTTCAGCGTTGTCAACCCCGATGAGCAAATCAATGGTCTCGCTGTCTCCTAGGCTTTTAAACGGAATGCCTCTTAGATGCGCCCAGTGACCCGCAATTCGATGCCAATCAACCGCCTTCATTCCTCCTGTCACCTTCTCTGCAGTAAAAGCAACGATCTTTGTTTCAAAATCTGAGTCCAAACTCCGAATTTTAACCTCTACTGGTGCTGTATCAAAAGTCTCTATCATACCATTGAGAACCTTGACACTCATTTTTTGTAATTTTCCATGCAACCCCAGCTCTGCAGCCACATCCGCGTTTATATACGTCCGGGTACTGGCATCATCCAAAAAAGCATTTACTCTTAGCTCCTTGCCGCCGGCAGTCACCACAACTGGTACAGTTCGCAAAGCTGTCATAGGTGCACTTTCAGCCATCATTGTACATTCCTTCTTTTTTACCTTTTCCGTAGTTACTGTCCTCACTTCCGGCCGCTGTGGCGTTGCACTATGGTCACTCAGCGTCTGCTCTGCCTTCTTGTTCCAATTCTGATGAAGCAAGCTGTGGTGCCTACTCTGGCAACCGTCAACACTGCATATCTTTGCACGTCGACAGCTAAAACCGGAATGGCCGCTCCTTAGACAGTTGAAACACAGCCTCTTATCCTTTGCCACTTGCCAGCGCATGTTCGTATCCATCTTTGCAAATTTTGGGCATCCCCATGGTCCATGACTTTCACCACAGACACAACAGCTCTTCATAGCGTTTGAATTTAATATTTTGCTTGACACCGCTCCAAAGTGAGTCCTTGACGACTCAAAACGGTTAAAACTCGGGATCTTCTTGGTGGTGTCCCGTCCACTGTAACTAGATCCTGACGCTGTGGCAACTCCGCGAACCGCTTCCATTGCTACCGTCTGATATTCAGCTTCTCGTACCAGCCACTGATGCAGGTTGCGAAGGGTGTCCTCATGTTGGCTTTCTCCAATCCATCGGTGGTACCTTGCCAGCGTGTCTGTCGGTAGCTTCTTTTGTACCCGAAGGTGCAACATACCATTGCTATTGAGTTCAGATTCCGGGCCTGCCTCCATTAAGTTAATTACCGTTATATCTAATAAATCTGCAAACTTTTTCAATTGTTGCGCACTCTCTGCTACTATCGGACGAAAGTTATCGAGCTCTTCCAAAGCAAGCACCAAGCGACGCCTTTCACCACCATACTCTCGCTCTAGTCTTTCCAGGGCCGCTCTATAGGAAAAGCTTGAATGGCCTAGGTTCGCAATGAGTTTCAAAGCCTCGCCCTGCAGCGACTGTCGCAGCTGAAGCAGTTTGTAGACGTCACTTGACGGAGCCGCATCAACACATGTATAAAAGGCCGCTTTCCAGCTGTCGTATTGACGCTTGTTTCCGGCAAACATTGGGATGGCCACGCGCTGAAGTTGCCGCCACATGTCCTGTCCAACCTGCTGCGTACTAAATTGAGACTGGCTACTTGATTGCACACCAGGTTGGGGAGAATGCAGTCGGTGGACTACTTGTGGATTCTGCGTCATTGACTGGTTCGCTTCTAGATCTGCCGAAATTCTCCTTCCTGGGCCTTCGTAGCGTTGATCATTATCTCTTTGCATAAAACCATCTGCTCCTGTCGTAGTCAGCCCTTTCGATCTGGCACCCCATGGACCATCCAATCTCTCTTCCTCTGCTTGCCTTGCATTGTCCCGAACTTGCCGAAGTTCTTTTGCCAACTGCTCTTTACGCCTCCTGAATTCTTGCTCCAACTCAACCTGTTCTCTCTTCAATCTTTCCTCCTCCAACCGCCTTTTCTCCGCTTCCTCCAGCTGTTTTTTTAGTAGCTCTTCTTCCAGCTTCTGCTCATCAACCTTGGGCATCGTGCTTGTTTCTCCTCGTCGTCGATCTCTCAAAAAATCTGACACCAGACTCACCGCGTCACTGAAGTCCTTCTCGGTTGTCTCCATCTCCTTGACCGTATTGCGGCGCAGAACCAGGTCCTCGTGGGCGAGCTCTAGAATGTCTTCTAATCTCCCAGATACGATCTCAAACAACTTCTCTAACGTCGTTGCGTGCTGCTCGACGTCCTCGGAGCTCGTTTCTCGTTTAGCCAGCAGAGTCAGCAGGCGGTTCCAGGCTTTTGTGAACGCGCTTTTCGCTTTCGTTTTCAGTGCCTTTGACTCAATCAGACGCCGTTCATCTCCGGGCTCGCTCTCTGCTTCGGGTGGCGAGTTTTCACCTTCTTCCAATTCTTTCTCTACTCCAACTGTGGACATTCTGAAACTTCGCTCTGCTACCAAAAATGTTCTGGCTATTAAGCCGCAGCAAAAATTCTGGCTATATTGTTTCCAGACTCGCTTTATTATTTTGCCTCTTGGTCTCCTTGCCTCTGGATTTCAACGCAAAAAACGAAAGCTACTGTACTCAGAGGGGGACTTGGCCCACAGACACATGGGCACTTGATTATTCGTAAAATATATAACATAAAAAGACAATTGAAAATTAAATGAAAGAAAGCTCTTATTAACACACCGTGTGTTTGTGTCTATGCCTGTTTACCGTATTTAGTGTGACTGAACGCGCTTCAGGAGTCAGCGCAATGGACAGTCATGCCCAGTCGCTGGTTGTGGGACAATGTCGCTTCAAGCGTCAAGGTGCCTGCAGCCCTCCTGCAGATTTAGCTTTAGCTTTTTAGCCCCCGTCATGGAGATGTACCGTGATACGGCTGCTGCTGCTGTTTCGACGCCAGACAGTCTGTCGGACCACGTTATCCTCGCTGAGTCGTACATGTACTGGTGCTGCTGCACCAGTAACTCCAGCTGGTGCTGGAGTAAAGGCACAAACCTTACCATTTGTCGATTGCCTGCTCTCTGCCGGCGTTGCGGCCTTTGTTTGCGTTCAGGCTCACGCTGTGTGACGCAGGTATTACGTCCTAACAGGGCATTTTTGTGTTATTCATTGCGTTTATTTAGTTCAGACTTTTAATATTCTAGTTAAAGCAATTGATATGAAATGCATTAAGATTTTAGATAATAATAATTGCATTCTAGCATGCAAGCAAAGCAGCCTTCGGCAAGCAACCTTCGACAAGCAACTTTCGGCAAGCAACCTTCAGCAAGCAACCTGCGACAAGCAACCTTCAGCAAGCAACCTTCGGCAAGCAACCTTCGGCAAGCAACTTTCGGCAAGCAACCTTCGGCAAGCAACCTTCGGCAAGCAAGCTTCAGCAAGCAACTTTCGGCAAGCAACTTTCGGCAAGCAACCTTCAGCAAGCAACCTTCGGCAAGCAAGCTTCAGCAAGCAACTTTCGGCAAGCAACTTTCGGCAAGCAACTTTCGGCAAGCAACCTTCAGCAAGCAACCTGCGACAAGCAACCTTCAGCAAGCAACCTTCAGCAAGCAACCTGCGACAAGCAACCTTCAGCAAGTAACCTTCAGCAAGCAGCCTTCAGCAAGCAACTTTCAGCAAGCAACCTTCGACAAGGAACCTTCGAGAAGAAACCTTCGGCAAGCAACTTTCGGCAAGCAACTTTCGGCAAGCAACCTTTGAGAAGCAACCTTCAGTAAGCAACCTTCGACAAGCAAATTTCGACAAGCAACCTTCAGCAAGCAACCTTCGGCAAGGAACCTTCGAAAAGCTAACTTGGTGCAAGCAACCTTCGGCAGGCAACTTTTCTGCACGCCAAAATCATAGAGCTGCATAATATATAGGAACAGCCTAGCTAGTCGCCCAGATTCATTGATTGGGAAGTTAATGCAAGATGCTTTTTAGCAAGACACATACTCTGAGAAAAATTTAGCCTATTTAAAATTATTTACTCACTAATCACTTAAATTATTATAAAAATTGAATGAATGATAATAATTGCATCAAGGACCATTTGCACAAAGTTACACAAAAGTTATGCTAAAGTTACTAAAGTCTTCCTTGAATCACATACGCAAAGCGATTAGCTTAAATGAATTTTTTCTAACTTTTATACCGCATGAAGGTCTTGGCTTATGGCAAACACATTTCGTCAGTGTTTTTCCCATTTAGTGAGGAATATTTCTCGGTCCAGAGCTTAGAAATTTCCATGTAGAAACATAACGAGCTGTCAAATCGGTCATGACCCAATTTTTTGCCATTTCAAAATCCTATTCGACCTGAAATGTTGGCAGATAATTCCTCCCTTAAGCTGATAAATGAAACACCAAAAAAATCCAACCAGATGATTGTTGTCCCACGCGTTGTCAAAATTGTCATTATGTGGACTCTAGAGGTCAAATCAATTGCTATACATGCATATTAATAAGTGATTTTTAGACAGGAAATGAAGTAACTCTTCAGGCCTTGGACGTTGTTAGGACTCGAGTAATAGATACGTCTTCTTGAAAATTGGTAAGTGGTACGTATTTCAAAGCATGCTTGTCTAACAGGAAATTCAATCAACTTGATGAGAGCCTTAAAGATGGTCGAAAATTTCAGTTGCCATGCTGAAGCTACTTGCCATCGCCGTTCTGGCCCTGTCTCTGGCCTGCGTTGCCCATGGCAACGTGATCATGGCCAACCAGCAGATGGACGCCCTGCTACAGGGCCTGACCCAGAACCTTCGCGAGACCAACAATCACATGGTCAGCGTGCTAAACAAGAAGGTCAGCTTCAGCAAGAAGGTTGTATGGGTGAAACTCAAGGGCTCCGCTTCGATCAACGGTCAGCTGGGTGATCTGTCCACCGTCAGGCGCGCCGGCGACGCCTCGCTGACTCAGTCCAGCTCTGTGCTCACTCTCGAAGGCCTCTTTGGCGCCAACGTTGGCGGTAAACTGAGAGCTGCTGTTTCCTGGAACGGCATCAAGGTCTCCGCCAGTGTTGGAGTCACCCTAAATAACTTCCGCGCCTTCCTGCGCGTCACTCACGACCTGGGCGCCGACGGTGCCAGCCCGGAGCTCCGCGAAGTTCGCGTGCACAGCCTTGGCAGCCTGAGCGTGTCTATTAGCGGACTGGGTGTTCTGGACTGGGTGAGTTTGCATTAACCACCTTACAATTGAGGGCTACATACCTTAGTAAATACAGTACCCAAAAACCGAATTTCTAATTAACAGGTGCTCAGCCCGATTAGCAAGGCCATGTCCGGCATCATCAACGAGGTGATGAGCGGCTGGGTTGGCAACCAGCTCGCCGCTGCTCTACGTCGCGTGGTCAAGCTGATCCGCCTTGGTTGAGAATTTGCGTCCGTAAAAAAATTTCGTGTAACTTTGAATGTTGACTCAACTTTAGTGGTTGTGGTGTAATGTATTGCCCGAGTGAGAAACATGGCTAAGAATGGATAAATAAATTAAGAAAAAGCGAAATTATTAATTATTCCCGTTCATTTTCGTTTCATTCTACTTTTTAAGCCATTTGTAAGTACGATAATACGATTCGTGCTAAATACTCGTAAATTTTAATTTCTTAAACATGTAATGAAGTTTAATTAGTTTTTTTATTTAAAGCAACCTAAATCGAAGCAAATGTACCAGTTTTTAGGCACTTCCAATTAATTTAAATTTTTATTGTTGCTTTTTAAGTAGAACAAGATGAAAGCTTTAGATTAACTTTGTGAAATTCTTATAACTTTCTCTAAGCATGCATCATCAATAGAGTTTTATTTGATTTTTAAAACGCTATAAACGAACTTGAAAACTAAAAGAAGTCATAAATTTTTATTGAGACCCACTAAATATTTTTTGTATTTAAACGATGAATGTGAAGCGAATTTTTCGAAATTACATTTCGTAACCATTCAAGGCCCTCCTAGTGAACAAACAGCAAGGTAAGACATCTCTCTAGGCAAGGTTGCTAACAAACATTTCAACGCAAATTTTCGTTTAAGGAATAATTATTGATAGTAACTATCGCACCCGTAGATGCTTTATCTGCTTCTAACAATCGTTTATCTGGTGCTGGCGAGCTCAACCGAAGCCAACAATCACAACAGAAATGCTGCCGATTCCGAAGCTTTTCAATCAGTTGCTAACGAGAAGATGGACTTTCTTGTCTCGGGTGTTGCTAACGCAATGAACGACACCAACAATATAATTCCATTGGATCAGCTGGAAAAGCTCAGAGAACCGATGCCATTAACTGACGTCTACGGCTTTTCTGACATCGATGGCAAATTACTGACCGATGTATCCACCTTCAAAAGACACGGACAGGCAACTCTCACCAGGTCCGGCCCTCTGCTGACTCTTCAAGGCTTTTTCAACGTCAATTTTAATGGAAAATTTAATGCAATGCTGACCTGGCACAGTATCCCGATTCGTTCGGCGAAAGTTCTAGTAAAACTTTCCGGTGTCAAGAATTACGTTCGAATTGTTCAGGACCTGTCCAGAGTGGCCAGCAACAAACCGTTTGTTCAAGAAGTCGCTGTTCGCAGCATGGGACAGCTGAATGTGACTGTTAGCGGCTTGGATTCCTTCGAATGGGTGGCTCAATCGATCAAGGAATTCATGCCAAACTTTCTGGAGAAAGTTGTCAATGATTGGAGAGTGAACCTTTTAGAGCCTGCTGTTAAAAAGTCTGTGAAGCAGATGTTGCTGATGTGAGAGACTTCGAGCTGAGTTCAGCTAAGTAAAAATTAACTTTGATTGATGCCTAAATTTTTCAAGCTGATCAAATATTAAGCAACCAATAGCGTTAATTTTGAAACGTATAAAACTTTTTGCAATAAATCACTATATAATCTATGAAAAACGATATATTTGCATTACCAATCAAGACATTTGTATCGTACGAGCCAGCAATAAAGTTTCCTTCTAATAATAACAAGCGATAAACAATGATTTAACTAAACGACCTGTACTTTAAAATTATTTAGACTACGCTCAATTGGCAGTAGCTATACTGCTGCACAAAAAATAGTCTATCGATTTTAACACCAACCCCACTCCTTTGCCAGGCTTCCTTCATTTTTATTGGTCCTTCGATTTTGATAAACAACTTGGATGGAAGGGTCAGAAGGTGTGTCGTAAAATTTTCACACTTCTTCGTAAGCTAAAAACGGCCAAATCCAAATTTCAGGCCCGCTTAACCAACTCAACCGATTTAAAAGCTTTTAAGGCATCATAAAACCAGTTTCAACTGGCCACTTAATCTAAATCAGTTTTGCATGACTCACACTAAGGCTATGAGGGCGCCTATTGGAACTGTAATTGACTGAGGCTCTGCATGGGGTGGTGTTCAGTGTCTTGGCTTATTTAAGGCACGGCAGTACCACGATAAATCAATCAATTCACACCGACAAATTATCGTCTCATTTTGTTAGCTCTACCGATATTAGCAACTTTCGAAATCATGAGCCGCGTGGATCACAACGACATTGAAGGCATTGAACTGTGCCTCAGCTGGCTACCCGCCTCCAACGGAGAGGTGCCACTGTCAGACAAGGCGGTGAAAGCTAGCAACGATTGCTATGTTATTCGGGCCAGACACGAAGGCGAATGGGTGCCAGGTAAGCTGCCCGCGGGCCACGACAACGCCTACGTGCCGTACGGCGACGAGGAAGTTCCCTGCTCCGAATACGAGGTCCTAGTGGCGTCCGACATTGGGCATTACGGCTGCGGCTACGAGTGGCTACCAGCTAAAGGCAACTGTTTGCCTAAAAGGGCTTTGGTCTCCGGCTACGATAACGGCGCGCCGCTCTATGTTGCTAGGGCAACTGTAAGTCCTGGCCTTGGGTGTTATTGTCTAGCGGAGATCAGTATTAAACGATCAGAAACCAAACGTAGATTTTTCGTCAATTTTACTTCATTCCAGATCGAAGGCGAAATCTGCAGCGGCAAGGCCCAACCGGAACACGGATGCGCCTACTTCTCCTGGGGCGGCAAGGAGCACAAGCTCGAGGACGATTACGATGTGCTGGTGCTCAAATAAAATCGCCAGATGAAACTCTATTCACGATAATTTTGATAGACATTTTGGAAATCGAACAAATAAAAATAAATAAATAAATTAGTTATGATCGGATTTTTGCATCGTCAGAATTAAATACTAACATTCGTGTTTAATTTTATTCAAACAAGATTTACTATTCATAGCAATTCCTATGATCAGTGCTTTGTTTATCCGAATTGCTTGCGAGTTGAATTTTCTGACTCGATAAAACGGATAATTAACCAGAAATAACTTAACCTGTTCTAAGCTCGTACAAAGCTCATCATCTACTTGTCGATTTTTTAAATGATCACATTTCGAGTGTAAATATTTGCCTTCACAGTTGTGCACTTTTAAGAAATTATCATGGGCTCGTAGAAAGGTGGTACAAAATTAGCAAATCAACACTAAGACCAGACCAATCTATGGCCAAATCAGCCTGCACTGTAAAGTATGAACCGTTTTTGTGAAATTTACAATTTAGATTAAGCTTGATTGATCTATTTGTTAACTTCATCTTTAGCTCCTACAGAATACATTCATAGTTCAATCCTCAATGTGTCGCTAAGGTAAATAATGCCCCATCGCGCAAAGCCTTCATCGGCGCCGGATGCACCGACCACCACCGAGGAAGACGATTTATCGTCATCCAGGCGGACTCATCGACGTCATAAGCATCACCATCAGCAACAAGAGCAGCACCAGGAGCAGCAGCAGCAAGATGGCGGCAGCTCGCGTGGCCACAGCTTCATGGCCAATTTACGCAGAGGCTACCAGCTGATGAAGGAGTTATTCACGCCGGGTCAAGGACCTGACGGTGGCAGCAATCGTCGACGCTCTCAGCTGCCCTGCCGACTGGTTCGATTCTCTAACCCGGCCGACGGCTGGGAGATTGCTCTGAAATGGTTGGCCGGAGTTTTGCCGAAGCTAATTCTGTCCGAAAGGTAGCTATAGATCCTATAAGCCATTCTGTTCGATCACTTTAGTGCGTTTATAATCCAGGTCTTTGTTAATGCATGGCGTAAAGGAAATAAGTTAGCATTTGGGAATTTAGGGACCTATAAGGGTTCTTTAAAACAATAGGCACTGAAATAGTCAGGGCTGGAGGGGCCGTAACTCCTAAGCCCCCGAAATTTCCCCAGCTCAAACTGGTACCCGATGTCTCAGCTGGTTGGACTGAAGCAACGCGGGATTAAGTGCACAAATTGTCGCCTAGATCTGCGACTCGAACCGTCGACCTTCCGGTCATAAGGCAGATGTCCAAGTCGCTAGGCTAAATTTTCTCCTTCTAGATCCCTAGAGCACTCGCCCTCCAATTTTATCAGTTCATCAGGCAAGCATCGCCAGCAACAGCAGCTGTCTCTACCGGCGCCTCAGTTCGACAAGCACAGCAATTTTCAAGGCTTCGACGAGTTCAAAGCGCTGACCCCCGACGATTTCAATTGGCAACCGGACGCCCAGTTGAAGTCGCGAATCATCCGCTTACTGGGGTCCGGCGACGCCTTGCGCCTTCTAGCGGAGAGCCTGGCGCCTCGGGATTTGGATGGTCACGAAGCTTCGCAGGCGCACCAGCCCAGGCAGGACCTGCTGCAGCTTCCGCTATCCTACGAGACCGCGTTGAGCCACCACCATCACCACCATCGGCATCATCACAATCCACTGATGAGCGGCGGTCAGCACTCGCATCACCAGCAGCATCAGCACCATCTGCCGCCCGATCTGCAGGCCGCTTTGAACAATTGCGAGGCCAATCTCACCATTTTTCATCGCTTCCTAGCCAGCTTGCTGTCCGCCGCCGCTGAGCATCCGCTGATGGATGCCACAGCTGAGAGGCCCTCCGACAGCAATGCCGAGCAAACCGACGGCGGCGACGTCGGCGTCAGCTGCGAACTTCGCGTTGTCCTTGGCCAGCAGTGCGCCGAGTGCAACGCTGTCAACCTCCTGCTCCGAGATCACCAACAGCAGCAGCACCATCACCAGCAGCACCAGCAACATCCGGTTGATGCGGCTGCGACCAGCGCCAGTTTGCAATCGGACTCTGCTTTGTCAGTGCTGCTGCTGCACCTGCTGACCTTGATGCTGACACTCGGCGAGCTGGAGTCTGAATCCCAACCAATCAGCGTTTCTAAACAGCTTGTCCAAGAGATTCTGCAACTCTGGGATCATCGATTGAAATGGCCCATGACGTCTAGTAGTAGCGGCGAAGAGTCCGTTGGTCTTATTGAACAGGTGAGAAAGAGGTACGCCAATTTGACTGACAAGTGATCTTAACAATATCAAAGTATCTTATTTTCGTTTCTGTTTTAGAGAAGGTGACCCCTTTACTAACGCTAATAGCTCACAATAGTAGCATAGTATTTCCTTCTGTTCATTATAAAACGAAATTTAGGCAGAATTTCAGCTTTTCTAAACTTCATCGAATTTTTCTTTCAAGGAGTTTTAAAATTTGTTTTTTTATTCGTTGTTAATTACATGCAATACTAAATTTTACATCACATTTCTTAGGAAATATCGCATGATAGGACAGCTCTACTTAAACTGGAAATATAAATAAATTCTAAAATACCTGCAAACCACAAAAAAATTAACTACTATAAGTACGATCAAAAGCAGTTTGATTAACTTTTTATGCCTTAATCTGTGTTTATTTGTTAATAAATTTTGAATTGTCTTATAAAAGAATCGTCCACTGATGAACTGACTGCTAGAAAAGAATCTTGAAGACAACAATGCAAACATCCGTGAGTCTATTTTACGATTACAGTAGTTTTATAATACGTGTTCTAGATTGATTGACATTATTAGAATAAATGATGACTTTATTTTTTTGTCAGCTGTCAAAGCATATCAAATAAGTTAATATTGACATGGGCTATTAAAGCGATATGCTTGAACTCTGGTCATTTATTTCTTTCGATTGTTTTCAAATTGCACGGAAGTAACAAAAAACTGACCAAATACTCGTTGATGAAGACGAATCAAATGACAGAAAAGGATCCAGCATTATTTCCTTAATGACAGGCCCTGCAAGCCATCTGTTGCTTTTGTTAATCCGATTGATCAGACAGTGAGTGATCCCACTATTGAACTGGTCCCGGTGATTAGATAAGATGTGAGGGTGAAATACGATATCAGAATAACATGGATGCAATGCATTTTGGCGAGCTTGGGATTAATCAATGACACGAATTATGTGGACGGCAGTCCTGTGTCCTCAGTTTTCTTAGCTTCATTGTGTTTCCATTGTTCTTAATCCTTAGTCACATGATCAACGTGTCTCTTCCGCATCTGTTTACCTTCTCACCTGTCTGTTTCTTGTCTTCTGTGTCTGTTTACTGTCCCCTGTGTCTGTTTGCTGTCTTCTTCTGTGCCTGCTTCCTGTCTCTTGTGTCTGTTTTCTGTCTTCTTGTGTGTCTGTTTCCTGTCTTCTTGTGCGTCTGTTTCCTGTCTTCTTGTGTGTCTGTTTCCTGTCTTCTTGTTCGTCTGTTTCCTGTCTTCTGTGTCTGCTGTCTTCTTCTGTCTGCTGTCTTCTTCTGTGCCTGCTTCCTGTCTCTTGTGTCTGTTTTCTGTCTTCTTGTGTGTCTGTTTCCTGTCTTCTTGTGCGTCTGTTTCCTGTCTTCTTGTGTGTCTGTTTCCTGTCTTCTTGTTCGTCTGTTTCCTGTCTTCTGTGTCTGCTGTCTTCTTCTGTCTGCTGTCTTCTTCTGTGCCTGCTTCCTGTCTCTTGTGTCTGTTTTCTGTCTTCTTGTGTGTCTGTTTCCTGTCTTCTTGTTCGTCTGTTTCCTGTCTTCTGTGTCTGCTGTCTTCTTCTGTCTGCTGTCTTCTTCTGTGCCTGCTTCCTGTCTCTTGTGTCTGTTTTCTGTCTTCTTGTGTGTCTGTTTCCTGTCTTCTTGTGCGTCTGTTTCCTGTCTTCTTGTGTGTCTGTTTCCTGTCTTCTTGTTCGTCTGTTTCCTGTCTTCTGTGTCTGCTGTCTTCTTCTGTCTGCTGTCTTCTTCTGTGTCTTTTTCCTATCTCATGTGTCTGTTTCCTGTCTCATGTGTCTGTTTCCTGTCTCATGTGTCTGTTTCCTGTCTCATGTGTCTGTTTCCTGTCTTACGCGTCAATTTTTTTAGTTCTAATATGTATGTTTCCTAACTAATGTGTAATACTTGTTAGAGTATGACAATTATTTTGTCATATCGATAATAATTTTTTTACTGACAAATCACTCGTGCACTATGGTGACTGCTTCAGGCACTCTGAAAAGAACAATTTACTTGCAAGGCAAACGTCAAAGTAAGAAAATTTTTATAGACCATCTTGTATGCAGTTATTGGGGCAATATTCTTAGGAAATGTCTCAAGAAAATGGGACGCTGAAACAATTGGAAGCGATGTTCTATAAACTCTATAGAGACGAAAGAAGAAATATTAATCACTGTGACTTTGCGGACCCTAAAGAACGCTCTCAAGCGAGACTAACCAAACGGTCCCCTTCACCCCTAACGCCAAGCCGACTGATGGATTGGACAGAAAAAAAGTGAAATGAAATTTGAGATTGCTTGAGCAGAAGTTGGTTGGTTAAGTTTAGTCTTTTTTCTCTGAGTTTAGCTTGCCGCTGAACTTAATGCGTGCTGGCTGTATGAAATATGCTAATGCGATTCTCTCTTCTGTGCAAGGGGCTCTACAGAAGAAAGGGGAAAATGTTAAGGGATAATGATTAGCGATGAAGGAAAATATTTGGCGTTGGCATAGAAAGGGGACGTGATGTGATAAAGATAGAATTTCGGAGATGAAGGGAGGGATCTAGAAATGAAGGGAGAGATGTGGAGATAGGGGAAAGATGCAAAGATGAAGGGAGGGATACAGAGATTAAGGGAGAGATGTAAAGATGAAGGGAGAGATGCAGGGATGAAGGGAGAGATGTAGAGAGGAAGCGAGAGATACAGAGATAAAGGGAGAGATGTAGAGAGGAAGGGAGAGATTTGGAGATGAAGGGAGAGATGCAGGGATGACGGGGGATGCAGAGATGAAGGAGGGATGCAGAGACGATGAGAGCAATTCAGAAATGAAGGGGGCGAGAGGTCAAGATAAAGAGAGCAAATTAGAGACAGAGACATAAAGTGCGCAGTCGAATTATCTAAATAAAATCGGCTAAAAACAAGAGCCAATTGCAAATGATAGGCGAGACTGGGTTTTACAATCACAAAAAGTACATTTATTTCTACTATACTAAATGTCTAATGTCTGTCTGTCTGTGTGGAACGATGTAGAGCTCGAACGGCTCAACCGATTTTGATCAAATTTGCGCCAAAAGATTGCAAATTCTTCAAGGATGAGACCGTGAAAGTTTGCAAGCTCTGCTCCAAGTGGAAAGGGATTAAATATTCGAAAAACGAGTTTTTCCTATGCTTTCAATGCGAGGCCAACAAAGGTCAAAGTCGGCACTGTCAGAATGATGATTTTATTTTAGATTGCGTCATAAAGTTTTGTGCTCAGTTAAAATTCGCAGGCCAAAAATTCTCAAACTCTGCACTGTCTAATTTTTTATTTTAAAAGGTTGCGTCATAAAGCTAGAGTACACTGCTCCAAGTTTACCTAAATTATCGCGCCGGTAAGAAGAGAATATAAATTTTCTCACCTAGCTAGAGTACACTGCCCCAGCCCTAGCTTAATGGTTTTGCACAAGGGCAATAGAAAAACTGCTCAAGCGATCTGTGTACATTTTATTTGCGATTGATTATTTCTCGCCCAGCTGGAGAGCCAACATTGAATAAATTGGCTTCAAAGTGTGGATGCTTGAGCGAAATATTTTTATTTAAGTAGCCGTGGGCCGTTCTGCAGTGTATTTGCCAATCATGTCTCCAGTCAGTAAGTAAAGAATGTTAGTTTTTGTAGCCCTGTTAGATTGAGAAAACTTTTCAAAGAAGCAAAAGCAGTTTAAGAGGTCATCGTCGAGCACGATACTGATCGGTAAGTCTGATAGCCTGCCAAATCTTAAATTGTGATTAGCTTAATTTTCTTAAAGCGCAAGTGTCTTTGATAAGGCGTTATAATAGCGACTTCCTACCTGCTCGCAAGTTTTTTATCTGCTGTAGTGATTTTCCTAGAAGCTCGGGAACAATTTTCTACACTTTTAGGGTTTTCCTAGAGGCTCAGGGGGATTTGCAAACTGCTTGGGAGATTTTTTAACGACTCTTATAAATTTTCTGACTGTTAGGGTGCTGGGAGACTTTCTAACTGCTTGTGGATTTCTGACTGCTCCAATGGGATTTTCTAAATGTTCTGGGAGACTTTTTTACTGCTCAAGGAGGTTTTCTTACTGCATCGGGAAGTTTTCCAACCGCTAGAAGGGGATTTTCTGGGAGATTTTTTGTCTGCTTGGGAGATTGATAACTGTTTTGGGACATTTTCTATCTGATTGTGGATTTCTAATGGCCCGAAGGGGAATTTCCAACTGCTGGGGGGATTTCTAACTGCTCGAAAGAGATTCTTTGTCTGCTTGGGGGTTTCAGACTGCTCGGGGAAATTTGCTGTATGCTTGGGAAATTTCTAACTGCCCGAGGGGGACTTTTTAAATGCTCGGGGAGATTTTCTAAACTACTCGAAGGATTTCAGACTGATCGGGGGAAGTTTCTATTTGATTGGGGAAGTTCCGACTTCCCAAAAGGGATTTTCTAACTTTTTGGCGGATTTCAGACTGCTCGGGGAAGTTTCTATTTGATTAGGGATTTCTAACTGCCCGAAAAGAGTTTCAAAATGCCCTGGAGATTTTCTGTCTGTTTTGAGGATTTTTATCTGTTTAGGGAGATTTTTATCTGATTCCGGGGATTTTCGACTGCTGGGAGGTTTTCCAACTGCTTGATGGAGATTTTCTAACTGCTCAGGGAGACTTTCTAACTGCTCGATGAACTTTTCTATCTGATTAGGGGATTTCTAACTGCTTGGTTGTTTTCGGACTGCTCGAGGGGGATTTTCTAAATGGCCCGGGGGATTTTCTGTCTGCTTTGATGATTTTTTATCTGTTTAGGGAGATTTCTATCGATCGGGATAGGGAGATTGCGGGGATTTCTGACTGCTAGGTTTCCAACCGTTGGGGGAGATTTTCTCACTGCTCGAAAATTTTTTAACTGCTTGGGCAACTTTTCTGTTAGCTTTGTGGATTTGTAACTGCTTGGGGAACTTTTCTGTTAGCTTTGTGGATTTGTAACTGCTTGGGGTAATTTTCTATCTAATCAGGGGATTTCTAACTGCTCGAAGCTATTTTCTTACTGTTCGGAAGTTTTCCAACTGTTTAAGGAGATATTCTTACTGCTCGGGAAGATTTCTAACTGCTCTGAGAAATTTTTTTATCTTATTGGGACTGCTCGACGGGGACTTCGAGCTGCTCGAAGGGAACAGCTTGGAGGATTTCTGACTGATCAAAGAGGATTTTCTAAATGCTCGTGGAGGTTTTTCTGTCAGCTTAGTGGATTTTCGACCTTACTCGGGGGAGACTTTTCGGCTTGGGAGATTTTGTACCTCCTATTGAGATTTTTCTGTTTGCTTAGGGATTTCTTGCTGTTTTGGGAAATTATCTTTGTGACTGGGGATTTTTAACAGCTCGAACTGCACTTTCTAACTGCTTGGGAGATTTTCTAACGGCTAGGGAACTTTTCCGTCTACTTGGGAATTTCTGACTGCTCGAAGAAAATTTTCTAAATGCTCGGGGGGACATTTTCCTTCTGCCTGGGAGATTTTCTACCTCTTCGATTTCTTACTGCTCGGGGAAATTTTCTATGAGGGTGGGGGATTTCTAACAGTTCGAAAGGGACTTTCTAACTGCTTAGGAGATTCCTGACTGCTTTAAAGGTATTTTCAAACTTTTTGGGAAGATTCTCTAATTGCTCAGTGAGATTTTCTGTCTGCTTCGGGGATTTTCTGTCTGCTCAAGGAGATTTTATAACTGCTCGGTGTGATTTTCTATCGGATTGGTGGATTTCTGAGAACGCTGCAGGGGAATTTCCTAACTGTTTGGGCGAATTTTTTCTGCTCGGGAATTTTTTGATTGACTTGGGGATTTTTTAATGCTGCAGGGGGATTTCTTAACTGCTAGGGAATTTTTTCTAACTGCTCTGGCAGATTTTTTACTGCCCGGGAACATTTTTGTCTGCTTGGGGGATTTCTAACAGCTCCGGAATATTTTCTACCTGATTTGGGGATTTCAGACTGCCTGAACTGGACTTTTTACTTCTTGGGGGGTTTTTGACTGCTCGAAGGGTCTTTCTTAATGCTCGGCGAGATTTTCTGCTTGCTTAGGAAGATTTTCTAACTGCTCGAAGAGGACTTTTTAACTACTTAGGCGATGTCTGACTGCTCGAAGGGTATTTTTTATCTGCTTGGGAAGGTTTTCTAATCTAATCTAATATCAAATCTAATGCTAAGGGAGGTTTTCTGTCTGCTTCGAGGATATCTTCTTACTGCTCAAAGGGGATTTCATAAATGTTCGGGTAGTCTGCTTGAGGAATTTTCTGTTTTCTTGGGGGATTTCTGACTGCCCGAACTGGACTTTTCTACTTCTTAGGGGATTTTTGACTGCTCGAAGGGTCTTTGTAAATGCTCCTGGAAGATTTTCTAACTGCTCGAAGAGGACTTTTTAACTACTTGGGTAGTGTCTGACTGCTCGAACGGTATTTTTTGTCTGTTCGGGAAGATTTTCTAATTGCTTAGGGAGGTTTTCTGTCTGCTTGGGGGATTTCTTCTAAGTGCTGAAAGGGGATTTTATAAATGTTCGAGTAGTCTGCTTGGGGAATTTTCTGTTTACTTGGGGGATTTTATAAATGTTCGAGTAGTCTGCTTTGGGAATTTTTTGTTTACTTGGGGGATTTCTGACTGCTCAGGGAATTTTCTCTTTGATTGAGGGATTTCTGACTCCTAGAAGTGGATTTTCTAACTGCGGGGGGGTTTCCGTCTGCTTGAGGGGCTTTCTACCTGACTGCTGGGGAAAGATTTTCCGACTGCTCGCAAAACTTTTTTCTATGTTTAGGGGACTTCTGACTGCTCGAAGAAAGTTTCTATTTGATTGGAATTTCCGACTTCTCAAAAGGGATTTTTTAACTGCTTGTGGGACTTTTTCTGCTCGTGGGTTTTCTACCTTATCCTGGAGGAAGATTTTTCGGCTGCTCTCAAAAAATTTTCTAGCTGCTCGAAAAAAATTTTAGCTGCTTGGGTGATTTTGCACTGCTTGAAGGGAGATTTTCTAACTGCTCAGGGAGATTTTTAGTCTGCTTGGGGATTTTCTAACTGCTCGAGGAACTTTTCTGTCTGATTAGGGAATTTCTAACTGCTTGGGTGTTTTCGGACTGCTGGAGGGGGATTTTCTAAATGGTCGGGGAGATTTTTAACTGCATGAGGAGTTTTTCTAACTGCCTCGGATAGATTTTCTAACTGCTGGATGGGGATATTCTAGCTGCTCATGGAATTTTCTGTCTGCTTAGGGGATTTCTTACTGTTAGGACAAATTTTCTATCTTATCGGGGGATTTCTAACTGCTTTGGTGATTTCGGACTGCTCGAGGGGGGTTTTCTAAATGCTCCATGAGTTTTTTAACTGCATGATAAGTTTTTCCAACTGCCTCAGGTAGATTTTCCAACTGCTTAAAGGGGATTTCCTAAATGCTCCGGAAGATTTTTCAACTGCCTTGGGTAGAATTTCCAACTGATCATGAGACTTTTTTCTGCCTGGGATTCTTTGTCTGGTTGGGGAATTCTCTGTCTGTGGGGGGATTTTTACCCGAAGATTTTTCTTCTCTGGGGGCTTTTCGGCCTGCTTAGGGGATTTTTAACTGCCCGGGGAAAGTTTCTATTTGATTGGGGGATTTTCTAACTGCTGGCAAGGTTTTTTTACTTTTCTGCTGGGGGAAGATTTTTTGACTGCTCTCAAAAATTTTCCAGCTGCTCGGAAAGATTATCTAGCTGTTTGGGAGATTTTTTTTAAAAAGTGCTTGGGGCAATTGGCTAAATGCGGGGAGACTTTCAGTAGATTTTCTGAATGCACGGAAGGATATTATGCTTCTAGGGAGACTTTAATTTTGCTGCAAAGATTTTCTAGCAGCTTAGGGAGATTTCCGTTGGGTACAGGCAGGCCCAAAAAGGGTGCTGGAGTTGGCTTAGGAGACTTCTTTATTTTTTCATTGCTTTCCATTTACCTGCTAGATGAGGTTTTTTACTTGCTAAGTCAATATTAGTAGAAATCATCACATGGAGGTCTTGTAGGGTGAAATATGTTTTGATGGAATTCAAGCTGGGGGAAAAATTGGGTTGGAATCACGAGGGGGCTTGGGGCAATTGGCTAAATGCGGGGAGACTTTCAGTAGATTTTCTGAATGCACGGAAGGATATTATGCTTCTAGGGAGACTTTAATTTTGCTGCAGAGATTTTCTAGCAGCTTAGGGAGATTTCCGTTGAGTAAATGAGTGATTTAAAATGCCTGTCTGCGCCCCCCTGGGGGGGGGGGGCACCGAAGAGCTAGTCTACTATACTAAATGTCTAATGTCTGTCTGTCTGTGTGCAACGATGTAGAGCTCGAACGGCTCAACCGATTCTGATCAAATTTGCGCCAAAAGATTGCAAATTCTTCAAGGATGAGACCGTGAAAGTTTGCAAGCTCTGCTCCAAGTGGAAAGGGATTAAATATTCGAAAAACGAGTTTTTCCTATGCTTTCAATGCGAGGCCAACAAAGGTCAAAGTCGGCACTGTCAGAATGATGATTTTATTTTAGATTGCGTCAAAGTTTTGTGCTCAGTTAAAATTCGCGGGCCAAAAATTCTCAAACTCTGCACTGTCAAATTTTTTATTTTAAAAGGTTGCGTCATAAAGCTAGAGTACACTGCTCCAAGTTTACCTAAATTATCGCGCCGGTAAGAAGAGAATATAAATTTTCTCACCTAGCTAGAGTACACTGCCCCAGCCCTAGCTTAATGGTTTTGCACAAGGGCAATAGAAAAACTGCTCAAGCGATCTGTGTACATTTTATTTGCGATTGATTATTTCTCGCCCAGCTGGAGAGCCAACATTGAATAAATTGGCTTCAAAGTGTGGATGCTTGAGCGAAATATTTTTATTTCGTGGGTCGTTCTGCAGTGAATTTGCCAATCATGTCTCGAGTCAGTAAGTAAAGAATGTTAGATTGCCCTGTTAGATTGAGAAAACTTTTCAAAGAAGCAAAAGCTGTTTAAGAGGTCTTCGTCGAGCACGATACTGATCGGTAAGTCTGATAGCCTGCCAAATCTTAAATTATGATTTAAGATGCTTAATTTTCTTAAAGCGCATGTGTCTTTGATAGGCGTTATAATAGCGACTTCCTACCTGCTCGCAGGATTTTTTATCTGCTGTAGTGATTTTCCTACAAGCTCGGGAACAATTTTCTACACTTTTAGGAATTTCCTAGATGCTCAGGGGGGTTTGCAAACTGCTTGGGAGATTTTCTAACGACTCTTATAAATTTTCTGACTGTTAGGGTGCTGGGAGACTTTCTAACTGCTTGTGGATTTCTGACTGCTCCAATGGGACTTTCTAAATGTTCTGGGAGACTTTTTTACTGCTCAAGGAGGTTTTCTTACTGCATCGGGAAGTTTTTCCAACCGCTAGAAGGGGATTTTCTGGGAGATTTTCTGTCTGATTGGAGGATTTCAAGCTTCTCGGGGAAATTTTCTAACTGATTAGGGGATGTCTACTCGTAAGTGCTTCCAAGGGAACGTTCTGCAGTGAATTTGCCAATCATGTCTCGAGTCAGTAAGTAAAGAATGTTAGATTGCCCTGTTAGATTGAGAAAACTTTTCAAAGAAGCAAAAGCTGTTTAAGAGGTCTTCGTCGAGCACGATACTGATCGGTAAGTCTGATAGCCTGCCAAATCTTAAATTATGATTTAAGATGCTTAATTTTCTTAAAGCGCATGTGTCTTTGATAGGCGTTATAATAGCGACTTCCTACCTGCTCGCAGGATTTTTTAGCTGCTGTAGTGATTTTCCTACAAGCTCGGGAACAATTTTCTACACTTTTAGGAATTTCCTAGATGCTCAGGGGGGTTTGCAAACTGCTTGGGAGATTTTCTAACGACTCTTATAAATTTTCTGACTGTTAGGGTGCTGGGAGACTTTCTAACTGCTTGTGGATTTCTGACTGCTCCAATGGGACTTTCTAAATGTTCTGGGAGACTTTTTACTGCTCAAGGAGGTTTTCTTACTGCATCGGGAAGTTTTTCCAACCGCTAGAAGGGGATTTTCTGGGAGATTTTCTGTCTGATTGGAGGATTTCAAGCTTCTCGGGGAAATTTTCTAACTGATTAGGGGATGTCTACTCGTAAGTGCTTCCAAGGGAACTTTTTTAAGTGCTAGGGGATTTCTTGACTGCACGATTGGTATTTTCTGCCTTCTTCTGGGGATTTTCTATATGCTCGGGGAGCTTTTCTGTCTGCTTGGGAGATTTATAACTGTTTTGGGACATTTTCTATCTGATTGTGGATTTCTAATGGCCCGAAGGGGAATTTCCAACTGCTGGGGGGATTTCTAACTGCTCGAAAGAGATTTTTTGTCTGCTTGGGGGTTTCAGACTGCTCGGGGAAATTTGCTGTATGCTTGGGGGATTTCTAACTGCCCGAGGGGGACTTTTTAAATGCTCGGGGAGATTTTCTAAACTACTCGAAGGATTTCAGACTGATCGGGGGAAGTTTCTATTTGATTTGGGAAGTTCCGACTTCCCAAAAGGGATTTTCTAACTTTTTGGCGGATTTCAGACTGCTCGGGGAAGTTTCTATTTGATTAGGGATTTCTAACTGCCCGAAAAGAGTTTCAAAATGCACTGGAGATTTTCTGTCTGTTTTGAGGATTTTTTATCTGTTTAGGGAGATTTTTATCTGATTCCGGGGATTTTTGACTGCTGGGAGGTTTCCAACTGCTTGATGGAGATTTTCTAACTGCTCAGGGAGACTTTCTAACTGCTCGATGAACTTTTCTATCTGATTAGGGGATTTCTAACTGCTTGGTTGTTTTCGGACTGCTCGAGGGGGATTTTCTAAATGGCCCGGGGGATTTTCTGTCTGCTTTGATGATTTTTTATCTGTTTAGGGAGATTTCTATCGATCGGGATAGGGAGATTGCGGGGATTTCTGACTGCTAGGTTTCCAACCGTTGGGGGAGATTTTCTCACTGCTCGAAAATTTTTTAACTGCTTGGGCAACTTTTCTGTTAGCTTTGTGGATTTGTAACTGCTTGGGGAACTTTTCTGTTAGCTTTGTGGATTTGTAACTGCTTGGGGTAATTTTCTATCTAATCAGGGGATTTCTAACTGCTCGAAGCTATTTTCTTACTGTTCGGAAGTTTTCCAACTGTTTAAGGAGATATTCTTACTGCTCGGGAAGATTTCTAACTGCTCTGAGAAATTTTTTTATCTTATTGGGACTGCTCGACGGGGACTTCGAGCTGCTCGAAGGGAACAGCTTGGAGGATTTCTGACTGATCAAAGAGGATTTTCTAAATGCTCGTGGAGTTTTTTCTGTCAGCTTAGTGGATTTTCGACCTTACTCGGGGGAGACTTTTCGGCTTGGGAGATTTTGTACCTCCTATTGAGATTTTTCTGTTTGCTTAGGGATTTCTTGCTGTTTTGGGAAATTATCTTTGTGACTGGGGATTTTTAACAGCTCGAACGGCACTTTCCTAACTGCTTGGGAGATTTTCTAACTGCTAGGGAACTTTTCTGTCTACTTGGGAATTTCTGACTGCTCGAAGAAAATTTTCTAAATGCTCGGGGGGACATTTTCCTTCTGCCTGGGAGATTTTCTACCTCTTCGATTTCTTACTGCTCGGGGAAATTTTCTATGTGAGTGGGGGGTTTCTAACAGTTCGAAAGGGACTTTCTAACTGCTTAGGAGATTCCTGACTGCTTTAAAGGTATTTTCAAACTTTTCGGGAAGATTCTCTAATTGCTCAGTGAGATTTTCTGTCTGCTTGGGGGATTTTCTGTCTGCTCAAGGAGATTTTATAATTGCTCGGTGTGATTTTCTATCAGATTGGTGGATTTCTGAGAACGCTGCAGGGGAATTTCCTAACTGTTTGGGCGAATTTTTTCTGCTCGGGGAATTTTTTGGTTGACTTGGGGATTTTTTAATGCTGCAGGGGGATTTCTTAACTGCTAGGGAATTTTTTCTAACTGCTCTGGGAGATTTTTTACTGCCCGGGAACTTTTTTGTCTGCTTGGGGGATTTCTAACAGCTCCGGAATATTTTCCACCTGATTTGGGGATTTCTGACTGCCCGAACTGGACTTTTCTACTTCTTAGGGGATTTTTGACTGCTCGAAGGGTCTTTGTAAATGCTCCTGGAAGATTTTCTAACTGCTCGAAGAGGACTTTTTAACTACTTGGGTAGTGTCTGACTGCTCGAACGGTATTTTTTGTCTGTTCGGGAAGATTTTCTAATTGCTTAGGGAGGTTTTCTGTCTGCTTGGGGGATTTCTTCTAAGTGCTGAAAGGGGATTTTATAAATGTTCGAGTAGTCTGCTTGGGGAATTTTCTGTTTACTTGGGGGATTTTATAAATGTTCGAGTAGTCTGCTTTGGGAATTTTTTGTTTACTTGGGGGATTTCTGACTCCTAGAAGTGGATTTTCTAACTGCAGGGGGGTTTCCGTCTGCTTGAGGGGCTTTCTACCTGACTGCTGGGGAAAGATTTTCCGACTGCTCGCAAAACTTTTTTCTATGTTTAGGGGATTTCTGACTGCTCGAAGAAAGTTTCTATTTGATTGGAATTTCCGACTTCTCAAAAGGGATTTTCTAACTGCTTGTGGGATTTTTTCTGCTCGTGGGTTTTCTACCTTATCCTGGAGGAAGATTTTTCGGCTGCTCGAAAAATTTTTTAGCTGCTTGGGTGATTTTGCACTGCTTGAAGGAGATTTTCTAACTGCTCAGGGAGATTTTTAGTCTGCTTGGGGATTTTCTAACTGCTCGAGGAACTTTTCTGTCTGATTAGGGAATTTCTAACTGCTTGGGTGTTTTCGGACTGCTGGAGGGGGATTTTCTAAATGGTCGGGGAGATTTTTAACTGCATGAGGAGTTTTTCTAACTGCCTCGGATAGATTTTCTAACTGCTGGATGGGGATATTCTAGCTGCTCATGGAAATTTTCTGTCTGCTTAGGGGATTTCTTACTGTTAGGACAAATTTTCTATCTTATCGGGGGATTTCTAACTGCTTTGGTGATTTCGGACTGCTCGAGGGGGGTTTTCTAAATGCTCCATGAGTTTTTTAACTGCATGATAAGTTTTTCCAACTGCCTCAGGTAGATTTTCCAACTGCTTAAAGGGGATTTCCTAAATGCTCCGGAAGATTTTTCAACTGCCTTGGGTAGAGTTTCCAACTGATCATGAGACTTTTTTCTTCCTGGGATTCTTTGTCTGGTTGGGGAATTCTCTGTCTGTGGGGGTATTTTTTACCCGAAGATTTTTCTACTGTGGGGGCTTTTCGGTCTGCTTAGGGGATTTTTAACTGCCCGGGGAAAGTTTCTATTTGATTGGGGGATTTTCTGACTTCTGGCGGGGCTTTACTTTACTGCTGGGGGAAGATTTTTTGACTGCTCTCCAAAAATTTTCCAGCTGCTCGGAAAGATTATCTAGCTGGTTGGGAGATTTTTTTTTTAAAGTGCTTGGGGCAATTGGCTAAATGCGGGGAGACTTTCAGTAGATTTTCTGAATGCACGGAAGGATATTATGCTTCTAGGGAGACTTTAATTTTGCTGCAGAGATTTTCTGGCAGCTTAGGGAGATTTCCGTTGAGTAAATGAGTGATTTAAAATGCCTGTCTGCGCCCCCCCTGGGGGGGCACCGAAGAGCTAGTCTACTATACTAAATGTCTAATGTCTGTCTGTCTGTGTGGAACGATGTAGAGCTCGAACGGCTCAACCGATTCTGATCAAATTTGCGCCAAAAGATTGCAAATTCTTCAAGGATGAGACCGTGAAAGTTTGCAAGCTCTGCTCCAAGTGGAAAGGGATTAAATATTCGAAAAACGAGTTTTTCCTTTGCTTTCAATGCGAGGCCAACAAAGGTCAAAGTCGGCACTGTCAGAATGATGATTTTATTTTAGATTGCGTCATAAAGTTTTGTGCTCAGTTAAAATTCGCAGGCCAAAAATTCTCAAACTCTGCACTGTCTAATTTTTTATTTTAAAAGGTTGCGTCATAAAGCTAGAGTACACTGCTCCAAGTTTACCTAAATTATCGCGCCGGTAAGAAGAGAATATAAATTTTCTCACCTAGCTAGAGTACACTGCCCCAGCCCTAGCTTAATGGTTTTGCACAAGGGCAATAGAAAAACTGCTCAAGCGATCTGTGTACATTTTATTTGCGATTGATTATTTCTCGCCCAGCTGGAGAGCCAACAGTGAATAAATTGGCTTCAAAGTGTGGATGCTTGAGCGAAATATTTTTATTTAAGTAGCCGTGGGCCGTTCTGCAGTGAATTTGCCAATCATGTCTCCAGTCAGTAAGTAAAGAATGTTAGTTTTTGTAGCCCTGTTAGATTGAGAAAACTTTTCAAAGAAGCAAAAGCAGTTTAAGAGGTCATCGTCGAGCACGATACTGATCGGTAAGTCTGATAGCCTGCCAAATCTTAAATTGTGATTAGCTTAATTTTCTTAAAGCGCATGTGTCTTTGATAAGGCGTTATAATAGCGACTTCCTACCTGCTCGCAGGATTTTTATCTGCTGTAGTGATTTTCCTACAAGCTCGGGAACAATTTTCTACACTTTTAGGGATTTCCTAGATGCTCAGGGGGATTTGCAAACTGCTTGGGAGATTTTCTAACGACTTTTATAAACTTTCTGACTGTTAGGGTGCTGGGAGACTTTCTAACTGCTTGTGGATTTCTGACTGCTCCAATGGGATTTTCTAAATGTTCTGGGAGACTTTTTTACTGCTCAAGGAGGTTTTCTTACTGCATCGGGAAGTTTTCCAACCGCTAGAAGGGGATTTTCTGGGAGATTTTTTGTCCGATTGGGGGATTTCAAGCTTCTCGGGGAAATTTTCTAACTGATTAGGGGATGTCTACTCGTAAGTGCTTCCAAGGGAACTTTTTTAAGTGCTAGGGGATTTCTTGACTGCACGATTGGTATTTTCTGCCTTCTTCTGGGGATTTTCTATATGCTCGGGGAGCTTTTCTGTCTGCTTGGGAGATTTATAACTGTTTTGGGACATTTTCTATCTGATTGTGGATTTCTAATGGCCCGAAGGGGAATTTCCAACTGCTGGGGGGATTTCTAACTGCTCAAAGAGATTTTTTGTCTGCTTGGGGGTTTCAGACTGCTCGGGGAAATTTGCTGTATGCTTGGGAGATTTCTAACTGCCCGAGGGGGACTTTTTAAATGCTCGGGGAGATTTTCTAAACTACTCGAAGGATTTCAGACTGCTCGGGGAAGTTTCTATTTGATTAGGGATTTCTAACTGCCCGAAAAGAGTTTCAAAATGCCCTGGAGATTTTCTGTCTGTTTTGAGGATTTTTTATCTGTTTAGGGAGATTTTTATCTGATGCCGGGGATTTTCGACTGCTGGGAGGTTTCCAACTGCTTGATGGAGATTTTCTAACTGCTCAGGGAGACTTTCTAACTGCTCGATGAACTTTTCTATCTGATTAGGGGATTTCTAACTGCTTGGTTGTTTTCGGACTGCTCGAGGGGGATTTTCTAAATGGCCCGGGGGATTTTCTGTCTGCTTTGATGATTTTTTATCTGTTTAGGGAGATTTCTATCGATCGGGATAGGGAGATTGCGGGGATTTCTGACTGCTAGGTTTCCAACCGTTGGGGGAGATTTTCTCACTGCTCGAAAATTTTTTAACTGCTTGGGCAACTTTTCTGTTAGCTTTGTGGATTTGTAACTGCTTGGGGAACTTTTCTGTTAGCTTTGTGGATTTGTAACTGCTTGGGGTAATTTTCTATCTAATCAGGGGATTTCTAACTGCTCGAAGCTATTTTCTTACTGTTCGGAAGTTTTCCAACTGTTTAAGGAGATATTCTTACTGCTCGGGAAGATTTCTAACTGCTCTGAGAAATTTTTTTATCTTATTGGGACTGCTCGACGGGGACTTCGAGCTGCTCGAAGGGAACAGCTTGGAGAATTTCTGACTGATCAAAGAGGATTTTCTAAATGCTCGTGGAGGTTTTTCTGTCAGCTTAGTGGATTTTCGACTTTACTCGGGGGAGATTTTTCGGCTTGGAAGATTTTGTACCTCCTATTGAGATTTTTCTGTTTGCTTAGGGATTTGTTGCTGTTTGGGGAAATTATCTTTGTGATTGGGGATTTTTAACAGCTCGAACGGCACTTTCTAACTGCTTGGGAGATTTTTGACTGTTAAAGGGTATTGTCACAAAGCTTGGGAAGATTTTCGAATTGCTTGGGGAGATTTTCTGTCTGCTTGGGGGATTTTCTATCGGCTCAGGGAGACTTTCTAACTGCTCGCGTGTGATTTTCTTTATGATTGCTGGATTTCGGGGACTGCTTGAAGGGGATTTTCTAACTGCCTGGGGGATTTTTAACTTCTCGGGGAGGAGTTTTGACTGCTCGCAAATTCTTTTTAACTGCTTAGGAGATTTTCTAACTGCTTGGACGATTTTTTTCTTCTCATGGAATTTTTTGGTTGACTTAGGGATCTTTTAATGCTGCAGGGGGATTTTTAACTGCTAGGTAGCTAACTGCTCTGGGGGATCTTTACTGCCCAGGAACTTTGGGGGATTTCTAACAGCTCTGGAATATTTTCTACCTGATTTGGGGATTTCAGACTGCCTGAACAGGACTTTTTTACTTCTTGGGGGATTTTCGACTGCTCGAAGGGTCTTTCTAAATGCTCGGCAAGATTTTCTGCTTGCTTGGGAAGATTTTCTAACAGCTCGAAGAGGACTTTTTAACTACTTAGGCGATGTCTGACTGCTCGAAGGGTATTTTTTATCTGCTTGGGAAGGTTTTCTAATCTAATCTAATATCAAATCTAATGCTAAGGGAGGTTTTCTGTCTGCTTCGAGGATATCTTCTTACTGCTCAAAGGGGATTTCATAAATGTTCGGGTAGTCTGCTTGAGGAATTTTCTGTTTTCTTGGGGGATTTCTGACTGCCCGAACTGGACTTTTCTACTTCTTAGGGGATTTTTGTCTGCTCGAAGGGTCTTTGTAAATGCTCCTGGAAGATTTTCTAACTGCTCGAAGAGGACTTTTTAACTACTTGGGTAGTGTCTGACTGCTCGAACGGTATTTTTTGTCTGTTCGGGAAGATTTTCTAATTGCTTAGGGAGGTTTTCTGTCTGCTTGGGGGATTTCTTCTAAGTGCTGAAAGGGGATTTTATAAATGTTCGAGTAGTCTGCTTGGGGAATTTTCTGTTTACTTGGGGGATTTTATAAATGTTCGAGTAGTCTGCTTTGGGAATTTTTTGTTTACTTGGGGGATTTCTGACTCCTAGAAGTGGATTTTCTAACTGCGGGGGGGTTTCCGTCTGCTTGAGGGGCTTTCTACCTGACTGCTGGGGAAAGATTTTCCGACTGCTCGCAAAACTTTTTTCTATGTTTAGGGGATTTCTGACTGCTCGAAGAAAGTTTCTATTTGATTGGAATTTCCGACTTCTCAAAAGGGATTTTCTAACTGCTTGTGGGATTTTTTCTGCTCGTGGGTTTTCTACCTTATCCTGGAGGAAGATTTTTCGGCTGCTCTCAAAAAATTTTCTAGCTGCTCGAAAAAATTTTTAGCTGCTTGGGTGATTTTGCACTGCTTGAAGGAGATTTTCTAACTGCTCAGGGAGATTTTTAGTCTGCTTGGGGATTTTCTAACTACTCGAGGAACTTTTCTGTCTGATTAGGGAATTTCTAACTGCTTGGGTGTTTTCGGACTGCTGGAGGGGGATTTTCTAAATGGTCGGGGAGATTTTTAACTGCATGAGGAGTTTTTCTAACTGCCTCGGATAGATTTTCTAACTGCTGGATGGGGATATTCTAGCTGCTCATGGAAATTTTCTGTCTGCTTAGGGGATTTCTTACTGTTAGGACAAATTTTCTATCTTATCGGGGGATTTCTAACTGCTTTGGTGATTTCGGACTGCTCGAGGGGGGTTTTCTAAATGCTCCATGAGTTTTTTAACTGCATGATAAGTTTTTCCAACTGCCTCAGGTAGATTTTCCAACTGCTTAAAGGGGATTTCCTAAATGCTCCGGAAGATTTTTCAACTGCCTTGGGTAGAATTTCCAACTGATCATGAGACTTTTTTCTTCCTGGGATTCTTTGTCTGGTTGGGGAATTCTCTGTCTGTGGGGGTATTTTTTACCCGAAGATTTTTCTACTGTGGGGGCTTTTCGGTCTGCTTAGGGGATTTTTAACTGCCCGGGGAAAGTTTCTATTTGATTGGGGGATTTTCTGACTTCTGGCGGGGCTTTACTTTACTGCTGGGGGAAGATTTTTTGACTGCTCTCCAAAAATTTTCCAGCTGCTCGGAAAGATTATCTAGCTGTTTGGGAGATTTTTTTTTTAAAGTGCTTGGGGCAATTGGCTAAATGCGGGGAGACTTTCAGTAGATTTTCTGAATGCACGGAAGGATATTATGCTTCTAGGGAGACTTTAATTTTGCTGCAGAGATTTTCTAGCAGCTTAGGGAGATTTCCGTTGAGTAAATGAGTGATTTAAAATGCCTGTCTGCGCCCCCCTGGGGGGGGGGGCACCGAAGAGCTAGTAATAGACTGACGGCGAAGTAACGACTTGCTTCATTGCGTTTTATTGACTAGCATGTGAATAGAATTCGCAAGAATTAAAAATCCTCTAAACTCCACACACGCTCAGTAAATAAACTCTGCATTGATAAGGGTTATAAGCGGTATTAAGCCTGCATTCATTTGAACTCATAAAATTTTCCGTCTATAAGCAGAGGTCATTTAAAGCAATATACATCACTATTATTAATCAGCAATGGAAAGAAAATTAGATTTTTTAACCAAGTAAATCAAATTGAATAGAACTGCGCCATTGGAGAGAATTTTAACAAATTTTTGTCGTAATGATAATTATTGTGTGAACAGAACAACAATTAATGAGTTTAAACTCAAAATATTTGCCATTTGCTAGTCTATTCGCTTCTCATACCCACTAGCTGACACAAACTTCATTCCGCATTCCTGACTCCCACCCAGCTTACACCAACCTCACTCCATTTCTCTTACACTTTGGCTAACATCCATTTCAGTCCACCCTATTCCTCCGTAGCTTACACCAACCTCACTCCATTTCTCTTACACTTTGGCTAACATCCATTTCAGTCCACTCTCTCCCCCTAGCTTACACCAACCTCATTCCATTTCTCTTACACTTTGGCTAACATCCATTTCGGTCCACTCTCTTCCCCCTGGCTTACACCAACCTCACTCCATTTCTCCTTCACTTTGGCTAACATCCATTTCAGTCCACTCTCTTCCCCCTAGCTTACACCAACCTCACTCCATTTCTCTTACACTTTGGCTAACATCCATTTCGGTCCACTCTCTTCCCCCTGGCTTACACCAACCTCACTCCATTTCTCCTTCACTTTGGCTAACATCCATTTCAGTCCACTCTCTTCCCCCTAGCTTACACCAACCTCACTCCATTTCTCTTACACTTTGGCTAACATCCATTTCAGTCCACTCTCTTCCCCCTAGCTTACACCAACCTCACTCCATTTCTCTTACACTTTGGCTAACATCCATTTCAGTCCAATCTCTCCCTCCCAGCATACAACGACCTCACTTCACTGCTTTCTCCACTTTTAGCTAAAAAAAGTTGTAATTGCAACGAAATAAAATTGTAATTGCCTGCAAAATAGTATTTTTTAGTTTAAAAAAGTACGAGCATGGTAATGCCTTTAACTACAAGCGTAGCCGAGTGTCAGTCGTGAAAGCCGCCCTCATTCTGGTGGGAGCTCAACACAAGAAAGTAGAGCCAGTAGATGGCGTTAAACAGCAGAAAGCTGAATGGGAACAAGAAGATGGAGAACCAGTCCACGTGTTGCGGCTGCAAACCGACAGAGACTCGCTGAGCAGTGGACTGGTGCTTTCTTTTCCGATAACTTTCTCGCGGCTTCTGCTGATAATTCCGTCGATGGGTGGAGTCGAACTTCGGACCTCCAAATGCGCCGCCAGTCATCGGCGAGACTGAGCCGACAGTCGCCGCGGTGGACACGGCAGCTCGGGGCACGTTGCCTCCGACGCCGCCGCCACCACCGCCACCGCTGCCGCCGCCGCCGCCGCCTCCTCCGCTAGAATCGTCGTCAGAGCCACGGTAGCGTCGCTGCCGCATCGACATCATCATCATCGCCAGCAGGGGACTGTCGGGGGCGTCACTGCCGCCGCAGCCGGCGCCGCTCTCGCCGCCGCCATTCACAGTCGGATCTGCGGACGCTTCAGCGGACGCTTCGCCAGTTAGCGAGAGCAGCTCCTGGCGCAGCGCGCGTCGAAGTTCACCGCGCCATTCAGCTTCCCGGTGCTTGGATTGACGTCTAGCCAGCACGTTAACCAGCGAGAACTCTAGCAGCGAGAGCACCACGAATGCCAGGCAGGCGAACAGCCACACGTCTATCGCTGGGTAAGGTGATGTGTCATATTAATGTACATCGCATGTAAGAGTACTTTTAGCGAAAAACTAAATTATATTTGTGTCTGCAAGTTAAAATCCACCTCACTTACACTCCCCTGTCCCCCTAGTTGACACCCACCTCACGCCGCTTCTCTCTCTCTCTTTTTGACACCCACCTCTCGCTGCTCCTCTCTCTCTCTCTAGTTGACACCCACCTCACGCCGCTACTCTCTCTCTCTAGTTGACACCCGCCTCACGCCGCTCCTCTGTCCCCCTAGTTGACGCCCACCTCACGCCGCTCCTCCGTCCCCCTAGTAGACACCCACCTCACTTCACCTCTTTGCCCCCTATAGTTAAGACCCACCTCTTTCCGCTCCATAGGCCCTAATTTTAAAACCAATCACAATCTGTTCCTGTGTCCCCCTAGTTGACAGTCACTGGACTTTCATTTCACGCTCTTGCTGATTTTATTACAAGGTGACCACTCTTTAAATAATGCAATTTAATTTGAGAAAAGCAGGCAACAAGAGTGAGTAAAAACAACAAGACAAGAACACTTTAGATCAAATTAAAATCGGGAGTTTTGCATGATATATTAAGCCCTAGGTCAATTAAGTGCGCACAGTTCAACCTCACTCAACTTAGCTACAATACACGCCACTCAGCCAGATTCAATAGAAAATTGAGCTTAAGTGCTCACAGAGCCTCTTCAGGTACAGAGAATGCCAATTCAATAGTAAGAGATAGAGCTGAAATACGAGCGTACATATGAGGATCAAGCTAGATTGATTTTCCCAATATCCTTTCTCGTTGATCCCCAGCTCATCCTTCTTCTGATCTGCTAATACGGTTTCTTCAGCTGCTTCCTTTGCCAAAAATTGCAGTTCAATGTTTAATCTTTTCAACAGAAATTTAGCAGGCTAGAGAGAAAGACAGAAAAGCGGGAAGATGCCGCATCGTGTCCGCAGGCAATTCATAATCCCATTTATCCTGCCTTGAGATGAGGACACCTGCTGGGCTTCGCTGTTGAAAGATGGACAGCTGAATTTCTTCTAGGTGAAATTCTCTAATTCAATTAGATTCGTTGGATTCTCTACTTGGTGATGCATCCTTGATCTGAATAGATTGCACAACTAAATAAATGTACTAATTTATGCCCGACTTAAGGCTTAAGCTGGCAAAAGTCAGTTGGACAGGAAGTGCATGTCTGTCTGCCTACATTAACTTGATGCTGATCGCGACTTGACTTCAATATCCTGTCTGCTGTCTAAAGTTCTCTTACTGATGCGGCTCAAATGCTGCTGAGCTCAGCGCAAAGGTCAAAGGCAAAGGAAGCGACTTTAAAGGCATCGTAAGCGTGCAATGACCAAAGAACAACAACTCTCTGGGTCCGCATGAAAATGTTTTTGCATGAAAATAATTGACAAGTTTGAGCTACCAGCGTAGATTACTCTGTTAATTAAAGTCAACCAAATGTCTTGATGAATCAGGGTAAACATATTTATTAGGGTTCAGCTACAGAGGGTATTGGGGGTTAGCCACTCAAAGTATTGGGGGCTAGCTACAGAAGGTATTGGGGGCTAGCTACAGAAGGTATTGGGGGTTAGCTACAGAAGGTATTGGGGGCTAGCTACAGAAGGTATTGGGGGCTAGCTACAGAAGGTATTGGGGGTTAGCCACTCAAAGTATTGGGGGCTAGCTACAGAAGGTATTAGGGGTTAGCTACAGAAGGTATTGGCGGTTAGCTACAGAAGGTATTGGGGGCTAGCTACAGAAGGTATTGGGGGTTAGCCACTCAAAGTATTGGGGGCTAGCTACAGAAGGTATTGGGGGTTAGCTACAGAAGGTATTGGCGGTTAGCTACAGAAGGTATTGGCGGTTAGCTACTGAAGGTATTGGGGGCTAGCTACTGAAGGTATTGGGGGCTAGCTACTAAAGGTATTGGGGTTAGCTACTAAAGGTACTGAGGGTTAGCTACTAAAGGTACTGAGGGTTAGCTACTCAAGGTATTGGGGTTAGCTACTCAAGGTACTGGGGGTTAGCTACTGAAGGTACTGTGGGTTAGCTACTGAAGGTATTGGGGGTTAGCTACTCAAGGTATTGGGGTTAGCTACTCAAGGTACTGGGGGTAAGCTACTCAAAGTATTGGGGGTTAGCTACTCAAGGTATTGGGGGTTAGCTACTGAAGGTATTGGCGGTTAGCTACTCAAGGTACTGGGGGTTAGCTACTGAAGGTATTGGGGGTTAGCTACTCAAGGTACTGGGGGTTAGCTACTGAAGGTATTGGGGGTTAGCTACTGAAGGTACTGTGGGTTAGCTACTGAAGGTATTAGGGGTTAGCTACTGAAGGTATTGGGGCTAAGCTACTGAAGGTATTGGGGGTAAGCTACTGAAGGTATTGGGGGTAAGCTACTCAAGGTACTGGGGGTTAGCTACTGAAGGTATTGGGGGTTAGCTACTGAAGGTATTAGGGGTTAGCTACTGAAGGTATTGGGGCTAAGCTACTGAAGGTATTGGGGGTAAGCTACTGAAGGTATTGGGGGTAAGCTACTCAAGGTACTGGGGGTTAGCTACTGAAGGTATTGGGGGTTAGCTACTGAAGGTATTAGGGGTTAGCTACTGAAGGTATTGGGGGTTAGCTACTCAAGGTACTGGGGGTTAGCTACTGAAGGTATTGGTGGTTAGCTACTGAAGGTACTGTGGGTTAGCTACTGAAGGTATTGGGGGTTAGCTACTGAAGGTATTAGGGGTTAGCTACTGAAGGTATTGGGGGTTAGCTACTGAAGGTATTGGGGCTAAGCTACTGAAGGTATTGGGGGTAAGCTACTCAAGGTACTGGGGGTTAGCTACTGAAGGTACTGGGGGTTAGCTACTGAAGGTATTGGGGGTAAGCTACTCAAGGTACTGGGGGTTAGCTACTCAAGGTACTGGGGGTTAGCTACTGAAGGTACTGTGGGTTAGCTACTGAAGGTATTGGGGGTTAGCTACTGAAGGTATTAGGGGTTAGCTACTGAAGGTATTGGGGGTTAGCTACTCAAGGTACTGGGGGTTAGCTACTGAAGGTACTGTGGGTTAGCTACTGAAGGTATTGGGGGTTAGCTACTGAAGGTATTAGGGGTTAGCTACTGAAGTTATTGGGGGTTAGCTACTGAAGGTACTGGGGGTTAGCTACTGAAGGTATTAGGGGTTAGCTACTTAAGGTATTGGGGGTTAGCTACTGAAGGTATTGGGGCTAAGCTACTGAAGGTATTGGGGGTAAGCTACTCAAGGTACTGGGGGTTAGCTACTGAAGGTAGCTACTTGCACTTTAGCAGAATGATTAGTATGCTCCCAATGAAGCTCCTTACTGTGTAGGCAAGGTCAGTAAATTCAGTTTAATAGATGATCTGCACCCGACAGCATCAACATCATTACTAATGTAATATATTTTTTTCACACAGTCTCTTGGCTGAGCTTCTCCAATTTCCTGAATCATTCAAGCCCAACAATGCAATAATTAGTCTGCCTACTCAGATAAAATCGGCCAGTGGTGGGGCTACACCGTCTGTCAAATCAGTTTTTGTCTCTTTGTTCGGTTGATTCTGTTTTTGTCCTTAGCTCTTCATCTTTCTGATCTGGACTCAAGCATCTGTCAGTCACTAAGGCAGGGCCTATTGACCAAGCGTCATCAGATGCTGTTCACTGATTTCAACTAAGTAGTTCTATGACCACACCCAGTATTTTATCATAAAAGTGTCACGACAGTGATTTTTGATGTGGGATCACCTAATCGCTTACCGACAAAGAAACTCACTCAACCAATCCCTCACTCAGTCACTCATTCACTTACTCACTCACTCACTCACTCACACACTCACTCACTCAATCACTCACTCACACACTCACACACTCACACACTCACTCACTCACTCACACTCACACACTCACTCACTCACTCACTCACTCACTCACTCGCTCCCAGCCTACCTTTCACATAGGAGACCCGCGGCAGTTTCTGCAGCGTGGCGGCGGCCTGAGTGATCAAGGCCAGGATTGACAACAGACCCAACGTGATCCTAGCCGGCACGGCTTGATAATCAATCCAGAAGGAGATCCAGGACAGCAGGACCACCAGAATGGACGGCAGGTAGGTGTAGATCAGATAGAAGCCGAACTTCCTCACCAGGTGAAACTCCAGATAGACGCAGGCGAAGCGGCCGGTGCTGTTGTAGGCCTTCACGCAGGTGCCGTAGCGCAGAGTCGGGAACTGGAACTCGTTGATCTGCAGCTTGCTGTTCAGCTCCACCTGCTGCGAGCCGATCCAGACAAAGTCGAGCTCGTCAAGCGAATAACCATAGCTGCCCATCTCCACCCGGCACACCTGGCTGTCCATGGGGAAATTCCACAGCGTCATGGGGCAGTCCAACTTCACGGACAGTTTCTGACTGAACAGCACGCTGCCATTGTCCGGATACACCCAGATCAGATGGTTCGGCGTTGTCACCGTGTGCAGGCGGCCCTCTTTGGAGTTGCGGAAGAACAGGTCGGGAATCCACAGCCGGTCTTTCATGTAGTTGAGCGACAGCACCCCAGACTGGCCGCGGAACCTCAGCCTGGAGTCCGTCCATCGCTGGCGGAGGAACACGTCAACGGAATAGTCCATGTCTACCACGCTGATGGAGCTGATGCTGTTCACGTAGATGTTGATGCTGACAATGGTCGGCGAGGTGGAGCTGCGCTGATTGCCGTCCAGACAGTTTGGCGGCCGGTGCTGCTTCTGGTAGCCGTGGAACAGCTGGGCGACGAAGCGCTCTTCCGTGACGTTCGAGTGCTTGGTCAACGGCGGGATGTCCTGGCACCAGCTCCGGGTCACTAGCTGCCCCCTAGGCAACTCGCTCGCCCTAGCAACTAGCACAGCTGGCGAACTGAAGATCGTCAGTAGAAAAAGGAAATTTGACAATTTATGTGTCATTTTTACAGCTTAGAGTTTGCCTCGAATGAGTCAAATTTTGCTTGGCCTTGTTTAGTGCAGTGCAGGATTATATATGAGATTGGGCAAGTGCTTATGAGGTGAGGGGGCGGTCAAGATCTATGGACTGTCTACCATTGGCTGTTGGGATTTAGTAGTATGTGAGTTCACCTATTCAGATCCCTACAAGGCCTCGCGTACTTCACTTCAAACGTCATAGAAGCACTCCTGACTGTCACTCTGTTTCAGGCAGAGTGCAAACAACCATTTCGGTACTATCGCATCATTTTACTTTAGATGTGCTCATATGTAGTACAATTTTCTGTAACCTCACTAGAATCATAAGTACGAGAGTATAGTTTACTCGTATGACCAGAGCTTGCAATTTTTACTACTTCCATCATCTATGTAATATAATTATTATAATTATTAGTAAATCTACTTAATAACAGTCAACCATGCAGAGCCGGAGAGATTGCAGAAAACAAAGGAGAGACACTAAAGTTGGAAAGGTTTTTACAATTATTGTCCGTTTTGGTCTGCGAGGAGCAAAACGTAACAGAAGTTGACAATTGCAGCTGCGAAAACGCATAATTAAATTACCTAATTAGCATAATATATTGTTGTGCGCAGATACAGCCACAAAATTCCTAACTCTATCGATTTTTCAAGGGAAGGCACCTCAAATGTACACAGGCGTCCATAATGACCTCCTGCACTAACCTCAAATGTACACAGGCGTCCATAATGACCTCCTGCACTAACCTCAAATGTACACAGGCGTCCATAATGACCTCCTGCACTAACCTCAAATGTACACAGGCGTCCATAATGACCTCCTGCACTAACCTCAAATGTACACAGGCGTCCATAATGACCTCCTGCACTAACCTCAAATGTACACAGGCATCCATAATGACCGCAAATGTACACAGGCGTCCATAATGACCGCAAATGTACACAGGCGTCCATAATGACCGCAGATGTACACAGGCGTCCATAATGACCGCAAATGTACACAGGCGTCCATAATGACCGCAAATGTACACAGGCGTCCATAATGACCGCAAATGTACACAGGCGTCCATAATGACCGCAAATGTACACAGGCGTCCATAATGACCTCCTGCACTAACCTCAAATGTACACAGGCGTCCATAATGACCTCCTGCACTAACCTCAAATGTACACAGGCGTCCATAATGACCTCCTGCACTAACCTCAAATGTACACAGGCATCCATAATGACCGCAAATGTACACAGGCGTCCATAATGACCGCAAATGTACACAGGCGTCCATAATGACCGCAAATGTACACAGGCGTCCATAATGACCGCAAATGTACACAGGCGTCCATAATGACCGCAAATGTACACAGGCGTCCATAATGACCGCAAATGTACACAGGCGTCCATAATGACCGCAGATGTACACAGGCGTCCATAATGACCGCAAATGTACACAGGCGTCCATAATGACCGCAAATGTACACAGGCGTCCATAATGACCGCAAATGTACACAGGCGTCCATAATGACCGCAAATGTACACAGGCGTCCATAATGACCTCCTGCACTAACCTCAAATGTACACAGGCGTCCATAATGACCTCCTGCACTAACCTCAAATGTACACAGGCGTCCATAATGACCTCCTGCACTAACCTCAAATGTACACAGGCATCCATAATGACCGCAAATGTACACAGGCGTCCATAATGACCGCAAATGTACACAGGCGTCCATAATGACCTCCTGCACTAACCTCAAATGTACACAGGCATCCATAATGACCGCAAATGTACACAGGCGTCCATAATGACCGCAAATGTACACAGGCGTCCATAATGACCGCAAATGTACACAGGCGTCCATAATGACCGCAAATGTACACAGGCGTCCATAATGACCGCAAATGTACACAGGCGTCCATAATGACCGCAAATGTACACAGGCGTCCATAATGACCGCAGATGTACACAGGCGTCCATAATGACCGCAAATGTACACAGGCGTCCATAATGACCGCAGATGTACACAGGCGTCCATAATGACCTCCTGCACAAACCTCAAATGTACACAGGCGGTTATAATGACCTCAAATGTACACAGGCGTCCATAATGACCTCCTGCACTAACCTCAAATGTACACAGGCGTCCATAATGACCTGCACTAACCTCAACTGTACACACACAGGCGTCCGTAATGGCCTCATGCACTAACCTCAAATGTACACAGGCGTCCATAATCAATTTCTCTACTAACTCTGAATGTACACAGGCGTCCAACAATAGCCCAACCTAGAATGTACACAGGCATAGTTTTATAAACTTCAAAACTAATTTGACAACAGAACAAGTGTTAAAGAGTCAGTGTTAAACCATAACTCAATTTTCAACACAGGCGCACTCACCTCGACACAGCAATAGCGTCAATCAAACACCTGGCGGCACTGCGAGGGCCAAAATATTAGCAAGTGGGGACATGCGCGTGAAATCCACGGAGCATCCGGTGAGAGGATTGGCTTTAAAGCGAATCAATATGCTTAGCAGTAATTGACACGAGTGTGAGAGCACTGTCCAAGTAATAAAATAAGGAAAGGGTTCATGCAGATTAATTTCATTATTGCTTGCCCGCCAGCTATGATAATTATTTTCGGAGAAATAAACAATCTTCTGAAGGAAAAAAACAGTATGCAACAATATACGAGTAGACGATTAAACCTAAGAACTGTACAATAGCACTCTGAATGGCTTCTAAAGCAGCCACTAAACAACTTTCAAAAGGTAATAATCACCCACGCCTGGACAAGCAGAACCCGAATCCACAATTTGCCTAGAAAATAGCATTAGCCTAAATAACATTGATCTCACGGCTTGCCTGGAAAATAGCAAACTCACACATTGCCAAGATAATAGCGACCTCACACCTTGCTTAGATAATATCAACCTCAAAACTTGCTTAGATAATATCAACCTCACACCTTGCCTAGATAATATCAACCTCACACCTTGCTTAGATAATATCAACCTCACACCTTGCTTAGATAATATCAACCTCACACCTTGCCTAGATAATATCAACCTCACACCTTGCTTAGATAATATCAACCTCACACCTTGCTTAGATAATATCAACCTCACACCTTGCTTAGAAAATATCAACTTCACACCTTGCCTAGATAATATCAACCTCACACCTTGCTTAGATAATATCAACCTCACACCTTACCTAGACAATAGCGACCTCACACCTTGCCTAGATAATATCAACCTCACACCTTGCCTAGATAATATCAACCTCACACCTTGCCTAGATAATATCAACTAATAACTCACACCTTGCCTAGATAATATCAACCTCACACCTTGCTTAGATAATATCAACCTCACACCTTGCTTAGATAATATCAACCTCACACCTTGCCTAGATAATATCAACCTCACACCTTGCTTAGATAATATCAACCTCACACCTTGCTTAGATAATATCAACCTCACACCTTGCTTAGAAAATATCAACTTCACACCTTGCCTAGATAATATCAACCTCACACCTTGCTTAGATAATATCAACCTCACACCTTACCTAGACAATAGCGACCTCACACCTTGCCTAGATAATATCAACCTCACACCTTGCCTAGATAATATCAACCTCACACCTTGCCTAGATAATATCAACTAATAACTCACACCTTGCCTAGATAATATCAACCTCACACCTTGCTTAGATAATATCAACCTCACACCTTACCTAGACAATAGCGACCTCACACCTTGCCTAGATAATATCAACCTCACACCTTGCCTAGATAATATCAACCTCACACCTTGCCTAGATAATATCAACTAATAACTCACACCTTGCCTAGATAATATCAACCTCACAGCTTGCCTAGATAATATCAACCTCACACCTTGCCTAGATAATATCAACCTCACACCTTGCCTAGATAATATCAACTAATAACTCACACCTTGCCTAGATAATATCAACTAATAACTCACACCTTGCTTAGATAATATCAACCTCACACCTTGCTTAGATAATATCAACCTCACACCTTACCTAGACAATAGCGACCTCACACCTTGCCTAGATAATATCAACCTCACACCTTGCCTAGATAATATCAACTAATAACTCACACCTTGCCTAGATAATATCAACCTCACACCTTGCTTAGATAATATCAACCTCACACCTTACCTAGACAATAGCGACCTCACACCTTGCCTAGATAATATCAACCTCACACCTTGCCTAGATAATATCAACCTCACACCTTGCCTAGATAATATCAACTAATAACTCACACCTTGCCTAGATAATATCAACCTCACACCTTGCCTAGATAATATCAACTAATAACTCACACCTTGCTTAGATAATATCAACCTCACACCTTGCTTAGATAATATCAACCTCACACCTTACCTAGACAATAGCGACCTCACACCTTGCCTAGATAATATCAACCTCACACCTTGCCTAGATAATATCAACTAATAACTCACACCTTGCCTAGATAATATCAACCTCACACCTTGCTTAGATAATATCAACCTCACACCTTACCTAGACAATAGCGACCTCACACCTTGCCTAGATAATATCAACCTCACACCTTGCCTAGATAATATCAACCTCACACCTTGCCTAGATAATATCAACTAATAACTCACACCTTGCCTAGATAATATCAACCTCACACCTTGCTTAGATAATATCAACCTCACACCTTACCTAGACAATAGCGACCTCACACCTTGCCTAGATAATATCAACCTCACACCTTGCCTAGATAATATCAACCTCACACCTTGCCTAGATAATATCAACCTCACACCTTGCCTAGATAATATCAACCTCACACCTTGCCTAGATAATATCAACCTCACACCTTGCCTAGATAATATCAACCTCACACCTTGCCTAGATAATATCAACCTCACACCTTGCCTAGATAATATCAACTAATAACTCACACCTTGCTTAGATAATATCAACGTCACACCTTGCCTAGGTAATATCAACCTCACACCTTGCGTAGATAACACCGACATTAACTTGCCAAACTAGCCCTTGGAGCCGCAGTTAAAAACAACCAAATCCATAATTCTGTAAGACAATACAACATTTGCTGCATCAGCCATTACATCGCATGGCTATTGAAAAAGCAGTTTAACTGTTTCTGAATATTATTAATTTTTTAAACATGACACAAAGCAACAGAGCGTTGCAATATAATTTACTGAACATTTTATATACTTTTGAAAACAGAGAAAAAACACGGGGATAGAACATTGTGATACTATGGCTAATGAACTATATGAGCAATTGCCTCAAGTAAATAATGATTAACATATGTTGCTTAAGAATTGAAAGAAAAAATAACTTGTTGACATTAGCCTAGCAATACAGAAAAAAAGAATAAAATTTGACTTGAAGTCTAAATTCAGTAAAGTTCAGAAACAGCAAAGCAACACGGAGAATTGTATCTTCTCGGCCGTGCGGAATAAGCTAAGTATTTGGTTTTATATTGATCTACTCTTTTAAAAGAATGTTACAATTTTAATTATATTGTAAATTAAAAAAATAAAAGTTGTTAAACGTAGCCTTTTTCAACCATTGAAACAATACAAAGCTTTAAAATATTTCAAAGATATACTGCTTGGATAAATCAGCCATTCATGGATTTCAAATTAATAAAATTTTTAATTGAAAATTATTCGCGACAAATTGTGCGCTCTAGTCAAGAACACGAAGCGATTCCTAATCTTATGCCCATATATTCGGTGCTAATTGGCTACGCAAGTACTGATTAGAACAAGTTAATATTTTTCTACCATATGCTGAAGTCTTATTGGCTGGCCAAAGACAAGCGCAAATTTTCTACCCCTTGCTGAATGCTCATTGGCTGGCCAAAAACAAGCGCAAATTTTCTACCCTTTGCTTAATGCTCATTAGCTGGCCAAGAACGAGTGGAATCTATTATTAGATAAGGTTTGTCAGTTGCCTGGTCAGGGAAAACTTAATAATATTTTTTTCAATGATTATCCAAATATTTGTAATACTTAAATAATGAAATATTTATTAATTACACAGAGCTAACAAAAGCAATTAAACAAAAAGTAACGTGCATAAGTAGCATGGAAAGATAAAAAATAAGTTGAAATAGACTTGAATTAAAAGTGCAAACTAGGAGGTAACAGAAATTAACCAAATTTTCGACGCAAAAAGTGGAAACTCAAAATATAAATTTTAGATTCGAAAACTGCAGATCTTTATTAGAAAATTAAAGAAAATAATTCGAAATTAACAGACTAGCCATCCACAGTTTATATTGGCCCAGTGGAATCACTCGTTGGCAAAGAACTCAGCCTTCGACAGTTAAAAAGATTGCAACTGTTCAATAAGTTTCTCTACTAGGCCTACGAGTGCAGTTGGCGATTGCTGCTGCTGCTGCTGTGGTTTTTGCTGCTGCAATTCGCTACTGCTGCTGCTGCTGGAAGAGTCCGCGGCAGGAGCAGCGGATTGCGCAATCGGATTAGTCGGCTGACTGGCCACTAGCCAACATCGAATTTTTTCCAAAGCATCTCTAAATGCTGCATTGCTTGTTTGGTTTGTCTGAGCAGGCGGTTCGTCCTGCTGTTGTTGCTGAGCAACTGATAAAAGAAGAAGACAGACCTTAACGTCGCTTTCAATTTGAGCCCACAGTTGGTCGGTAGGCTGCTCCGACTGTTTGGACTCGGTTAGCAACTTAGCCGATCGAGTCAGACTTTCAATCAGAGAGGCACGGATGTCAAGAACATCTGAGAGGATCTGGCACATCTGTAAAAGAAAGAGAGAGATTTTTAGAGGCAAGATATTGTAATAAAATAAGCCCAAGGCAATAAATAACTGGAGTGAGGTGGGTGAAACAAAGGGGGAACAGAGAATCGGAGTGAGGTGGGTGTGACACGGGAGGACAGAGAATCGGAGTGAGGTGGGTGTAAAATAGCGGGACAGAGAATCGGAGTGAGGTGGGTGTAAAATAGCGGGACAGAGAATCGGAGTGAGGTGGGTGTAAAATAGCGGGACAGAGAATCGGAGTGAGGTGGGTGTAAAATAGCGGGACAGAAAATCGGAGTGAGGTGGGTGTAAAATAGCGGGACAGAAAATCGGAGTGAGGTGGGTGTAACACAGGGGACAGAGAAGCGGAATGAGGTGGGTGTAGCATAGGGGAACAGAGAATCGGAGTGAGGTGGGTGTAGAGAATAGGAATTCCGTACGGAGGTCCATGAATCGAGTGTTAGCGAGAAACAAATAGTATTTGGTGACGGCTTTTTCAATAATATACAGGCTCATTTATGTGAGTGCCCTCAGGCAATAAAATACTAGCAGCATTAAATACCTAACACGAACAATAAAAAAGTATTTCTAGAATTTCACAATATTTACCTTCGGAAAGCAGTGAGTCAGGAAGGCGTAAATGTGCCTATCAACTAAGCAGCGGCGCTCCTTAGACAGAATAGTCACCAGGTATTCGCCAAAGTAACTATCCTCCATTAGCGTATCTAGCGGCGATTGGTGCGAGGCTTCGTTAACAACAGCGCTAGCCGCGGAGGCTGCTGGGACGGCGGCAGCAGTAGCTCCTGAGGGTCCAGGCGGAATGTCCATCGACTTCTGATCGGCCTGGTGCGGAGTAACCTGGACAATTAAGATTAGGCGCATAGGTTAGTTGTGCACATAAAAAATTTAGAGATTGCGTACGTACGTAATGAAGAGTGCGTGTGCGTGTGTGTGTGTGTGTGTGTGTGTATTTCTGTGTGTGTGTGTGTGTGTGTGCGGAGTGAGGTGGATGTAAATCATAGCACGTGGTGTTGCGAGAGTGAGGCTCTAGTTTATTCAAGAGGATAGTGTGAGGTGGTGGTTTGGAATAAAAAATGGAGTGATGTGGTTGTAAATCACACTATACGGAGTGAGGTGGGTGTAAATGATACTATATGGAGGGAGGTGGGTGTATATCATACTATATGGAGTGAGGTGGGTGTATATGATACTATATGGAGGGAGGTGGGTGTATATCATACTATATGGAGTGAGGTGGGTGTAAAGTATACTATATGGAGTGAGGTGGGTGTAAAGTATACTATATGGAGTGAGGTGGGTGTAAAACATACTATGTGGAGTGAGGTGGTTGTATATCACACTATATGGAGTGAGGTGGGTGTATATTATACCATATGGAGTGAGGTGGGTGCATTATCGTACTATATAGAGTGAGGTGGGTGCATATTATACTATATGGAGTGAGGTGGGTGTATATCATACTATATAGAGTGAGGTGGGTGCATATTATACTATATGGAGTGAGGTGGGTGTATATCCTACTATATAGAGTGAGGTGGGTGCATATTATACTATATGGAGCGAGTTGGGTGCATATTATACTATATGGAGTGAGGTTGGTGTATATCATGCTAAATAGAGGGAGGTGGGTGCACATCGTATAAAATACAGTGAGGTGGATGTTTTAATACTAAATGAAGTGGGGTGGATGTTCATCATACGAAATGAAATAAGGTTAGTGCACAAGACAGAGCGTTAAGTGACGTGGATGCATAAAAGTACTTGGAGTGAGTTGGCTGTACGTAATAGTACATGGAATGAGGTGGGTGTATATAATAGCTAGTAAAGCTTGGACTGAAACTCTTTTGTACGATAATAAAACGACGACTGGATAGCTGGATAAAACTCGCCCACCTGATGCGGCAAACTGCGGTCCTGAAGGGTGACAACTTCATTCCAGAGCTTGGCAAACAGGCTGCAGTGGAGGCTGGCGCCCTCATAGGCAACCATAGCGCACAGATGCGCCGTCTCCTGATTAAACTGCAGCGCATTGATGCTGACCCTGGCTAGACGGTCAACCAGCTGATAATAGGGCATAAAAAACTCGTCCAGCTTGCGATCGTAGGCCGGGTTGACGCCGCGCGGCGATTCCAGCATGCTCGGATGGAGCAGCATGCCAAAATGCGGCTTCGGCAGCTTCACTTGCCGCTGCTGATTCAATTGAAGTGTTGGCCGCGACTGGTGCCGCGGAAAGAACAGGCCGTGCGCGACTGAAACAGGTAGGATGAATTAAAGTGATGGGGGATAGAGAATCGGAGTGGGGTGGCTGTCAGCCAGACGGAGGGATAGAGAATCGGAGTGGGGTGGCTGTCAGCCAGAAGGAGGGATAGATAGAGAATCGGAGTGGGGTGGGTGTCAGCCTAAAGGAGGGATAGAGAATCGAAGTGGGGTGGCTATCAGCCAGGAGGGATAGAGAATCGGAGTGGGGTGGCTATCAGCCAGGAGGGATAGAGAATCGGAGTGGGGTGGCTATCAGCCAGGAGGGATAGAGAATCGAAGTGGGGTGGCTATCAGCCAGGAGGGATAGAGAATCGGAGTGGGGTGGCTGTCAGCCACACGGAGGGATAGAGAATCGGAGTGGGGTGGCTGTCAGCCACACGGAGGGATAGAGAATCGGAGCGGGGAGAAAGATTGTCATTCCCGAATGAAATAAAAAGTGCCAAGAACTTACTATGCGCCGTGGTGTTATGAAAAGCCTGATGCCGGTTGCTAAGCAGTTCGACTAGCTGTTCAGTGACATCCGTCTGATAGATATTCACCAGATTTTTCAACGCCTCTGTATAAAGTAGAAAAATGAAGCATTATTGCTTGCAAAGTCGCACTTTCAGTGAACGAAACCGTCAAACACTCACCAATAGCTGCTACACGAATATCCGGCACCACAAAGCTACTCAACAAGTTGAGCAGTTTATGCGGCAAGTCGAGCAGTCCTCGGCGGCCCTTGTGCTCGTAGAATACGGTCTTCCTCAGCTGGCCGTCGCGGTGACGCTCGATGCAATCTAGGCCGACGCGCAGGCAGGTGTTAATAATGGACAATAACTGCAGCATCTCCTCGTAGACGAAGCAGCCCTCGGAGTCAAAGAACATAGTGTGCAGAGTGAACATGGCGTCCACTAGCACTGGTAAATTGTTCAATTCCATGAATTTCACGTAGTCCGAGTCGCGTTCTAGCAGCACTTTGCAGAGCCTGCTCGCGAGCAAAATATATTTCCTATTTGATTTAGACTTGTTAACTTATGCAATTTCGAGGCTTAATGCCCGTTGGGAATCGATAAAAGTCGTAAATATTGTTCGCTTTTATGTTCGACGAAAAAGTTTGGGATTATTCACCCGAACTTTCGGCTAATATACGGGACTAGCTAGTCGAACTGGAGGCCTAACTTCTGTTATTAATAAGTTCAGATATACGAAAGTACCCTTATAATCTTAGGGAATTCATTACGCGTTAATTAGCTGTCACAAGTAAATTACAATGAAGATAAAAGAAAAAACAGGGGAAAACTGGGTTGAGGTAGAAAAAACTATTGGAGCTAGAGGTTGGTACACACAGACAGAAAGATAGTAATGAGCAGAGGGGCGGAGTGAGAGTGGCGCACACAGGGACAGAGAAATTTAGACGGGTTGGCGCACACAGGGACAGAGAAATGGAGTGAGGTTGGCGCACACAGGGACAGAGAAATGGAGTGAGGTTGGCGCACACAGGGACAGAGAAATTTAGACGGGTTGGCGCACAAAGGGACAGAGAAATGGAGTGAGGTTGGCGCACACAGGGACAGAGAAATCGAGTGAGGTTGGCGCACACAGGGACAGAGAAATTTAGACGGGTTGGCGCACAAAGGGACAGAGAAATGGAGTGAGGTTGGCGCACACAGGGACAGAGAAATCGAGTGAGGTTGGCGCACACAGGGACAGAGAAATTTAGACGGGTTGGCGCACACAGGGACAGAGAAATGGAGTGAGGTTGGCATACACAGGGACAGATAAATTTAGTGGGGTCGGCACACAGAGTGAGAGAGAAATGGAGTAAGGTTGGCGCACACAGGGAGAGAGAAATGGAGTGAGGTTGGCGCACACAGGAAGAGAGAAATGGAGTGAGGTTGGCGCACACAGGGAGAGAGAAATTTAGTGAGGTTGGCGCACACAGGGAGAAAGAAATGAAGTGAGGTCGGCGCACACAGGGAGAGAGAAATGGAGTGAGGTTGGCGCACACAGGGAGAGAGAAATGGAGCGAGGTTGGCGCACACTGGGACAGAGAAATGGAGTGCGTTGCCGAAAGAGAGTTAATGAGCTTTGAAATCAATGAATATTACATAAAGCATAAAAAATCTAACCTGAGCAGCGGAGCAATCTGATTGGCGCCAATCTCCCAAACATTAAGCACATTCATAGTTTGCGTACGAAAATTAGCAATTAAAGCCTCCACATCGCGCTGTTCGCCATCTAAATTGTTGCTGCCGCTTGCGCCGCCGATCTCCCCGTTGTCCTCGTCGCGATTTCGACGCATCCGGCCGCTGGACGTTAAAACAGCTTCGCAGAGCCGAAGCAATTCGTCGCTAGCCGGACCGTAGTGCGTCGGATAAGGCGCTATGAAACGCAACGACCAATTAACGTTGGTGTGTCGGCACACGTTGGCTGAGAATTTTGGCGAAGCTGTGCACAGCAGGCGGAGTAGACCGTAATAGGCTGGTAGCATGCACCGATTGTAGAATATCACCTCGCTGTCCTCCATGTCCGACCTGGTTGATTTAGGTGTAAAAAATGGCGATGAAACTAGTTTAATTCACATTAAAAGTCTCATACACACATACAGTGACAAAAAACTCACAGAATATAGTTAGTGCAGATCTGATTCAGCACTTTGTGATTAGCTAGTAGGGCGGCCAAATTCTCCGGACAGTCGGTGCACGCGGTGAACAGAAAGTTGAGTATGGCGTACTTGTTGCCGTGATTCGATATTTCTATTGACAATATTCGGGGAAAGAATGCGTCCCACAGTTCGTCCAGGTGCGGCGTTACCTGCGCAAATTAAAATAATAAGTAGCTCGGTTTTATTCAAAGGTATCAATTAATTAATGTGGGAATACTGTGACAGATTTTTTCAGTAAATGATTTCCCTTACAAAGAGTTATCAATTGATTTACAAAGGGGAATCATTCTCCTGTCAAAGGAAATCATTTGACTGCCAGAGGGGAATCATTCTCATGTCATAAGAGATTCATTTTCCTGTCAAAGGGGAATCACTCTCCTGTCATATGGGAATCATTCTCCTGTCAAAGGGGAATCATTCTCTTGTCATAGGGGGATCATTCTCCTGTCATAGGGGATCATTCTCCTATCATAGGGGAATCATTCTCCTGTCATAGGGGAATCATTATCCTGTCGTCATAGGGGTATCATTCGCCTGTCGTCATAGGGGTATCATTCTCCTGTCACAGGGGTATCATTCGCCTGTCATAGGGGTATCATTCTCCTGTCATAGGGGAATCATTATCCTGTCAAAGGGGTATCATTCTCCTGTCGTCATGGGGGTATCATTCTCCTGTCACAGGGGTATCATTCTCCTGTCGTCATAGGGGCATCATTCGCCTGTCGTCATAGGGGTATCATTCTCCTGTCACAGGGGTATCATTCGCCTGTCATAGGGGTATCATTCTCCTGTCATAGGGGAATCATTATCCTGTCAAAGGGGTATCATTCTCCTGTCGTCATGGGGGTATCATTCTCCTGTCACAGGGGTATCATTCTCCTGTCGTCATAGGGGCATCATTCGCCTGTCGTCATAGGGGTATCATTCTCCTGTCACAGGGGTATCATTCGCCTGTCATAGGGGTATCATTCTCCTGTCATAGGGGAATCATTATCCTGTCAAAGGGGTATCATTCTCCTGTCGTCATAGGGGTATCATTCTCCTGTCACAGGGGTATCATTCGCCTGTCATAGGGGTATCATTCTCCTGTCATAGGGGAATCATTATCCTGTCACAGGGGTATCATTCGCCTGTCGTCATAGGGGTATCATTCTCCTGTCGTCATAGGGGAATAATCATTCTCCTGTCATAGGGGAATCATTCTCCTGTCGTCATAGGGGTATCATTCTCCTGTCGTCATAGGGGAATAATCATTCTCCTGTCATAGGGGAATCATTCTCCTGTCATAGGGGAATCATGCTCCTGTCAAAGGGGTATCATTCTCCTGTCACAGGGGTATCATTCGCCTGTCATAGGGGTATCATTCTCCTGTCATAGGGGAATCATTATCCTGTCAAAGGGGTATCATTCTCCTGTCGTCATAGGGGAATAATCATTCTCCTGTCATAGGGGAATCATTCTCCTGTCAAAGGGGTATCATTCTCCTGTCATTAGAAAATGATTCTCCTGTCAAACTGGCCTCTCTGAAAGCTCACCAGTCGCTTCTCGTCAGGCGACACGAGACACAGTGTCATCGAATTGAAATAGGGCGCGAAGCACGAATGCTCGGCTCGTTCCGCCCCTCCGGAGCCGCCGCCGCCGCCGCCTCCGACAGCTTGTCGAATTTCGGACAGGCAGGCTAGCAGCAGGCGAAGCAGGTCGCCAATCAGAGCCTTCTGCTCGGAGCCGCCAACAATGGAACAGGGCGACACGACCGCCAGTTTGCACCGGGCGCTGCTTAATTCGTGAAATCGAACCTGGGCCCGCGCCGGCAGTAGATGAGTAAATAGAATAAACGTGGCCTGTCGAACTTTTAAATTGGGATGGCAGACCAGGTGAGCCGGTAGCCAGTGCTGGCGCGACTCCAGTAGGTGCCGCTGCACGGTTGGACTGCGCATTGCCTGGGCGCGGAGTTTGATAAATCGAATTTTGTTTACATTAGCAATATTCTCTACTTGCTACTTAGACGAGTAGATCAGTAGTGTGACTAGGCTATGAAAAAACAGCCAAGGTTCTACGCTACTTTAACGATACTATGTTACATGCCATGCTTAAATGATAATCTAATCTTTTCATTTAATAATCCCATTGTTCCAAGCTTTTATGATCCCAAATTTCCAAGCTTCAATAATCCCATCTTCTCAAGCTTCAATAATCCAATCTTCCTGAGCTTCAATAATCCCATTGTATCAAGCTTCAATAATCCC